>CM042422.1:20081149-20380143 GCA_023634145.1 Thymallus thymallus
AGAGAGGATAGCAGTATGAGAGATAGAGAGAGAGAGAGAGGAAGAGAGAGAGAGAGAGATAGGAGAGAGAGAGAGAGAGATGAGAGAAGAGATAGAGATGATGAGACGCAGAGAGAGAGAGTGAGAGAAGAGAGAGAGAGTAGAGAACAGAGAGACAGAGAGAGGAGAGGAGGATGAGAGAGCAGAGAGATGAAGAGATACAGAGAGCCAGGAGAGGGGCGTGAGCGAGATGAGCTTGCGAGAGTGTGTGTCTGTGTGTGTGTATAGAGAGAAAGATTAGAGAGAGCGAAAGAGAGAGGGTATGTGAGAGTGAGGTTGCGCTTAACGACCTTGCAATCCGATTACAGTCTCAGCACGATTCAAAACAGTCCTTCAAGGCCTAGAGAAGTTATAGGAATTTAAGGAATCTCTCCCATTCAAAAAATAATCTAGTACAGTGTTTTTTGCAAAAGGGAATTTGATTGTCAATTACAATTACTTTGCATTATACTAACATGATTTAGGACACATGATATTTGCAGAATACATTTTATATGACAGAAGTCTACATTGTGCACGTACAGCAAGAGGGCAGTGTACCACAAGAGGGCAGCACTTGCACGGTCTGTTTGCTTTCATTGTACAGTTGTAGAAGTGTGTCACCTGTATGCCAAAGATGATCAATAGGTAAGATAATCAATATGGAAATAGATTAATGTTCACCAACAATACTCTCAGTTCTCTACAAGTGCAGAAGGACTTAGGGGGCAGTTTGGGATTGGGCTTTATAGCCATTGTCTATAATAAGGGGTATGCAGACAGGTCATGCCTCTCTTCTATCCCCGATGTCTATATATAGAGATACAGCTACAACAAAATAGTGTAGAAGAGTGTAAAGCACACGTGTGTTACATCACGTAGAGGCATGCAGCTTTTCCTGTACATTTATAAGGGACAAATTCAAGGAAATAGGTCTGTGGTTCACATGCTATGTAGAAGATGGGATACCATTGTGGTTCGATAAAAGTTCACTTCCTAAAGTGGTTTGTTTCAAGGTGTAACATGCATGTGAACGCCTAACCACGCAAAAAATAGGCATTGGCGTGAACAGGTGAGAGCTGAAGATTGTGCTCTATTATTTTCTTAAATGTGGTTGAAAAGTTCTATTTGGTGTAAAGCCTCTGGCTGCATGTGCAATTCATGTGTAAGTCATGCGGTTAATATCTTTATGATCATAAACTCCTGCCTTTATTTGTAGTTTATTCTACTTAGTAATATGTCTGAGGTGACTCAGATATTAAAAAAAAAAAACATTTGAAAGTAATATAAAAAAATAAAAAATAATATAAACACCTCTAAATTATTGAATGTGATGACCTGTTCTCTAAGTGGTGCACAAAATAACGAAAAAAGACTGAAAAGACCAAATAAATGTATTTTGTAAAAGTGCGTAAACATAAGCCTCCTCGACAATTACTGTTTCAAATACTCCCAACTAACTGGCACAAGGACGACTTACATTTTCAGACACAAATGGAAGACATGACAACCATCCAATTGGGTTAAGATGTATTTAGTAAGAACATTTTTATTAACTGATTATAAACAGAAATAGGGAGATTGGGGGATTGTCTGGTCCGGTGGGTGATTTGAACCACTGTTCTGCACAAGGAGCTCATTTCTTGGGGCAGCGGTCATGGCAGGCACAGGTGAGAGCAGCGACCAGGACAACAAACTCACTGAAGTCCACCTCGGAGTCTCCGTTATGGTCCAAAGCCTTCATCAGCTTGTCACAGTCCCCGGGGTTCTTGGAGGCCTGCAGAGAGACGGAGGAGAATGAGGAGGTCTTCTGAGTGTCCCACAAAAAAACTGGATTCATCTCAAGGACTGTTATTCCCATAGTGTGATATGTAAACTATAGAATTGACTTCCTGGTTAGAACAGTATTTCCCTGTGTCACGTCTTCACTTCTGGACATTTTGTATAACATGATAAGACATTGTCTACATAGCAATCCCTCATAAGTGTTCATGATAAATCAGTTATTCAGCAAATGGCTTGCCCTTTGGCTGGGACAATAAAGATTTGTTGAATCTAATAAAATATTTGCAGTGTACAGTACCTTCAGGAGAGAAGGCAACTCCTTTTCCATCATGGTCTTGAGCTCAGCCTTGCTCAGAGTGCCCTTGTTACCCTCAGCTCCAGAGTACTTGTCAAAGGTCTTCAGGAGGATGGCCATCGCTGTCTCGAGCTGGGACATGACTGCTACTGGTGAGGATAACGTTAGGACAAAAACTCCAAGGCAACGTTCAGAAGTGAAGGTACAGACTGGGTGGAGTTGAAGTCTGCTTTATACTCTGCGCTTGTCTTAATGGTGTTTGATGTTTGAATCAAATAGCTTACTCAAGCCACTGTTGGCCCAGGGCTTGGGAGGTGGCAGTGACTGATCGTGTTTGATTTGGGGGAGTTTACGGATGTGTCAACATAATCTTAACATCAAAACACCTATTGTAAACTTTACCTCAATGTCCGGTTCCTTTCGAATTCTGTAGTGACACTTTTTGATTTAAGAGGAATTAAAGGGTTCTTAGTAAGGGTTTGGACCCTTGTTCATTGTGGCTGTTTTCTTTCAGAGCTGCTGTTTGCTTACTTTGAGTGTCTTTTTGGACACAGGCCTAATGAGTTTTGGTTGGATTTATTAAATGGTCACACTATGATTTGAGTGTTAACCTGCTGTGAGAAAAGGTGAGAAAAGATCACATCATGTTCTTTGGTCAAAACCACCAGTGGTGTAAAATACTTAAGTATATTTTTTGGTGGTATCTGCACTTTACTTTAATATTTATATTTTTGACAACTTTTCATTTTGCTTCACTACATTCCTAAAGAGAATTATGTACTTTTTACTCAATACATTTGACCGGACACCTAAAAGTACTTGTCACATTTTGAATGCTTAGCAGAACAGGAACATTGTGAAATTCATGCACTTATCAAGAGAACACGTGGTCATCCCTACTGCCTACAGTTGAAGTCGGAAGTTTACATACACTCATTTTTAAACCACTCCACAGATTTCATGATAACAAACTATAATTTTTGCAAGTCGGTTAGGACATCTACTTTGTGCATGACACAGGTAATTCTTCCAACAATTGTTTACAGGCAGACTATTTCACTCATAATTCACTATATCACAATTCCAGTGGGTCAGAAGTTTACATACACTAAGTTGACTGTGCCTGGAAAATTCATTTAGGGAAATTCCAGAAAATGATGTCATGGCTTCAGAAGCTTCTGATTTACATAATTTGAGTCAATTGGAGGTGTACCTGTGGATATATTTCAAAGCCTACCTTCAAACTCATTACCTCTTTGCTTGACAGCATGGGAAAACCCCAAATCAGCCATAAAAAAAATCTGGTTCATCCATGTGAGCAAGTTCCAAACGCCTGAAGGTACCACATTCATCTGTATAAACAATAGTACGCAAGTATAAACACCATAGGACCACGAAGCCATCATACCACTTAGGAAGGAGACGCGTTCTATCTCCTAGAGATGAACGTACTTTGGTGCGAAAAGTGCAAATCAATCCCAGAACAACAGCAAAGGACCATGTGAAGATGCTGGAGGAAACAGGTACAAAAGTATCTATATACACAGTAAAACGAGTCCTATAGACATAACCTGAAAGGCCGCTCAGCAAGGAAGAAGCCACTGCTCCAAAACCACCATAAAAAAGCTAGACTACGGTTTGCAACTGCACATGGGGACAAAGCTCATACTTTTTGGAGAAATGTTCTCTGGTCTGATGAAACAAAAATAGAACTGTTTGGCCATAATGACCATTGTTATGTTTGGAGGAAAAAGGGTGAGACTTGCAAGTAGAAGAACACCATCTCAACCGTGAAGCACAGGGATTGAAGCATCATGTTATGGGGATGCTTTGCTGCAGGAGGGACTGGTGCACTTCACAAAATAGATGGCATCATGAGGAAGGAAAATTATGTGGATATATTGAAGCAACATCTCAAGAAATCAGTCAGGAAGTTAAAGCTTGGTTGCAAATGGACAATGACCCCAATCATACTTCCAAAGTCAAACGGCTTAAGGACAACAAAGTCAAGGTATTGGAGTGGCCATCACAAAGCCCTGACCTCAATCCTATAGAAAATTTGTGGGCAGAACTGAAAAAGCGTGTGCGAGCAAGGAGGCCTACAAACCTAACGCAGTTACACCAGTTCTATCAGGAGGAATGGGCCAAAATTCACCCAACTTATTGTTGGAAGCTTGTGGAAGGCTACCTGAAACGTTTGACCCAAGTTAAACAATTTAAAGGCAATGCTACCAAATACTAATTGAGTGTATGTAAACTTCTGACCCACGGGGAATGTTATGAAAGAAAAAAAGCTGAAATAAATAATTCTCTCTACTATTATTCTGACATTTCACATTCTTAAAATAATGTGGTGATCCTAACTGACCTAAAACAGGGACTTTTTACTAGGATTAAATGTCAGGAATTGTGAAAAACTTAGTTTAAATGCAAAATAGGGGACTCACTAAACACAAATGCATATTTTGTAAATTATGTCTGAGTGTTGCCCCTGGCATTTTAAAAACAAGAAAATTATGCCACCTGGTTTGCTTAAGGTAAGGAATTTGAAATGATTTACACATTTACTTTTACTTTTGATACTTAAGTATATTTAAAAATATAAACAAAAGTATAAATGCAACACGTGAAGTGTTGGTCCCATGTTTCATAAGCTGAAATAAAAGATACCAGACATTTTCCATATGCACAAAAAGCTTATTTCTCTGATTTTGCACACTTTTTTTTTTACATCCCTGTTAGTGAGCATTTCTGCTTTGCAAAGATAATCCATTCACCTGACAGGTGTGGCATATCAAGAAGCTGATTAAACAGCATGATCATTACACAGGTGCACCTTGTTCTGGGGACAATAAAAGGCCACTCTAAAATGTGCATTTTTGTCACGCAACACAATGCCAAAGATGTTCTGAGGGAGCTTGCAATTGGCATGCTGATTGCAGTAATGTCCACCAGAGCTGTTGCCAGAGAATTTAATGTTAATTTCTCTACCATAAGCCACCTCCAACATTGTTTTAGAGAATTTTGCAGTACATCCAACAGGCCTCTTAACCGCAGACCACGTGTATTGCGTTGTGTGTGGTGAGCGCTTTGTTGATGTCAACGTTGTGAACAGACTGTCCCATGGTGGCGGTGGGGTTATGGGTATGGGCAGGTATAAGCTACTGACAATGAACACAATTGCATTTTATCGATTTGAATGCACAGAGATACCATGACAAGATCCTGAGGCACATTGTCTTGCCATTAATCCACCGCAATCACCTCATGTTTCAGCATGATAATGCATGCATCAATGTCGCAAGGATCTGTACACAATACCTGGAAGCTGAAAATGTCCCAGTTCTTCTAAGGCCTGCATACTCACCAGACATGTCGCCCATTGAGCACGTTTGGGATGCTCTGGATCGACATGTACGGCAACATGTTCCAGTTCCTGTCAATATCCAGCAACTTTGCACAGCCATTGAAGAGGAGTGGGACAACATTCCACAGGCTACAATCAACAGCCTGATCAACTCTATGAGAAGATGTGTCTTGCTGAATGAGTGAAACAGTGGTCGGACCAGATACTGACTGCTTATCTGTTACACCTCCCTACTCTTTTTTTCTGTGACCAGGGCCGGAGCATGCGTATAGGCAGACTAGGCAACCGCCTAGAGCGCCACTTTGGAAAGGCGGCAAAATGTGGGCTTATAAAAAAAATAAAAAATAATAATATATATATTAAAAAAATTATAATAATAAATAAATGCCGCTCATTTTCAAAATCACCAATCAGTGCTAGTTCAGTTTCTGGGGGAGGGGTAATGTAGAGTGCATACCGTAACCGAGCCTTGCATGGCCGGAGGTTAGGTTAGTTGTCAAAAGCTGATAGAGGATAATAAAGTGTGACGTTCCTGGAGTCGTGATGTGTATGGGGCACAGGAACTCTCTGTCAAATCAATCTCTGAAGATTGGCCTCGCAAAACACGATAGATGCACAAAATCAGTGCAAACTGACTGCTGAGACAAAGCACTGGCAAGATGTGTTGCATCGGTTGATCAATCTTATCAGAGTTATGGCTATGCAACACCTAGCATTTAGAGGCAGCACAGATAGATTGTTTGAGCATAACGATGGCAACTCTCAGCCTTTTTGACAGCGTTATGGCTGAACATATAAGGAGAGTCACTTCAAAAGAAACACATGTTCACTATTTTGGCAAAGACATTCAAAATGAAATCATAGCTATGCTAGCATCACAGATTCAGCAGAAAAGTCTCACGATGCTTAAGTCAGCTAAATACTACTCCATAATTTTGGATTGTACTCTGGATGTAAATAGAACCGAACAGATGACGGTGATTGTACGTCTCGTTATGACGCAGCCAAGTGTGGAGATCAGAGAGTATTTCTGAAAGGTAAGAATCTGCTGATGATATGCACCTTGCTGCGCGCTTGTGTGTGTGTGTCCGTGTGTTTTGTATATAAATATTTTCTATATTATTACAGTCACTATTTAGATGAGTTGAAATTGACACTTTGTGCTGCACTTGTCTATTTGCGTGATGTGTATATTGGCGTTTGTGTTGCTGTTTTTTGCTTATTGTCACATTGCATAATAATGGGACGAAGAGCGGAGTGTTCTGGTAGAGACATTCCTTTTATTATATAGAATTCTCTTACTATTAAATACGAAAGAGCAAAACAATAATCAAAAGGAGAGTAAAGCAAACTCTGGACAGCTGTCTCCAATTGGGGATCACCAACAACCCACTCCTGATGTGATGACCCAACTGTGGCACTTCCACTCCCTCTAGTGGGATTCTGAGGCCTGGCCTCAGTCAGACCATCACAGTACCCCCCCCCCACCCAAGGCACGGGCTCCCGACCGCGATAACTCCCCCCAACCAAGAACCACAAAGTTCAAAATAAAAAAAAAGAAAGAGGGGGAACTTGCGGATTACTGGGGAGGTTGTTGTTGGTGGGGGCTCCGGCTCCGGCCTCGGGTGTGGCGTATGCATTGCCGGCAGCTTCCTCCTTGCCTCCCCTTTGTACGCCCAATCCTGTCCGGACCCCAGCGCGATGGACCCCCCCTCGGTACTCCCGCTATGCACCAAGTCCTGTCTGGACCCTGGTGTGGGAGCACCCGACCCTGGAGGGAGGCTGAAGTCCGTTGGAGCAGACTGCTCCGGCACTGGAGCGAAGCAGACGACCGGACCCGGACTGGGTACCGGTGGAGCGGAATGCTCTAGTATGGGAGTAGAGCAGATGACCAGTCCCGGACTGGGCACCTGTGGAGCGGATTGCCCTGGCATGGGATTGGTGCTGACGACCGGACCCGGACTGGGCCCCGGTGGAGCGGACTGCTCCGGCATGGGAGTGAAGCTGACTACCGGCCCCGGACTGGGCACCGGTCGAGCAGACTGCTCTATCACTGGAATGAAGCAGACGACCGGCCTCGGACTAGGCACTGGTGGAGCGGACTGCTCAAGTATGGGAGTGGAGCAGACGACCGGCCCCAGACTGGGCACCGGTGGAGCGGACTGCTCTGACACTGGAGTGAAGCAGACGACCGGCCCCGGCATGGGCACCGGTGGAGCGGACTGCTCTGACACTGGAGTGAAGCAGACGACCGGCCCCGGACTGGGCACCGGTGGAGCGGACTGCTCTGACACTGGAGTGAAGCAGACAACCGGCCCTGGACTGGGCACCGGTGGAGCAGACTGCTCTGACACTGTAGTGAAGCAGACGACCGACCCCGGACTGGGCACCGGTGGAGCGGACTGCTCTGACACTGGAGTGAAGCAGACGACCGGCCCCGGACTGGGCACCGGTGAAGGTTCCGGGCTGCGGACCTTAGCTGGAGGCTCCGGGCTTCGAACCTTCTCTGGAAGCTCCGGGCTGCGGACCTTCTCTGGAGGCTCCGGGCTGCTGACCTTCTCTGGAGGCTCCGGGCTGCTGACCTTCTCTGGAGGCTCCGGGCTGCTGACCTTCTCTGGAGGCTCCGGGCTGCTGACCTTCGCTGGAGGCTCCGGGCTGCTGACCTTCGCTGGAGGCTCCGGGCTGTTGACCTTCGCTGGAGGTTCCGAGCTGCTGACCTTTGTTGGAGGTTCCGGGCTGCTGACCTTCGCTGTAGGCTCCGGGCTGCGGACCTTCGCTGTAGGCTGAGGGCTGCGGACCTTCGCTGTAGGCTGAGGGCTGCGGACCTTCGCTGGAGGTTCCGTGCTGCGGACCTTCGCTGTAGGTTCAGTGCTGCGGACCTTCGCTGTAGGCTCTGGGCTGCGGAACTTCGCTGTAGGTTCCGTGCTGCGGGCCTTCGCTGGAGGCTCAGGGCTGCGGACCTTTGCTGGAGGCTCCGTGCTGCTGACCTTCGCTGGAGGTTCCGGGTTGCTGACCTTCGCTGTAGGTTCCGAGTTGCTGACCTTCGTTGGAGGTTCTGGGTTGCTGGCCTTTTTGAAATTATAAGCCCGCTCCCGTCTATCCATCAGCCTATTAACGAGTGCCAGCCGGCGGTCAAAGTCCTCCTCTTCCTCTATCTCCTGTAGAAACGGGTCCCGATGCGGTTCCAGGGGAAGAGCCACCTAGGCTCTCCACCACCTCCTCTGTTCCTCCTTTGACTCCTTGTGGAACCCCTCGGGTTTCTCACGATTGTAGATCGTGGGCATACGAAGAGCTATGCGATCTTCCTCCTTCTGCCTCTCCGGGCTCTGGCTGCGCACCGATGGTGTGGTGCGCGAAGTCGGCACGGATCGTGCCGGGCTGTGGGCAGACGCTGGAGGCACCGGGTTGGGGACTGGCGTTGGAGGGCTGCGACTGCCCCGATCTTCCTCTCTCCATCGCCAATCCCCTTCCTGTGAGGACTCCATCGGGAGCCCCCACGAGTGAGGGAACAAAGGCACATAGTCGTCGTCTTCCTCCGACTCCTCTCCGCACCTCTGCTCCCATGGCTGTAGGGGCTCCTCCTGGATCCCCCACGAGTGTAGTGGCCGGGGCTCTTCACCATCGATCCCCGACCACCCCCATATCCCCCCCAAAAAAACTGCTTGGAAATACACGCACCGGTACTGTCTGTGACCAAATGCATATCTGTATTCCCAGTCATGTGAAATCCATAGATTAGGGGCTAATTCATTTATTTAAATTGACTGATTTCCTTATATGAATTTTAACTCAGTAAAATCTTTGAAATTGTTGCATGTTGCGTTTATATTTTTGTTCAGTGTAGTTTCCCTAGTCTTAGATGAAGTGTTAGCCCGGTCCCAGATATGTTTGTGCTGTATAGCCAACAGATCTGGGACCAAGCTACAAGAGGCTATCTCCACAAATAGAACAATGAGACAGATATTTCACTGGATGTATAAATGTGAAGCATCCGGTTGTAATGAGATGGATTTTGGCCGACATTCTGCACATTTTCTCATCAATTAAACATTTGATATCAATACAGTTTTCTGTTCCCAAAACTATAATATTTTATGAACAGAGTGGACTAAGTTTTGTAGACTTTACTATTTTTAAAAAATGTTTTAAAAATCGCGCAGTTTAGGAATGCAAAGGCGAATTGAGTTATTGCGCACTTCACAGAGTATGCATTCCGTAACTGAAATATGCAGATACTAGAACCCGACAATAGGATATCGGGTACTTGGCTCTGCCCACTTCCTTGCTTGAACTGCCCACTATGACTCATTTGTTTCCAATGGAAACAACATGCCGGTCTATCTTGGTATAGTTCTACAAATCTTTAGTATCTCTGTTCTGTGTGCATATCTGGCCTCCTATTGCACTGTTTCATGGAAATGCTGCTCTCTTTTCTGGTAAACGTTTATGTTCTCCGCATCTTGACGCTTTCTTCAAAAGACAACCTTTGTGTCTGCGTGCATCGCAAAATCAAAACATTGTCAGTCTTCTACATCTTAGAGTAATCAATCCCCTGAATTAAACATGTTTGTTCAATATCAAAACACAACTTCATATATCAGATTAATCTGTGATGATAACAAGTAAACGTGTACACAGGAAACCAAGGATTTTGCCAGATGGCATAAGCAGTGAGAATGTTTTGCTGTGGCTTGCACATCTGTCTTGGTAGGAGTGCAGCCATGGTTACAAACTGTTGTTTGTTCTTACAAGATGTGGGTAGGTGTGTCTGCTTACTTCGTAACTGCAGGACCTAGTTGTAGGATAATATATTATTATATACCATATATTAAGTATCTATGACTACTGTGAGTATGATATCATTTGTTAGCAGTACATTTAAGTGTCCCCTTTCCTGATCTGTTCCTCAAATAATTTCACAATGTGTATGTGTGTGTGTCATTTTGTAGGGCAATCACATTTATTGTTATTATTAATACTGATCTGTTTCTCGTTTCTCAGAATCACTGTTCATCATCCTGTACTCTACAGCAGACGAGGGGCCATGGTTACTACCTGAGGTAACAGAATATACCACATCAGCTCTGTTTCCATTTCCTGTCATTGACCTGTGAAAGAGCCTGTGAGAGAGCCCCCATATATCACTATTTCCACTGGTGACAGAACACCAGTCAAACCAGGTCTGAAAGTTACGCCTGAAAGATGCGTCTCTGGACTGTATGACTTTTGTTTGATGCTCAATCATTGAGGATTTTTTATATTCTACTGTATTTTCATTTGCAGTCATTATTATTATTGTCAAAACGCACTCAGTGATATTTCTCTTGTGTAGTATAATTGCACTCAGTGATACAGTTGAAGTCGGAAGTTTACATACACTTAGGTTAAAGTAATAAAAAAAACACTGTATGTTAGTCTGTCCTTCACTCTGGTGTGGGTCGTTGTCGATATATGTCGGAAGTCACGGTGAAAGTACGTGTATTCCTGTTGTTACGTCCGTTCTTTATTCGTGTTTGATTTTGGTAAACGTGACGTTTTGTCTTTCGTGTTTGTTTGATGTGTACAGTTCGTTCATTTGGAAAATTATATTGGTCATTCCCACACCCACATCGTGACATGGGCAGAACTGAAAAAGCGTGTCCGAGCAAGGAGACCTACAAACCTGACTCAGTTACACCAGTTCTGTCAGGAGGAATGGGCCAAAATTCACCCAACATATTGTGGGCATCTTGTGGAAGGCTACCTGAAATGTTTGACTCAAGTTAAACAATTTAAAGGCAATGCTACCAAATACTAATTGAGTGTATGTAAACTTCTGACCCACTGGAAATGTGATGAAATAAAAGCTTAAATAAATAATTCTCTACTATTCGGACATTTTACATTCTTAAAATAAAGTGGTGATCCTAACTGACCTAAGGTAGTGAATTTTTACTAGGATTAAATGTCAGGAATTGTGAAAAACTGAGTTTAAATGTATTTGGCTAAGGTGTATGTAAACTTCCGACTTCAACTGTATGTCTCTTGTATAATTGCACTCTGTTTCTCTTTTGCTCACTTCCCCTGTTTCATGTGAACACATAAGTCTTAAATACAAACCAGAGATAAAGTAAAAGCAACTATTCACAGATCTCTGTAAAAGTACCTCATTGCACAATGTAGATGTACAGTCGTTTTCGTTTCACTCGCTCTCTGGAGAATAAAGTACAGTCCACACAGTAACAGTGGTTTATAGAAGAAACAATGCAATCAAATACAAAAACACACATATCAACAATATACTGTACATACATACTGTAAAATACATACAGAAATGATTGACACATTGACACACATAATAGAAAAATACATTCACAGACTGGGCTGAGCTGAGCAGGTCCTTAACCTTTGTCTTGGGTTCGTATAGCCAAGTAATCGAGTGATTCATACACCTGGACTTGACACTGAGAGATTGAGGGTGGGTGAGAGAAAGCGAGAGGGAGAGAGGGAATGAGGGAGAGAGGGTGAGAGAGAGAGAGAGAGAGAGAGAGAGAGAGAGAGAGAGAGCGAGAGGGAGGTAGGGAGAGCGAGAGGGAGGGAGGGAGAGCGAGAGAGAGAGAGAGTAAAAGTCAGCAATGCATATAGAATAACACAGACTTCAGAAACATTTTGATAGCTTTAAAAAAAAATATATATATATATATATATATGTAACCTTTATTTAACTAGGCAAGTCAGTTAAGAACAAATTCTTATTTACAATGACGGCCTACCCCGGCCTCCCCTAACCCGGACGACGCCGCCCTATGGGACTCAGCCCGGGATGGAACCAGGGTGTCTGTAGTGACGCCTCTAACACTGAGATGCAGTGCCTTAGACCGCTGAGTCGGGAGCCCATAAACCATGCCTATAGCCTAGAATAACTTAATCCACTAAATCAAGATAGGAATATGTGCCTGTGAGTAGTGTGGGACGGTGTATCGTGGCGATAGGTGGTGTGGTATGTACTGAGTGACTCACCCATTGGGTGGATCTTCTGGAGGAGGGGGTGGAGCTCTGGTCGGCGGCCTCTCCCAGCTCCTCGTCCTCATGGTGGGGGGCCTCATGGATCACCCTGGCTGCTCTTTCTGGGGCACAACCTGTATACACCATAGACATACAGTGCTGTGAAAAAGTATTTGCCCCCTTTCTAATTTTCTATACCTTTGCATATTTTTTATACTGAATGTTATCAGTGTGAAAAAGCAATTAACCCCTTACACTCAATATCAGGTTGTGCCACCATTAGCTACAAGGACTCCTACCAAATGCTTCCTGTAGTGATCAGTCTCTCACATCGCTATGGAGGAAATGTAGCCCACTCTTCAATGCAGAACTGCTTTAGAATTTGTGGGTCTGGTTTGCTTATTATAAGGAATTTGAAATGTTTTATATGTTTACTTTGTATACTTAACTACATTTTAGCAATTCCATTTACTTTTGATAACCAAATACTTTTTGACTTTTACTCAAGTAGTATTTTACTGGGTGACTTTCAGTTTTACTTGAGTCATTTTCTATTAAGGTATCTTTACTTTTACTCAAGTATGACAGTTGAGTACTTTTTCCACCACTGGTAAGAACCTCATACCAACGGTCAAGCATGGTGGTGGTAGTGTGATGATTTGGGGATGCTTTGCTGGCTCAGGACCTGTGAGCTGAAGCTGAAGCGCAGCTGGCTCAGGCAGCAAGACAATGATCCATAACACACTATCAAGTCTACATGAAAATGGCTAAAAAGCAACAAATTTGAAGTTCTTTGAATGGCCTAGTCACAGTCCAGACCTAATCCTAATTCAGATGTTGTGGCAGGACTTGAAACAAGCAGTTCATGCTTGAAAACCCACAAATGTCATTAAGTTAAAGCAGTTCTGCATGCCAAACTTCCTCCACAGCGACGTGAAAGATTGATCAACAACTACAGGAAGCGTTTGGTTGCAGTCATTGCAGCAAGGCACAACCAGTTAGAGTGTAAGGGGGAAATTGCTTTTTCACACAGGTGAATTGGGTGTTGCATAACTTTGATAATTAAATACATAAAATAAGCATCCCTATTTGGATAGACTTTTTCAAGTTCATGTAACTCAAAAACTTGGATGAACTAAATTAGCAATTCCATTTATATCATTAGTGTGTTTACAAGAGTATGCTAAACTGGGCAAAATGCTTACAGCCCCTGGTATTCCCAAGTAGTCTCCCAACCAAGTACTAACCAGGCCGGACCATGCTTAGCTTCTGAGATCAGACGAGATCAGTCATATTCAGGTTGGTATGGCCGTAAGCCATAGAATGATATTTGGATAGACTTTTTCAAGTTCACGTAACTCAGAAAACTTGGATGAACTAAATTAGCAATTCCATTTTAAATCAGCTTTTATGTCATTACTGTGTTTACAAGAGTATGCTAAACTGGGCATAAAGCTTACAGCACCTAGTATTCCCAAGTAGTGTCCCAACCAAGTACTATATCGTCCTTTATATCTTTTTTTTTTTTTTTACAACTTCCAAGACAAGACGTTGCTCTGTGGATGCTCTATGGAAATGAAAATGTACATTGTCGGATAAGAGGTTCTATTCTGATCTATTCTATAAATGTACACATATGTAAATATTGTTTGACAAGCTACCAATCTTTCTTAAGCACATGAGTGTAGTATCCTTTAGGTGCTGGTTCTCATTTCTCATTTTGGGTATCGGTACTGTTTTAGATTTAGGTGCAGGAGCTCCACAATACTGTTGAGGTAATAATCTATTAAAGGAGCAGTAGAACATGTGAGGTGTCGGTACTCAGCTCCAGTGAGATTCTGCCCAAGTCGAGCACTGATGTAAAGATTTAGAATAAGCATAATATCAAAATGCTCTCTGACCTTGGTGTCTTTTCCGTGCCCTGTACAGGAAGATGAGGGCGGAGAGGAACAGTGGCAGGACAACAAGAGGAACCGTGATAGACTGCAGCAGATGCCACTTTGCTGCTGAGAGCACCGCTGTATAGAAAGAGTGGAGTTCTTAGCAAACTACTGCATTAAGATTGGATCTATAGCCAGTTTAACTTGTAGGAAGCATGTTTTAAATGTAGGACTTTCCCCACAGAAATGTTAATTGTCTCTAATCAATACTCACCATTGTTTGTCTCATTTTGTAATGTAACTGTGTCCCATTCCCCACAGATCTGTGTCCCATTCCCCACAGATATAATAAGAGATGGTATCTCTATAGTAACTCTACAGATGTAAGTACCCAAGTCCTTTCTAGTGAGGTTTGAGATGGTCAAATTTGAGCAGTTACAGGCTATAGTCTGCTGAGATGCCGTGTCCTGACACTGACCGTTGTTGATCAGTACACTCTTATATTTTATCTCTGTGTAGTTTTCTTTTTGCCATTTAATTGTCGCTCTTGACACATTTGTATTCCAGCAGCACTGGATCTGAACAGTGCCCCACTCTGATACTGTTACATTATGAGGAGACTGGGTCACCACTAACGTACCGCTTATACCTGTGGAGAGACAGAGAAAACAACTTATTGGTGAAACATCAAATTACAAGGATAACTAGTATGATATTCATAAAGATTATGTAATGTATTCATATTAGGGTGGCACCATTACCAAATCTAAATAATTATTCCCATATACAACATGGTATCAAACATGGCGTAAAACGGTATAAAACCGTAAATTCTACAAGCTGTTGTTATTAATGATACCTAAATAAGTGTATTGACTACAGTGAAATGAATGAAAACAAGTAAAGAGAAACTAAAAGATCATGTCCAGACCAGTAGAATAAGTAAAATAACTTCCCTTTAAAAACATTGCTTGTCTTTGCCCGGTGAGCCAATATGATGTGGGTTTAATCTAAGATAATGATGGTTCAAATAACATGTAACTCAATATTTTGTAACTTACCCCAATAAGAGAGGGAACAGAGGGAGGAGAGGAGTAGGCAGACCAGCAGATGCCTCATCTTTTTGGAATGATATCACTATGAGCCCAGTCACTCAGCCTTGGGTTTAAATGCGGAAGACACATTTCAGTTGAATATATTCAGTTGTACAACTGACTAGTATCCTCCTTTACCTTTCCTTTCACATGCTGTGGCCTTCTCTCTCACACACACACCCAGGGTCTGAGATTCACACACTCGCTCTGGACTTCCTTTGATACTTGATGCACTGAAATGTTAACCACAGTCTCTTCTCTCCATCTTTCTCTCTCTTCTTTATGGGCAGAATTTGTTTCTTTTCTTCATGCTGAACCTTTGATCCAATAATGTAATCTTCTTTTGGTCTGGCTGTCTGCTCTATACCAGTTGATTTATACTATATGCAGTTCTGAACAAGCTTAATCGGTGTAACAGTCTATAAGTCAAAACCGTACCCTTTAGCAAAACAGAGCTACTGTACATCAGTGGTACACATCATGCTTGACAAAGATAGAAAGCAAATCGGACTACTCACCTTGGCTTTTATGCTCTCTGGCTGTAACTGTTATCTGTGTCCCATTCCCCACAGATCCAATAAGAGATGGTATCTCTATAGTAACTTTACAGATGTAAGAACCCAAGTCCTTTCTAGTGAGGTTTGAGATGGTTAAATTTGAGCAGTTACAAGCTACAGTCTGCTGAGATGCCGTGTCCTGACACTGACCGTTGTTGATCAGTGCACTCTTATATTTTATCTCGGTGTGGTTTTCTTTTTGCCAATTAATTGTCGCTCTTGACACATTTGTATTCCAGCAGCACTGGATCTGAACAGTGCCCCACTCTGATACTGTTACATTATGAGGAGACTGGGTCACCACTAACGTACCGCTTATACCTGTGGGGAGACAGAGAAAACAACTTATTGGTGAAACATCAAATTACAAGGATATGTATACAATCCAATGTAATCTGTTCATATTAGGGAGGCACAGATCCTTATAACACACCCATATCTCAATCATTATTCACTAATTCTTCCCCTGGTATGAACAAGGTTGAATTTGTTTGTGAACAATTGATTTTTTTGAGTCACATAATCGGTGTAATCAATAAGAATCACAATACAATTTTTGCATAAAAAAAACTCAACCCCTTCTCAAACAAAACAAGCATGTTGTAAAACAATTTACCAGTTCATTTCTAAACATTTCTAATGTATAAGTTAGGTTTTGATTAAGTCAATAAGATGGGTCTGCACTTTGATGGGAGGAGCAGGTAGCAACACAACAGGCTATAAAAGTACCTCATGTCAGATGACTGATGGGGTGATCTGTTCTCTCACTTTTATATCAACATCACTCTGACGCTACCTCTCTCTTTATGTATTTCACACTATTGGTTCCATTCCCCCGATCAGACGTCGCATGCATCAACCAATGTTTGTGTGCAACATCGACTGAGATTGCTATAACAGATGTGCTTAGCCGATACGTAAAATAATTATCCAGGCGTTGTAAGATCTGGCATGCATCAGCAACACCCAGGCAGAGGAACGCACCACATATGGCGGAACCGTGAGCTCACATGGGAAAGCATGCTTACGCGAGAGAGAACACCCACAAAGACAGGAACATTAAATATTTTTTTTATCCACAAACTTTGACTAGGCCAAGGAATGAGTTTGGCACCATTGACCTAGAGTGTGGTCCCAGCACCATGTCCTTACTGAAATCGCAGTATCTCCACGGTAACCAAGCAAAGTATCTCCCAGCATTCTTTTGCGAATGTGATAAGACACATCTCAGGTAAAGTGACAAAGTTATATCCCTTTGTTTGATCGCTTAATACTATTTACATGCTAGTCTAAAATTGCCCCTTCAAAAAGGCGCATGCTCATCCTACACGTCAGAAGAAAAAGCTTTGTGTTTCATATATAGCATTAGACCATTTTCTAACCTGTGTGATGGAAATTTCTCTGCGTGTGTATGTGACCATATGTTTTTTTAATAGCCTGTCTTGGTTGGGTTCATGGCAGTGGCGAGTTGAATGCACAAAGGAGTAAACCACACTGTCGCACATAAGCAATTTGGCAGTAAGCCTAGAACATTTCTTTGAGAACTAGGAGTGATACGGTATCTCAGCTTCAAGGTAAGAAGCCTGGTGTGGTATCATTCAGTCTGATGCAGCTTATATGACTTGTTTGTGTAGAGCAGGGGTCACCAACACGGTGCCCGCGGGCACCAGGTCGCCCCCAAGGACTACATGAGTCGCCCGCAGGCCTGTTCTAAAAATAGCACTTGTGAGCTGCGTCTGAAATTAAATTTTATTCTGTTGCTATTCTTTTTTAATCACACTTGCATTTATATATGTTTAAAAATGACAATATCTTAAAAATATGTTCATTATACATGAGTTTAGATAAGTTTAGATGAACTCTGACCTACTCTAGTTCAAAAGTATTTTGCGCGAGACAAAACCAGTGCTCGTGGAGAGTAAGCTAGCGGGCGCGCGCAACGAAGATGGTATTCTTGCCCAAAAACATGGCAGAAAAAAGGAAGAAAACGTATCACTTTCACAACGAATGGGAGAAGGAATTATTTTTTACGACTGTGAATGAAACCTGCGTGTGTCTCATTTGCCGGGCGACTGTGGCGACGGCAAAGCGGCACAATGTGTAGAGACACTTCACAACGTGTCACAAAAGCTACCATGCTAACTACCCACCGGGAGTTTGAGAATAGGTTTTGTGACCTTCATCAGCTTGAGCCATGTGTGTCGTTCATTTCCAATCCTTTCATGAATGTGGACACAACATGGTTTGCTGAGCAACTAAGTGCAACGTTCAACTTGGATGCTGGACAGGTGGAGATTGAAATCATAACATTGCAAAATGACCTCCAGCTCAAAGCCTACCAGGCTGCACCAAACTGTTGATCCCTTGTTGACACAGAGAAGTACAGTGGAGTATGCACAGCAGCTATGAAGGTTGCTAGCCTGTTTGGTTCAACCTATCTCTGTGAATCAGCGTTTTCTGACATGAACTTCATCAAGAACAAACACAGAACACGCCTCACTGATGCACATCTGAAAGACTCACTCACAGTTGCAGTGTCAAGTTACACACCAGATTACAATACACTGGTGAACATGCAATGCCAGTCTTCCCACTAAAAAAGAAACAGATACCATATGTTGTCAGTGGCAACATGGCAGTGCCATGCCGAAGTTAAATTAAAATAATGAAGAATTGTGTTCAATTTAGAAAGTGTTTTAAAAGATTTGGTCATTAGTTCAAAATATGACAAGATTTATTTAAAAATATGTAAGTTGATTTTTCTAACATTACATAATTGATAACTTTTTGAAACAACATAGTTCATTATTTGATAAAAGGGTTTGTCAGTGGCTAGTGAAAATGGGACATTTTTCCTATGAAATGTAGTGATGTAAGTGATTTTCTAAAAATGTAACAATTACTGAGATTAAAGTGCTGAATATTGATATCTGTTTCCCTCCTTATTGTCATTGTTGCTAATTATTGTGAGAAATCATTTACGTGATTAGTGTCTTCACATAGATGAGTATTATTAATAATGTATAACTAAAGGCAAACTGAGCAAATGTGTTATTTCAGAAGAGCGTATCAAACTGGTAGCCCTTCGTATGACTCAGTACCCATGAAGTAGCTCTCAGTTTCAAAAAGGTTGGTGACCCCTGGTGTAGAGGGACTGAAATGGAACCTCACCTTTACAGTTTCATCACGTTTGTATTGAGCTTGTGAATCTCTCAGTGCATTGATAAAGATTGCTTCATTTACTTTGACTTTGAGTCCTTACTGGTGAATTTCTACGACACGTGTATCAATGGTTCTGAACAGAAACCCTGGATGAGTTTTTAGTTGAACTTTCAGATTGATCACTGGATGCGCTTGATTTGAACGTTGCATTTTAGAGCCACTGGAAAGGGAAGCTTCAACTAAATCAAGTGCACCTATAGACTGATGTCTTACCGCTAGTCAAACAGTGAGAGACCCTCATCTCTACTGATTTAGGTTATCAGATACTTTGAGATGTCAACCTTCTCCTGTCCAAGACCTTAAAACTGAAGCAAAAAAATAAAACAGACACAAAATGAGTGACTCTTTATTTTAGATTATACTAAATTTTATACAGAACAATTTGTCCGGCCCTTAAAAATAATCCACATCCTGGTCACACATGTTACATTAGAAAATGTACATGACAGAATGTTTAATCCCATGTTCCATATGTCAAAAGGCCTCTCTTTAAATTAGTTATCCATCTTCACAGAAGACTGAAGGGGAATTGGAACTTTCTACTTGAAGTAAATGAAGAAGGTCCTGATTTCTTTGGGTGATATGGTCACATTGCACTCTCCTCTCACACCAACACTTGACCTCATTACCCCTGAAACAGAAACAAATACAAACACTCAGACGAGATTTCACAGGTGTTTAAAATCTCAAAACACTATAGCCTACTCAACTGAGAACTGAATTGACAGCTCCTGACTCTCAAAGGTACACTGATATAGTAACTTCTCTCATCTAATCTTTTAACTTTGACAAAAGGTATTTATTCAGATGCAATATTTCCCTCCACCAAAGTTGGAACTGAAGCTTACCAAGCCTCTCACCCCTCCCTGGCTCTTCTGAAGTCTTCCACTTCCACCTCTGTAGGTCAGAGATATCCCAGGTTCCTGTGAGAGAGCGCTCCTCCACCGCCCCCACTTCCCCCATGCCCCGCAACACTTCCTGTTTACACAGGAAATAGATTTTTTCAAAACAAAAAACAGTGTAAGTGGAGTAGTGACCTATTTTTTCACTTAGTTTCGCAATTATGACTTCAATATGATCTCATCTCATCTAGCTGTGGTTTCTGTTACCTTCATGTTAATGGTAGCCGGCTGAGACAGAACCGGGTCTTGACCCTTCTCATACAGATGCATGATTCTCAGTAGGACCCGATCGTAGTCCGGCTGTGTGGTTCCAGGGGTATCTGTCTCTATGTTGTGGAGGTGCAGGGTGTGGTTGGAGCTGTAGACCCAGCCGGGGACACTGAGCGTCAGCAGGTGGAGGTTGTCAGGCAGGACCACAGGGCGAAGTGGAGATCCGGTCCGAGGCTCCTTCCTCCAGGCCTTCTCTAGAAGGGGCAGTGAATATGAGACCACACATTGTGACAATGCATAGTATAGGTGAGCATAAGCATGGTCGACTTCATTTGGGAATGTTTCAATTGTGTATTTATTTTTAGAATGGATTACACTTTTTGGATTTCTAGGGAAAGGTTTAGTGCTTTAAGCAAAATGGTATTGAGTGGCATTAATCTTGCCCTGAAGGCAGCTCTGCAGATTGGTCACTAACTGGCACACCCACAAAGTCATAAAATCTGATTTTAAACCTAAGCCTAGCCTTAACCCTAACCTTACCAAAACCGCCAACCCGAATGCCAAATCCTAATCTTAAATTTAGACCAAAAAGCAGATATTGTTTTCATGAATTTGTATGATATAGCCAGTTTTGTGTTTGCGACTGGGCCAACTCGCTCAGTTCTACCTCCAGGGCAAGATTCATGACAAAAAAAGGTCAACCTGCGAGCCTGGATAGAGTAGTTCAATAGGAGAGCTACAAGGAGTGGACTCACGTGGCCTGTCGATGGGCATGACCACAGGTCTGTGCTGCAGCTCTAGCGCCTCCCTCTGGTAGAGAGAGGAGGTAGCAGCCAGGGAGCCCAGTGTCATCCACAGGACGGGCCTCACCACCGAGCTGTCGTTCAGGGTCAGGTTATAACCCAGGGTCCACTCCTGGTTGTTCCACAGGCGTCGGTGGAGCATCACCTGGGACAAACACAGGGGGTTGAGGTTGTGTGTGTGCGCTCGCACGCACTCGCTCGCATCTGTAGTAGCAGAATCTCACTGCTTTCTATTAAAAATAAAGCACTTTCAAAGTTTGGAAAAGTAACAGACTTTTATTACGGAAGTAACAAAAGCCGAGGAGCCCCCGGAGACTTCCGATCTTCCCAGACTCCTCTGCGCTTTTTATATACATTTTGTGGTCACATACACAGCCCCTCCCTCACGGGTCAGCTGATTAACACCTCTAACCGTCTTCTATCGTTTCAAAACCTCCTCTTCCCGTCAGCAGTTAAACCTTCAAAATATAAAAAACACTCCCCATTGGCAATAAAACTTAAAGAAATGAAACTGTGAAACCATAATGGCGACCCCTTAGTAATGGTGTAAAGATAAACACATTCACCCATGAAGGCAACCAGACACACACTCATAAATCTAAACATACATGGACCCAAATTCTTAGTGCCCGTTACAACCATTCTCACTGTTCTGTTCAACCATTCTAGTACTTCTTATATTATAGCTAATGTGTGTCTAAGTGTAGCCCATAAAACCATATGATCATCTTCTCTTGGGCTTCACTGACTGCTCTAACTCCATCCTGTTGCTATCCTATGCCATTCTATAGTTTACTGAGTAACCTACTGTGGTTTCTAACCTTCCAATTCTGTTCCTAAAAGTCCTAAAAATATTGAACAAAAGCTTAAAATATTCATCACATCTCATACATAAACACACACTCACCTCCAGCTCTCCCTCACTCTGGCTGGATGCACCATGAGCTCTCTCACTGAGGAGGACCAGTCTGCTAGAGTCATCTTCAATGTAGGCCGTTCGAACCATGGGATAGTAGTTCTGCAGTACACAGACACAGGAAGAAACACAAGCAATTGTCACCAAGTCCTGAACAGTAACCCAGGCCTGAACCACCAAAAGGAAAGCTGAGGAGACCAAACATCCAAACTCCCTGGGTAGGAAAAAACCTAGAGGATCCAGGCTCCTAAAGTGTAGGCCATCTTCCTCTGGCTGGCAAGATACTGTGGAAGTTCAGAGGACATTTAACCATCTACACCAAACAGTCCTCAAATACAACCCACTCACTCTGGCAATAGTATCGTTGACGAATGTCCTGGGAGGCCTCTTCATCATCTGGTACCCATTGTTGTCAGTGAACAGAGTCCTGTTGTTCTTCAGGTTGGTCCTGGTCCTGAGGACAGCCTCGGTGTTGACCACCAGGGGGCCCAGCGAGTAGCTCTGCTCCAGCCTGTAACACAGCCTGCCCCTGGGGAAACCCTGTGGTACTCTGGTAGTGACAGAGTAGGTGTAGTCCTCATCCGCTTCCTCCCTGCGGAGAGAACTCATTGTTAATGTGACCTGCACCTTACTAAGGTGTAGCGTTGTTTGAGTGAGTGTGCGGGAGGATATATTAGATAGTTGATAGGGAAAGAGGGTGCCATGGAAACCGAAGACTGACAGAAAGGAGTTGTTGACATTCCCACCTGTAGAAGTACTGTCTGATCTCAGTGAGGATCTTCCCAGGGACAATCTCCATCTTGACGGCTTTGTACGCCCTCACTGCCGAGCCGTTAGCACTGAAGATGTAGTTATCAGAGATGGGCCCTGCGCTGACGTTCCCATTGACCTGGTACTCCCAGAAATCCTGCCTCATTCTCACCGTAATCTTCTCATGCCTGTCAGGGTCACAGAAAGGTGACATGGGGCATTATTGACGTAACACCTGGCTGCGTTCAATAGGGAAAAACGTTGTGGAACGTTCTGTAAAATAAACATGCTTCTCTGAGATGTAGAAGAAATCACGTCAGCTCTATTAACTACATTTCTATCTGCAACGTTCCACAACGTTTGCCTGTTGAATGTGTCCCTGATGTGAATGTTGAATACAACTACCTGTCGGTGATGCTGTGCAGTAGGTTAGTATCCTGGTCCAACATGATCTTATAACACTCATTCAGAACCGGTAAGAGTCTCCTTCCTGTCTTCAACCACTGTGAAACATTTAGTCTCTTGAACGACACGACCCAGGCCTGGTGGGTCGAGGATCCCTCTTTACCCGGCTTCTCTGAGAACTTGAGGAGGTACTTCCTGTGTTGGAGACCCCCAAGGTCCACCACGATGAACAGGTCATAGGTCGTGTTGGAGTCAGCTGAATTCTGGGTCTGTTGGGAGCAGAGAGATGCCGGCCGTGTTCATTAGACACCAAACAGAAGAAAACAGACAAACAGGGAGGGAATACCTGGACTTGTCCAATAAGAAACACACATTTTAATCTTCTGTTGCAAAATGTTTTTTGCTGCTGCCCATTGAACAGAACCATGTTTAGTTGAAAACCGTGTTTGTTTAGAAGATATGATGTCAATGGAACTGCAGATATACACATGGATTTTATGTAATAGAAGGGTGACTCACTGTCCTACAAAATGTTTAACTGGATAAATCAACTCTGTATTTCCACAGTACCTGTGCAGGTACGGCCTGTCCTTGGTCGTCGAACACTGTTGCCATGGGGAAGGTTACTGTGACGTTGATGATGGTGGTGGTGTTCCATGCCAGGGGGTTGTACACAATGATGTGTTGCTCCAGGTCCTGATGGGAGCCTGCAATTACATGTATTATCTTAATGTCATTAAAAAAAGACCTGTGTTGTAGTTGATAAAGATAGCCATAAGATTATACCTTGGACCAAGCTGAGCCTTGGGCCTTGTTAGAATACAAAATACATCCTTTTGTACCCCTTCCTTCCTTCCTTCCTTCCTTCCTTCCTTCCTTCCTTCCTTCCTTCCTTCCTTCCTTCCTTCCTTCCTTCCTTCCTTCCTTCCTTCCTTCCTTGATGTGTATTCACTGATCTGTGATTGGATAAGTGAAAACACGCTTCCCATCCTACTACTTTCACAAATCCACTCCTCTGAGATCATGTCAAGGAAGGAACTATGCATTTTTCAACTACGAATAATTATTTTTCAAGTACAGTACTTTACCCTTGCTATGAGAGTCTTGTCTATAGAAGGCTTCAGAGTTGCTAGCAGTGCCCAGGGCCTGTGGCAGGAGGAAGAGTCCAGCCAGGAGTTCCTCTACTCCCATCATAGCCTGGGTCAGATGCTCTATGTACATGTCAGCCACCTTGGGAGACTCTGTCCCTGTGATCCCATCATGGTGCTGCACCTGGAGATAAGACAAGATAAGATAAGATATTTCAAAATGTGTCTGTCAAAAATGGGATATGAGAATGTTTAAGAACTGGGTTACAATGATAGGTATTATTAATACAGATAAATACACAATGAATCAATTAGTATTTTGATCAGGCACCTCAGAGACAGCCCAGCGGAGGGCCTTCAGCTTCTGCAGGGCTTCTTCTTTAGGGACCGGTCCATCTGGGTAGCTGACCCGGTACCGGGCGAACAGAGTCTCTGCAGCATGCAGCTGGGAACTAGCTCTCCTGGCTATCCCCTTCAGAACATTCCGAGAGGCATAGAACCCAGTCCATGCCTGGAAAGTTTCTGAAGAGACAAATATTTCCTTTTTAGAACTCCAATAACCAGATTGGAATTACGTGAGAAAAGTTGTATTCATATTCCATTTATATGTCTGAAATATATAATAGATAAGAACATTTATGGAAAAACCCACCAGTGGAGTAAGGAAGGAAGTCCTCACTTCCCCTCACCTCCCAGGTAAGATTTGATTGGTGGACAGCCTGGAAGTACTCGCTGAGAGTGGCGTACTGGACTGTCACTCCAAACTCCTTGCTGTTCTGGTTGATGTATTCCACCAAGGGATCCATGTTGGCAAACTGCACAGATGAGTTGTAGAACTGCTTGTCACAGCCCTATGGAGTGAAATAATAGGAGAAACAGATATTGATCAATGGTGAAGTTACTAGAAAGAATACTAAATAAATAGTAATTGGAAACAACAGTTTCCTGATCTCTGCATATCTATGGCTGCGGCTCTATGTTGACTCACCCAGGGCCAGAGGACATGGTTTGTCCTGAACCACGCTGCCCTTTGCTGGATGTTCTGCACCATGGTCTTGGCATAGGAGTACAGCGTCTCTTTGGTGACAGGCAGGCTCATGTTGGGGTAGATGCCGTTTTTAGGGGGGTCAGGGAACAGGGCCACACCATTCCAATAGAAACCAGAGCTGAGAGAAAACAACTGATTAGTTTCACTGTGACAAACATAGGCTCTTAATAGATTACAAGCACATGTTGATTGGTCATCTTCTCAACAAACCTATTTGGAGTATTAATTCAATAACAGCATGTAACTAAGAGAGTATGATATGCTAGGAGAGTTATGACATGGAACATGGTAAGAGGGGAAAGGATATATATGTAGGAGACCTGTTAGAGAAAGGCAGGTAAGATGGAGTACAGTAGCTGAATTGGTCCATGGTGTGAGTGAAGATCTCCTGCTGCTCTTTCAAGGAGGGGGAGCCTCTCCAAACAAACTGGAGTTTCTGCTCCAAACATAAAGACCATGACAATAAATTATTGTAAATATACACTGCAAACATTACTGTAGCTCAGTTGGTAGAGCATGGTGCTTGCAACAACAGGATAGTAGGTTCAACTCCCCGGATCACCCGTACGTAAAATGTATGCACGCATGACTGTAAGGCGCTTTGGATAAAAGCGTCTGCTAACTGGCATATATTATTAAGTCAAGCCTTTTTAAACCAGTTAACTGCTTACAAGTCACTGATCATGGTCAACACTGCTCAATAGAGATGGTAACCTGACTGGTAGGCTGTATCTGAAACTATGGTGACTACCATACCTTGCTCTTCTGCATGTCATCTTTGAGGTCATAGTCAATACGTGAGATGAGGTGGGCATGGAACCCAGCCAAGGCGAAGAGGACAGGGGTGGTGGCGGAGGCTCCAAATGGGTCCACATGCCACGAGAACCGGGGACGCACCCCAAACGTCTCGTACAGGAACCCATGGCCCTCTTAAATAACAGTGAGGTAAAGAGAGAGAGAGTGTCCATGAGTGTTTAAACCAACCAACGAAACACATGCTCTACATCAAGTATGAAACCACTTTACCCGTCAGCTGCAGTATGTCATCATCTAGATCGGTAACAGCTTCATCATGCATCACCTGTCCCCCGATGATGAACTCAAGTCGACTCTCCTTCAGTAGCTGTCGCACCTGGGGGGAGGGAGATAGGCGATCCGACACAAAGTCATACAAGGATAAATAATACTGCATGAGCAGCACTGAATTCACATGGGGGGGGGGGGGGGGGGCATAATACTATTCTATAGTACACTACCTGTTTCTTGTGCTTGTCTGTTGCCACAGAATCCCACCACAGCCGAAAGAACTCCTGCTCCACTGCGATGAACTTGCGTTGTTTGTTCTGTGTCAGCGCCTCTGTCACACTGGAGTACACGTTCGCTGCATAGGCATGCATGCTCTCCTGATTGAAGATACAAGAGACACAAGAACACCGAGTCCAATGCAGTGTACTGTGAACATTGACAGTATAAAGTTGTAGCTATATTTGGACTGATGTCATTGTTTGATATTGTAGACATTCTTGCACTTCCCAAAATAAAATGTCCCTAGTTCTAACGTTCAAGAGACCAATATAATACAATATTACAAGAGTTATCTAGGTAAGCTATCAACAAACCTGAATAGTATACACCCAGCCAACATCCATGTGACTGTGCGGGATAACAAACGTCTGAATTGGTCCATTTCTCTTTTCACAAGAAACCGTGAAAAATAAAAAGAGTGCGAAAGTTAAAACCCCCATCTCCGTCAAAACATGAGAGGTTCTACAACTTCAACCTAGCCCACTTCCTTATTATGGTTCTGCAGCATGTGACAATCATGCGGGCGGACCGCCCCTTAATGTACGGTGTAGCGCAGAGGTCAAAAAGTAATGTGAAGCCGCAAATTAAAACCAACCATTTTAAACAGTGCAGAACTTCGTTATCGTGAATAAACTTCACTGGTAAACTTTACCCCGGAAGACATTCAGGAACAACACATACTATACATTTGGAGGTGAATTCGCAACAAAGATGTCAAGAAACAGAAGAATCACGTTAATATTTGGAGGGTTTATAACAGCAGTTGCTGCTGCATTTTACCCTATATTTATCCATCCACTCACGCACACAGCTGACTACAGTAAGTAGCTAACGTTACTCGAGTAATGTAACGTTACTTGTCGACTCTCTGCAACAAGAGCGCATCCATGTCGGTTACACAACGACAAGCTAACTAGGTTAGGCTACTTTTTTTTAATAGCTGATAGGATCCTCATGTGGATACAATGTTGCCCTGGCCAGCCGGACTGTAAGCATTGCATTGACAAATTAGCTATGCCATTCATCAGTAGCTTTAGTCGTGTTCCAAAAACCCATACATTAGCTACATAATCTCAACCTAGCCCACTTCCTTATTATGGTTCTGCAGCATGTGACAATCATGCGGTTTTCTGTTTTTAAGTATAGACAGTTATTTCAATGCTGTACAATTGTGAACATACTACAAGTTCTGCCAAGCAGGGGTCTGGAACTTGATGGCACCAGTGGTCTATGCCTGTGGTAGTGCACTTGCCTTGTCTATAAGGATCCTGGTTCAAACCTGCCCCAGTCCCCCGCAACACTATTGAAAACCTAACTCACTTCTCTGCAGATCAAGTCCAGAGAGCAAACCGAGCTGGAATCAATCAAGCAGACGTGCAACCAGTGGGTAAGTAGAATACTAGCTTATATCATGCTTCAAATCAATCCAAAATACAGGCTGAATGTTACAGTGGTTCTTCTTCTTCTTTGCAATTATGAAGATGTGTATGGCTGCAACCCCATGTCCTGTCAGCAGACTTTAATTTTTCACTAACTGTATATAAATCAGCTATGATTTGGTGTATTTTCAGGTGTCAAAGTATGGTCTGATCCCTATAAACCAAAGTGATGCGTGAGACAACTGTCCCAGCTATGGAAAAGAAGACCCTATGCTGATGAAGACTGTCCACTGAAGATGATTGCTGAATCACAATTGGAGTGTGTTTGTGTGAGTGAATGCTATGTGTGCATGGATGATTAGATGTGGTGGATGGATGCTTACCACTTTATCCTAAGAATAAAGTTTAAAGTCCAATTGGTTTTTTTCTTTGTTTTTGGAAATTTTTGGGCCTATGTATTTGGGAATTAAATTGGCCACTTAATTTCTGCAGGCTACTTGTAGTGCATTGGGTGTGATACACATTTGCCCAAAAGGTGTCACTATTTGCTCAGACAGTGGCAGAGAGACAGTTTTGTACATAATGTGCTCAGTAGGCCTATATCCTAGAATATTGCTTTCAAAGAAAACCAATTAGTTTTTTCTTCTATGGGGTATATCTAAGCATTAAGGCCTGAGGAGGTGTGGTATATGGCCAATATACCACGGCTAAGGGCTGTTCTTAGGAACGACACAACTCTGAGTGCCTGGACGAAACCCTTAGCCATGGTATATTGGCCATATACCACAAACCCCTGAGGTGCCTTATTGCTATTATAAACTGGTTACCAATTTAATTAGAGCAGTAAAAACTGTTTTGTCATACATATTTTTTTTATTTAACCTTTATTTTACTAGGCAAGTCAGTTAAGAACAAATTCTTATTTACAATGACGGCCTAGGAACAGTGGGTTAACTACCTTGTTCAAGGGCAGAACAACATAATTTTTTACCAGGTTAGCTCGGGGATTCAATCCGGCAACCTTTCAGTTACAGGCCCAACACTCTAACCACTCAGCTACCTGTGGTATACAGTCTGATATACCACAACTGTCAGGCAATCAGCATTCAGAAAACCACCCAGTTTATATTTTTCAATATATTTGTTTTGACGGATGTCCACTTCACATTCAAATGTTTTAGACAGGGGCGTACAAGCTTTAGAACCAACTAAAAGGCAAATTATAAATCAGTGGTGTAAAATACTTAAGTACAAATACTTTAAAGTACTACTTAAGTCGTTTTTTTGTGGTATCTGTACTTTACTTTACAATTTATATTTTTGACAACTTTTATTTTTACTTCACTACATTCCTAAAGAAAATATTGTACTTTTTAATCCATACATTTTCCCTGACAACCAAAAGTACTCGTTACATTTTGAATACTTAGCAGGACAGCAAAATGTTGTTGGAGTGTGCCCCTCACTATCCATACATTTAAAAAACAAGAAAATGGTGCCGTCTGGTTTGCTTAATATAAGGAATTTGAAATTATTTATACTTTTACTTTTGATACTTAAGTATATTTAAAACCAAATACTTGTAGACTTTTACTCCAGTAGTATTTTACTGGGTGACTTTCACTTTTACTTGAGTAACTTTCTATTAAGGTATCTTTACTTTTACTCAAGTATGACAATTGGGTTCTTTTTTCCACCACTGTGATAAAGTGAAACTTGAGCACAACTAGACAAACGTGCTGCTAGAGGCAAGTACTGTATCCATGACAACGGGAATGCACCCACACTTGAACACCTGCAGATCTTTCAAACCTCCACCCACTTCAAACTCTCACACACTCAACCATTCCATAGTTGGCAGAAGGCCCAATTTGTGGAATTTGATACTTTTGCTTCACGACTGGAAATTGTGTGAGAATG
This sequence comes from Thymallus thymallus, assembly GCA_023634145.1. NCBI lineage: Eukaryota > Metazoa > Chordata > Actinopteri > Salmoniformes > Salmonidae > Thymallus > Thymallus thymallus. The sequence continues at coordinate 20,111,078 of CM042422.1, forward strand.
AGATTAGTGAGATATATCTCAGATATCTCATGCACAAAAGCATCCTGGGCCATACGATCTAATAAAATCACTGATCTGAAACATTTCCAAATAATGTTTTGCTAAGCCTTGAGAGGTTTTACTGTAACTGACCCAAACTTTCCCATCAGAATGCAGGACCCATAACTGAATCTTTAAGGAATAAAACAAGGGGTTCTGGAGAAATGATGGTATTTGATTTCCTCCCTAAAGAGATGTTGCATTTCTAAGATAGAAGCAGAGCAGTCCACACTACATTGTAGCCTATGTCTAAAACTTTCAGTTGGGGCCTTCTGCCAACAAACCCTAGTGCCAAGGCCCCCCTCCCCCCATCAACAAGCCCCATTGTTTATAAGATGTTGTGATTGTTGGTCGGCTTTCAGACACAAAGGGAAACTTAAGAGCCCAGCGAGTGCAGCAACTTCCAAATAAAGAGCGGCGAGAAAGGAAGAAAAAGAAAGGAGAAGAAAAAACGAAAATTCCTCTCATTCCAGATTCCTCCAATGACAGCTCCCGGAGTGTTGTGAGCTCCAATGACAGCTCCCGGAGTGTTGTGAGCTCCAATGACAGCTCCCGGAGTGTTGTGAGTGAAGTAAGACGACCGAGGGGAAATCCTAGTGCAGCGAGAGGAAGAGAACCGCATTCTTGAGGGGTACGCATCACCTCCACGCACACCGAACAGGAAGACACTGCAGTTCTTAGACTAGAGTATGCAGCAGGTATAGGCTGCTGTCGGTTCTACAGCCCTCTGAAAAGAGGTCACGACCCCAGCCCGTATAACCAACAACAGCCACACATTGTGTCTCCGCAACAGTTTTATCACCAAGCAATCAACCCATCACACAAATCAACCCATACCTATTGATTGCTTTCCTGAACGCAACGGTGACTTAAATTTGACCAGTTGTTTTGCCCACCTTCAAAAGTGACAGTAATAGGCAACATTTCTTCCCCTAATCACTATGGGAACCGGGGCCGAAAGTCAGAGAAGCTGGGGGGGATTGAGAAGCAGCAGGATTTATTTAAATTTAGGAGGGGGAGGAACTGAATGTAATATGCTATTTGGGTTCTAATGGGGAATATGTCATGCATGGAAATGAACTGAGAGTACTAAATAAGTGGATACAGGAAATGAGAATAAACAAACAAAGCAACTGTGAAAAGTTCCAACAGTCACTAATGAAAGACAGAGCGAGCTTTGAGGCATGTTGCTTCTGTTGTGGGTGAAGTTTTCAAATCAAATTGGATTGACTTTTACAGCTCTACTGTCTGTGAACACTTTGTTGTCACTGTCACTTTGTGGGATCCTTTGGATCAAAGGGACACGTTTCCATGTTTCGGTTATTGTGAGGACAATTGTGGTGACATGTATATTTGTCACAGAACACAGGCATGTACGCGTGCGTATACACACGCACATGCACACACACACCAAATCTCCATTCATCATCACACACATGCACACACTCTCTCGCTCTCTCTCGCTCGCTCTATCTTGCTGTCTCTCTCTCTCTCTCTCTCTCTCTCTCTCTCTCTCTCTCTCTCTCTCTCTCTCTCTCTCTCTCTCTCTCTCTCTCTCTCCTCTCTCTCGCTCTCTCTCGCTCTATCTTGCTGTTTCTCTCTCTCTCTCCCTCTCACACTGTCTCTCGCTCTCTCTCCATCTCACACAGCCAATTAACCATGGTCTATATATGAATTCCTGTTCTCGAGTATAACTACTCCTTGCCCTCAAAAACAATGTACCGTAGCGCTGGGCCACATTCTTGGGTTACCAGGCCTAAATGCTGTGGAAACAGATACCGTAAGTATTTAGCAATGTCTGGAAAAAGCACATCCCAGCTAGCAGTCTAACAGGTCAAGTGACAGTGTGGTCTGGGGCGAGTGAACAGCTACCTAACATTACTTCATCTCATTGCCAGAAACATAGAAAAAAGCTTATTGGAACACACAGTAGCACACACACACACACACACATTTCCTGTTTCTCCTGGGTTTTAATCAGAGCCCTGTGGATGACAACAGAAACTCAAAACTCAACAATAACGTTAGACTTACTGGAAGGCCATCATGGTTGTCGTCTGTGTGTGCTTGTGTTGAACAATGTTAAAAAATGTTCTGCGAAGAACCGCAATATATAATTATGGTCAGTGTTGGGTTCCATCTCTGCTGCTCAGTTGTGGAGGTATTCCTGCTCTGTCTCTGGAGATCTGGAATTTGTTTATTTCAGCAAATCTTTAATGGAAGCCGTGTGCATGGGCAGAGACTTTGAAATGTGAATGACATACGGATGTTTTCTCTCTCTTCTTACTGTTTGTGTTTTGAGGTCATTTTGAAATGCTAAGACACATGCTGAGGTCCTTGGAAACGTCATGGTGGAGTCTGTGTGTGTGCTTGTGTGTGTGTGTGTGTGTGTGTGTGTTTGTGTGTGTGTGTGTGTGTTTGTGCATGCGTGTGTGTGTGTGTGTGTGTGTGTTCGTGCATGCGTGTGTGTGTGTGTGTGTGTGTTTGTGTGTGTGTGTGTGTGTTTGTGCATGCGTGTGTGTGTGTGTGTGTGTGTGTGTGTGTGTGTGTGTGTGTTCGTGCATGCGTGTGTGTGTGTGTGTGTGTGTGTGTGTGTGTTCGTGCATGCGTGTGTGTGTGTGTGTGTGTGTTCGTGCATGCGTGTGTGTGCGTGTGTGTGTGTGTGTGTGTGTGTGTGTGTGTGTGTGTTCGTGCATGCGTGTGTGTGTGTGTGTGTGTGTGTGTGTGTGTGTGTTCGTGCATGCGTGTGTGTGTGTGTGTGTGTGTGTGTGTGTGTGTGTGTGTGTGTTCGTGCATGTGTGTGTGTGTGTGTGTGTGTGTGTGTGTGTGTGTGTGTGTGTGTGTGTGTGTGTGTGTGTGTGTGTGTGTGTGTGTTCGTGCATGCGTGTGTGTGCGTGTGTGTGTGTGTGTGTGTGTGTGTGTGTTCGTGCATGCGTGTGTGTGCGTGTGTGTGTGTGTGTGTGTATGTTCGTGCATGCGTGTGTGTGTGTGTGTGTTCGTGCATGCGTGTGTGTGTGTGTGTGTGTGTGTGTGTGTGTGTGTGTGTGTGTGTGTGTGTGTGTGTGTGTGTGTGTGTGTACAGTATGGCATGCGCCACAATAATGAGCACAATAAAAGGTGATTGTTCACTCTCTCCTAGTCACAACAGCTGACCTCCTGACCTGTCCATCCAATTAGCTTGGCAAGTGTGTCACAAGAACAATAACAACAACCCTCCACACAGAAGAGCTATTTCTCTCTTTCACCCTCATTACAATATCAGACAAATGTGAGGCAGCGAGAGGGACAGCACTCAGCAACCCCTTACTCATGTAAAACAGGTTATCCTTTGCCATTCTATGGAATTCTATGGGTTAAGCTCAGAAGGGTTCTTAAAGGAAGTCGATGGCACGTTTATTAAGGCAACATTGTATAGGCGTAAGTGGGAGGAAGGTAGCATGCTAGGCTCTCCATACAGCTGGTGAATGAGACTTAAGACGGAGGTGAAAAGGGGGTTTAGAGGTCTTGAACGCTGCCAAGCATTTTGAAACGTGTCAACAATGTCTCAAATGGTGTCAGAGTGAAAACATACAGTATACTCAACACAACCTGTTTTTATTTTAATTTATTATAACATGTATTTACCTAACTATTTTCCACAGAATATTACTGTTTTGCAAACTACTAAGTATGTGTCTGTAGTTTTCAGCATTAGCATATTCTGTCAGAACATAGCTGATGGAAGTAGTCCTGTCTCTTGTCCTATACACACCATTGCAGTACTGATGTATCAGGCTGGGTGTGGCTTGGGCTGCCAATCAAACTGCTCTGCACAGTTCCGTTTTAATACAGTTCCATTAGAATCTTTGTATCCATCATACATTCAGCAGAATTCCTGAACATTCTTGAATGTTCTCAATAAAGAAAATAAAATGTGTTGTGATTTACTAGGCGCATTAAGGCATGACACATTCATTTGTGAAAATAATTCCACATCTTATCAAAGCGATCGACCCACATTACACGCTGTGGAAAAGCTCTTTAAAAGCGACTTTATACGCATTCATCTGATTTGTATGAATTTTTCCTGGCAATGTCATTTTTTCAGAGGTCACATGAACTAATTAAAATAAACAGCAAAGCCTCCAGACGGTGCTTTAGGATGGTATGTTACTGAACACTTTGTTTGAATTGGACTGAACCAGTCATGGTACACAGGTCTCTCTCTTTTGCAAGGTTCTACGTCCAACAACGTACCTTATTATTAGTGGTAAGCACAGACTATTGGCAAATTCAACAATAATGCTGTTTTACGTACCACTGACAGAACAAAATGAAACGATCTAATGGATGTTTAATATCGATGATGAATTATCGTGAATCATATAACTGGTATCTGTTTCTATCGAAGCCACCCGGCCTGCACAACACACTCACAAACACACACATTTTCTATTTCTCGTGGGTTTTCATTAGAGCCCTGTGGATGACAACAGAATATATGACTTGGCTTGGAAAATAATGGAATTTTGGAACTGTTGACGGAACACAGGCTGTCTGCTCTTGGCCTGCCTGAGGAATCCTTCTCATTGAGCATACTGGTGGAGCGGCACAGCGGTGGGTTTAGTTAGGCCTTCCAGACCAGAAAGATCTGACCCAGCATAATGACACGTTTACATTTAACAACTTAACAAAAAACAGCTTCTGACGTCATCTCTTAGCATTGTTTGAGGCTTTTGTAACCAATTATGTCAAAGAGCCAGGGTAGCTCAGTTGGTAGAGCAACACATTTTTAAGTCATGATATATGAAGTGACGTTACAATAAAGTAATGAAGTGTGTCATGAACCGGCTCGTAGCCCGTAACAAAGAGGGAGACAACGTGGAGATAAGGAATAACAAAATACATTTGTTAACTAAAGCAAACTATATACAATTAATAATAATGTGTGTAGTCAGTAATCAGTAGTGTAAGTGAGTGGATGTGATAATGAGAATTGTTGAGAGCTGCCAAAGCAAACAAACAAAACAACCACAGAAATGCCACAACCAAAATCCACCAGTGTGTGTGCATGGAGAGAGTCTCCTCACTGAATGGGGGAAAGGTGTATTTATCCCTGGGACACACCCGAGCCAAGGTGTGTCCCATTTCTCTGACGACCCTCCAGGCTCCGCCCACCGACATCCTATTAAGGAAAACAAGAACAAAGAAGGAAGGAGCCTCACAAGTGGCATTGTTAACTTCATTCTCTATGCATAATTATACCCTTCTATAGAAGCATTGACAAAGTGTGAAGCCATACCAAACAGAGGATACTAACTATACTGGTGCCAATGCGGAAGAGGAGTTTTCCTCACTGAATGGAAGTGGAACATCCCACCTGAGCTTTCAAGCTGTCTTCTTCTGTATCTGGTCTCTATGTTCCCTCTCTCCTCCTTCCTTTCACTCATCCTTCTACTTCTCTTCCCCTCCATTCAGAGAAAGAAACACTTACCACATGTTTCTGTGTAGAATCCCAGTCGGGCAGAGGACCATACCAGAAGGAGAGTTCTCTGCCTCTCTCTGCCTCCTGGCATGGTTGTAATTACACGGGGACAGGGACAGTGGATGGTGGACAGGGGAATAGGAAGGAGGAGAGTGAGATATGATGTCGTTGCTAGTTTGGTTTGAAACACGGCTGTCTACTTGTGGTGGCGGTGCTCGGTATTGCCTTTGGGGATGTGTATGTATTTGTGTGCGCGTGTGTTTGTGTGTGTGTGTGCGTGCGTGCGTGTGTGTATGTGTTATTGATTATATCATGAAGAAATTGGAGGGGTTGCAAGCTGCAGCGAACAGGAGCAGTGTGTGTGTTTGTGTGTGTGTTTGTGTGCATGTACCTGTGTATATGAATGATGGTTGGAAAAATATACTCGGTTTTTAATCCTATTTACCGTTTGTTTGAATGTTTTTAGATGGATGGATGGATGGATGGATGGATGGATGGATGGATGGATGGATGGATGGATGGATGGATGGATGGATGGATGGATGGATGGATGGATGGATGGATGGATGGATGGATGGATGGATGGATGGATGGATGGATGGATGGATGGATGGATGGATGGATGGATGGATGGATCATTTGGACAGATGCAGCGGTATCAGATAGTTTGGGTTTAGAAGAAAAAGGAGCTTGTGTTTGTGTCTTCTGGAGTCCTTCTATAATGTTGTCTTGTCCACTCAGGAGTGTATGTTTGGATTGTACATAGCCTAAGGTGTCTAGTGAGAAATGGGGATTTATGCATTTTCAATGTAATCCCACACATTTTTTGCAACATTTATTATTGTTGCCTCCAATAATATTTGGATGAAACGAAGATTGGAGCTACAATTACAGCGATTTAGAGCATGGCTGGTTCAGTGGTCTAAGACACTGCATCTCAGTGCTAGAGGCGTCACTACAGACAACCTGGTTCGAGTCAAGACTGTATCATAGACTGTCCCATAGGGCGGCTCACAATTGACCCAGCGTTGTCCAAGTTTGGCCGCTGTAGGCTCTCATTGTAAATAAGTTTGTTCTTAAATTACTTGCCTAGTTAAGTAAAATTTAAAAAAATTTAAAATGTTGCCGGATCATTTTTGAGGAGAGGGCCTTTTCTCAAGTTAACTCAGCGGAGCACTGAGGAATGGCTCTATGGACCTTTGCGGTGTAAACCGAACACTGTTTTGGGAATAGCCAGAGAGGAACAGAGTTCTGTTTTCCAAACTCTTTATGGCGGAGAGACGGATCCTGGCCAAACTGCTGGCCATCATGGACAACGTGGACAACATGGACAACGTCACCCACCCTCTGCATGCCATGGTTATGATGCAGAGGAGCACCTTCAGTCACAGACTGATCCCACCACGGTGTGCCAGAGAGCGCTACAGGAGGTCCTTCCTGCCGGCGGCTATTAGACTATTTAATGCCTCACCGGGGTGCCGTGCCGTCGGCAACATAGACCTGGAACTGTTGGGTTGTTAGGACCTAGTTTAACAATTATGCATCCATCCGTGAAACTCTCTGGTCTGTAATCACTCATTCACTCAGGACTTATTCATTCAGGACTGTATATACATATTAATGTACAGTTGTTATATCATATCACGTGCAATATTGTAAGTCATTCTTGGTCTGAACTTATGTAGTCATTCACTCAGGAATGCATATTAGTATATTTTTTCATTGCTTTTAGTATATCGAATGTGCAATACGTGCATTTATCTGTAATCAAAGGACTGTATTTTAAGGGAATTACTATTATTACCCTAAATTATATCATACGCACAATTAGCCATTTAAGTATTTCTCTGCCATCGACCTGTATAGTATATGCAAATATTCCTTATTTATCTATATCAACTTGCAATATTTTTTCTCTCCTAACACTCTATAACAATGTATAGTGTACATATTCAGCCATCCACCCATACTATGCAATGCCTTTTTATAGCACTCAAGACTTCTTGTATTTTTATACTTTTTCAAACTGCCGAACTATGTATCATGTATCGTGTATCTGTCTTTTGTGTATTTTCGTTCTGGCATTTTGCTCTATCTATCTATCTATCTATCTATCTATCTATCTATCTATCTATCTATCTATCTATCTATCTATCTATCTATCTATCTATCTATCTATCTATCTATCTATCTATCTATCTATCTATCTATCTATCTATCTATCTATCTATCTATCTATCTATCTATCTATCTATCTATCATCTCTTACGATATGTCAGCGTGATCTGCAGAGGGAAGGGAATGAGTTCTGACAAAGAGAGACAGAGAGAGAGACAGAGAGAGAGGGTGAGGGGGAGAGAGGGAGAGATGGAGAAACATAGAGAAATAGAGAATGAGAGAGTGGGAGAGAGAGCGAAAGAGAGAGAGGGGGAGTGAGAGAGGGGGAGAGAGAGAGGGGGAGAGAGAGAGGTGGAGAGAGAGAGAGGGGGGAGAGAGAGAGGGGGATAGAGAGAGGGGGGAGTGAGAGATGGGGAGAGAGAGAGGGGGAGAGAGGGGGGGGAGTGAGAGAGGGGGGAGAGAGAGATGTGGAGAGAGAGAGGGGGAGTGAGAGAGGGGGAGAGAGAGAGGGGGGAGAGAGAGAGGTGGAGAGAGAGAGGGGGGGAGAGAGAGAGGGGGACGTAGGACTTACAAGAACAGATAAGTCAGGAAAAGGGAAACCCTATACCTCTGTCTGGCACAGGCTCACACATTTTCGCTCTCTCTCTCCCTCTCTCTCTCTCTCTCTCTCTCTCTCTCTCTCTCTCTCTCTCTCTCTCTCTCTCTCTCCCCCCCCCCCCCCCCCCCCCCCCCCCTCTCTCTCTCTCTCTCTCTCTCTGTCTCTCGCTCTCTCTCTCTCACTCTCTCTCTCTCTCTCTCTCTCACTCCTCTCTCTCTCTCTCTCTCTCTCTCGCTCTCTCTCTCTCTCTCTCTCTCTCTCTCTTTAACTCACTCTCTCTCTCTCTCAATTCAATTTCAATTCAAGGGCTTTATTGGCATGGGAAACATATGTTAACATGGCCAAAGCAAGTGAAGTAGATAGTAAGAAATAGAAATGAACAGTAAACATTACACTCAGAAGTTCCAAAAGAATAAAGACATTTCAAATGTCATTATGTCTATATATACAGTGTTGTAACAATGTGAAAATAGTTAAAACAAAATAAATAAACATAAATATGGGTTGTATTTACAATGGTGTTTGTTCTTCACTGGTTGCCCTTTTCTTGTGGCAACATGTGACAAATCTTGCTGCTGTGATGGAACACTGTGGTATTTCACCCAGTAGATATGGAAGTTTATTACAATTCCTTGTGGTTGTGTGTAATCTGAGATAAATATCTGTCTCTAATATGGTCATACATTTGGCAGGAGGCTAGGAAGTGCAGCTCAGTTTCCACCTCATTTTGTGGGCAGTGTGCACATAGCCTGTCTTCTCTTGAGAGCCAGGCCTGCCTACAGCTGCCTTTCTCAATAGCAAGGCTATGCTCACTGAGTCTGTACATAGTCAAAGCTTTCCTTAAGTTTGGGTCAGTCACAGTGGTCAGGTATTCTGCCACTGTGTACTCTCTGTTTAGGGCCAAATAGCATTCTAGTTTCCTCTGTTTTTTGTAAGTTCTTTCTAATGTGTCAAGTAATTCTATTTTGTTTTCTCATGATTTGGTTGGGTCTAATTGTGTTGTTGTCCTGTTCACAAACACACACAGACCCCACAGAGCCCCAGGACCAGCTTGCTTAGGGGACTCTTCTCATCTCTCTTTAGGGGATGGCTTTGTTATGGAAGGTTCCGGAATCGCTTCCTTTTAGGTGGTTGTAGAATTTAATGGCTCTTTTCTGGATTTTAATAATTAGCGAGTAACATCCTAAAACTGCTCTGAATGCATTATTTGGTGTTTTTCGTTGTACACAGAGGTTATGTTTGCAGAATTCTCAATTTGGTGTTTGTCCCATTTTGTGAATTCTTGGTTGGTGAGCGGAACCCCAGACCTCACAACCATAAAGGGCAATGGGTTCTACAACTGATTCAAGTATTTTTAGCCAGATCCTAATTGGTACGTCAAATTTTATGTTCCTTTTGATGGCATAGAAGGCCTTTCTTGCCTTGTCTCTCAGATCGTTCACAGCTTCGTGGAAGTTACCTGTGGCACTGATGTTTAGTCCAAGGTATGTATAGTTTTTTATGTGCTCTAGATGGAATTTGTATTTGTGGTCCTGGCAACTGTATATTGAGAATAGGGTTGGCCCAAGAATTGAACCCTGTGGCACCCCCATAGAGACTGCCAGAGGACCGGACAACAGGCCCTCCGATTTGACACACTGAACTCTGTCTGAGAAGTAGTTGGAGAACCAGGCAAGGCAGTCACTTGAGAAACCAAGGCTGTTGAGTCTGCCAATAAGAATGTGGTGATTGAGTCAAAAGCCTTGGCCAGGTCGATGAAAACAGCTGCACAGTACTGTCTTCTATCGATGGCGGTTATGATATAATTTAGTACCTTGAGCGTAGCTGAGGTGCACCCCTGACCAGCTCGGAAACCAGATTGCATAGCAGAGAAGGTACGGTGGGATTCGAAGTGATCAGTGATCTGTTTATTAACGGCTTTCGAAGACTTTAGAAAGGCAGGGCAGGATGGATATAGGTCTATAACAGTTTGGGTCTAGAGTGTCTCCCCCTTTGATTCTCTAGGGATACGAAAGGGAGGTTGAACAGGCTAGTAATAGGGGTTGCAACAATTTTGGCTGATAGTTTTAGAAAGAAAGGGTCCAGATTGTCTAGCCCAGCAGATTTTTAGGGGTTCAGATTTAGCAGCTCTTTCAGAACATCAGCTGTCTGGATTTGGGTGAAGGAGAAGCGGGGGGGGGCTTGGGCAGGTTGCTGCGGGGGGTACAGAGCTGTTGGCCGGGGTAGGGCTAGCCAGGTGGAAAGCATGGCCAGCCGTAGCAAAATGATTATTGAAATTTCCGATTATCGTGAATTTATCGGTGGTGACAGTGTTTCCTAACCTCAATGCAGTGGGCAACTGGGAGGAGATGCTCTTATTCTCCATGGACTTTACAGTGTCCCAGAACCTTTTGGAATTAGTACTACAGGATGCAAATTTCTGTTTGAAAAAGCTGGCCTTTGCTTTTCTAACTGACTGTGTATATTTGTTCCTGACTTCCCTGAAAAGTTGCATATCGCGGGGGCTATTCGATGCTAATGCAGTGCGCCACCGGATGTTTTTGTGTTGGTCAAGTGCAGTCAAGTCTGGGGTGAACCAAGGGCTATATCTGTTCTTAGTTCTAAGTTTTTTGAATGGGGCATGCTTATTTAGGATGGTGAGGAAAGCACTTTTAAAGAACAACCAGGCATCCTCTACTGACGGGATCACGTCAATTTCCTTCCAGGATACCCGGGCCAGATCGATTAGAAAGGCCTGCTCGCAGAAGTGTTTTAGGGAGCGTTTGACAGTGATAAGGGGTGGTCGTTTGACCGCAGACCCATTACGAACGCAGGCAATGAGGCAGTGATCGCTGAGATCCCGGTTGAAAACAGAGGAGGTGTATTTGGAGGGCAAGTTAGTTAGGATGATATCTATGATGGTACCCATGTTTACGGATTTAGGGTTGTACCTGGTAGGTTCCTTGATAATTTGTGTGAGATTGAGGGCATCTATCTTCGATTGAAGGACAGCCAGGGTGTTAAGCATATCCCAGTTTAAGTCACCTAATAGTACAAACTCTGAAGATAGATGGGGGGCAATCAATTCACATATGGAGTCCAGGGCACAGCTGGGGGCTGAGGGGGGTCTGTAACAGGCAGCAACAATAAGACACTTATTTCTGGAAAGGTGGATTTTTAAGAGTAGAAGCTCAAACTGTTTGGGCACAGACCTGGACAGTATGACAGAACTGTGCAGGTTATCTCTGCAGTAGATTGCAACTCTGCCTCCTTTTGCAGTTCTATCATGACGGGAAATATTGTAGTTGGGGATGGACATTTCAGAATTTTTGGTGGCCTTCCTGAGCCAGGATTCAGACACAGCTAGGGTTGGAGGGTTTGTATTTTGTCCTGTAGTTAATTCAATGTAATTGGAGAATCCAGTGGGTTCTGGTAGTCTGTTTTGGATAGATAACTCTTCATGTTGTTGATTGTTTAGTATTTTCCAATAGAGTCTATGGATTCTTAAATTACATTGAGCTGGTTTCTTACGTGCTGTTCCTTATTTTTCCGTAGTGTATTTCTGTATTGTTTTAGTGATTCACCATAGTGAAGGCGTAGGCTCAGGTTTTCAGGGTCTCTATGTTTTTGGTTGAATAGGTTTCTCAATTTCTTTCTTAGGTTTTTGCATTCTTCATCATACCATTTATCATTGTTAATTTTCTTCTGTTTTCTGTTTGAAATTTTTAGATTTTATAGAGAAGCAGAGAGGTGAAATATACTGTTTAGGTTTTCTACTGCCAAGTTTACACCTTCACTATTGCAGTGAAACGTTTTGTCCAGGAAATTATCTAGAAGGGATTGAATTTGTTGTTGCCTAATTGTTTTTTGGTAGATTTCAATACTACTTTCCTTCCATCTATAGCATTTCTTAATATTATTAAGTTCCTTTGGCTTTGATGCCTCATGATTGAGCATAGTTCTGTTCAAGTAGAGTGTGATTATGCTGTGATCTGATAGGGGTGTCAGTGGACTGACTGTGAATGCTCTAAGAGACTCTGGGTTGAGGTCAGTGATAAAGTAGTCCACAGTTGTCAGGCCCTGACTAAGGCTAGGTCTCTGGCTCCCCCTAGTGGGAGTTGGATGGCCACAGTCAGGAGCTGACAATAGTTCTGGGTGTTTCTTTTCAGTTAATCTTATCCCCAATTAGAGGCAGCTGTCTTGAGTTGTCTCTAATTGGGGATTCTATTTATGTTTAGTTGTGGGTGTGGATTCTTGTGTGTGTCCGGTTCTGGCATTTAGGTCGCCACAGACTAGTACAGGTCCCTGGGTCTGGAAATAGTTGATCTCTCTCTCTCTCTCTCTCTCTCTCTCTCTCTCTCTCTCTGCACGTGTCTCTCTCTCTCCCTCTCTCTCTCTTTCTCTGTGTACTTTGTGTGTCTGTCTCTTTCTCTCTTTTTTCTCTGGTTAAAAAGTGTCGATTGCGATCTCTCTCTTTTGCATTTTCCGTCTCGCCCCTCCCTCCCTCCCTCTTCCTGACTAGCAGAGAAAGGAGATAAGGCTACAGGAGAACAAGAGGCACACTTGACACTGTTGAGGAAATGACGATGACCTTGTTGAGGGCCGTTGCGAAACATCCATTTCAACCCCCCTCCCCACGTGTGTTCCCCTGTCTGTGTGACCCACACACAACACAATGGGGTCAGGCAGCCACGTTTATCCAATTACTAATTAATGTGTGTATGATGCAATTTGGGATGTTTGCACTAGAATAACCTGATTATTGCTACCCAATAAGGCTAAACAGGAGCCAGCTCAGGAACTGGGCTTCAAACTTCAGTAAGTGGAACCAGACTAAAAGAGAAGACAACACAGTCAGTGTTCTATCAGTGTTCTGGGACATTGTGGACGGTCATGTCACTGTTTCCATGTTATAGTTAACTAGCCTGTAGTTCCCCCTTCCTATCTCTCCCTCCCTCCCTCCCTCCCTCCCTCCCTCCCTCCTTCCCTACCTCCCTCCCTCTCTCTCTCTCTCTCTCTCTCTCTCTCTCTGATGGAACATGAGGCCCATTTCTTTCTTACTCTCCTCCTCCCTCTCTCTCTCACTTTACCTTCTCTCTCTCGCTCCCTTCTCCCCCCTCTCTCTCTCTCTCTCTCTCTCTCTCTCTCTCTCTCTATCTCTCTCTCTCTCTCTCTCCCCTCTCTCCCCCCTCTCTCTCCCCTCTCTCTCTCTCTCTCTCTCCCCTCTCTCCTCTCCCCTCTCTCTCTCAACTCTCCCCTCTCTTTCTCTCTCTCTTCCTCCCTCTGGTGGGGCCCATTTCTCTCTCCTCCTCCCCTCTCTCTCTCTGGTCAAACGTGAGGCTCATCTCTCCCTCCTACTCCATTTTCCCTCTCTCTCTCCTTCACTCCTTATATCTTGCCCAGCTTCCCCACAACCAATCACAGAGCTAGACAGCAGTGATGAAAAGGAAGAAGCTTGTCACACAAATCTATTTCACAGATGATGTGGATGAACTTGCTAACTACCCTCCGAAGGCCCATACTGTTCCCTGACACTTGGATGCCATGCAGTCAACGTGGTTTGGACCAATGAGGTCACCAGTTGAAAGAACATCTTTGACATCATCCTATTGGCCCGTCATTCATCTCACCCAATCACACTCGAGAGCGCTAACCCACAGAGAAGGAAGAAGACGGTCTAAAAATGAAACCAAATTTTTTTTAGAATAGAAGGGAATAGACTGGAATATGTTTTTATTTAAAAGTAATAATTTTTCTTTAAATGGATAAAGAGGAGAAGACGGAGAGGTTTGTCCTAGAGAGGACAGGCAGTTATGGCAGAGACCTAGTTTTTCCTCAAACCCAAACCAGACACTCTGAGGTGTCTTTATATACAGTCAAACATTTGTTGTGCTAGGATACTAAGCAGAGACAGGTTCATTTTTAGCTTTTGTGTCTGGAGACTTTTAAACTTTTTTTCGAGCGGCCTTTTTGAAATTTGTGACCTCTGTAATCGGTGTTGTTTTTACTTTGTTGGGTTCCTTCACAAGGCTCCAGCTGCATCTTCTCTCTCCCCTCTCTCCCTCTTTCTCTCGCTCTCTCGCCCCCCTATTTCCCTCGCTCCCTCTCTCCCTTTCTCTCTCTCTCTCTCTATCTCCCTCTCTCCGTCTTTCTTTCCCTCTCAGTGTTCCCAGGGGTCATCAGCTGATTTGCCGACTGAGCAAGAGCGAGGCCGACGAAAAAAAACAACGTATTTTGTAATGTATATTAACTCCAGGAGGCCCTTGTCACCTGACAGACCATTGTTCTGTGTGGGCCTGGGCCCCGCAACAGGAGCAGGTTGGCTGTATTGTTTATGGAGATTGGGCGCGGGTGCTGACTGGGTGTCTGCTAGGCGGGGGTTAAAAAAGGAGGAAGACAGGGGGGACGCTGTGACCCTGAGCAGATGGCTGGGCAGGGGCTCTCCTGAGCCAGAATTAATAGCGTGTGCCATGTCACACATTGTCAAGACGGGCTGCCTAAAAACCAAACTGCCCCCTCTCTCCCTACCTCTCCCTCGTCCTCTCCCTCACTACCCCTACCCTTCCACTCCCTTTCCATCTCCTCTTCTCCCTCTGCCTTGGCCCTCCCTCTCTATCGTTCCCCTCCCTCCCTCTCTATCTTTACCCCCTCCCTCTACCTAGCTCCCTCCATCCCTTCTGCCTTGTCCTCCTCCCTCCTCCTCCCTCCATCTCCCTCCTCCTCCCTCCTCCTCCCTGGAGTGCTCCTTCATTGGCAACTTCACTCTTTTTACAAACACTCCTTCTCTCTCTCTCTCTCTCTCTCGCTCATCCATTTATTAATTAATTCACACCCTTGCTCATTCATCTTGCTCTCCATAGCTCAAATAAACATTAATTCACAGGTTTTCTCATTCAGAAGGGGCTTTATTGGCAGACAAATAAGCTCTCCTGGCTGAATGGCCTACGATCCCATTTCCTCTAGCCGTCTCTAGTTCACTCCCTCACTCACTGACCTTCTCTCTTCCTCCCTCCTCACCCTCTCATTCCCCTTTAACAGTCTACCATAACAAACACCCTTCACTACTATAGACTCCTAGCTCCCAGCTCCTACAGTTTATCACATAACAGCCCTGCTATCTAGTCTGGGGCATGCATCCTCCAACAAACATTTCCGGGGCCTCTTCAGAATCCACGGCTGGCTGCCAGGAATGGGACAGGGGGTCAGAGGGCTGCAGAACCCCCTCGACGGGCCCCCTCTCCTAATCACCAGGGCTCTTCCGGTCTCTCTGGGCCCCCCGGCTGACAGCCAGAGAGCTGGAGGACGAGGGGGAACCAGAGGGTCAGGGCTTTAGTGTAGCTCACTTGGCAGGCTCATACTGTGGGACTCTGTGTGTGTATGTGTGTGTGTGTGTGTGTGTGTGTGTGTGTGTGTGTGTGTGTGTGTGTGTGTTTGTTTGCATTTTTTGGTGCTAATCTATGTCTTTTGTCTGTGTGAAGCTGTGTTTGTTTCTGTGTCTGTTTATTTGTGTGTGTGCGTTTGTGCATGTGTGTGTGTGTGTGTGTATGCGTGTGTGTATGTGTGTGTGCATGCGTGTGTGTATGTAGCAGAGATGTGGGCGTAAGGAATCAAGGGTCAGGGTTAAAAATGCTGCAGTTGACAAAGTAAAGCTGGCCATCCAAACACTATCTTCACAACAGTAGCATTTAGCATTAGCAACAAGAAGGAAATTTGTATAATGTAATCACACAGAGAGGGAGACTCTATAACGGGACTTTAGACAGGGTATCGCCACTGGCATTCTCACACAGAGAGGGAGACTCTATAACGGGACTTTAGACAGGGTATCGCCACTGGCATTCTCACACAGAGAGGGAGACTCTATAACGGGACTTTAGACAGGGTATCGCCACTTGCATTCTCACACAGAGAGGGAGACTCTATAACGGGACTTTAGACAGGGTATCGCCACTTGCATTCTCACACAGAGAGGGAGACTCTATAACGGGACTTTAGACAGGGTATCACCACTGGCATTCTCACACAGAGAGGGAGACTCTATAACGGGACTTTAGACAGGGTATCGCCACTGGCATTCTCACACAGAGAGGGAGACTCTGTAACGGGACTTTAGACAGGGTATCGCCACTTGCATTCTCACACAGAGAGGGAGACTCTATAACGGGACTTTAGACAGGGTATCGCCACTGGCATTCTCACACAGAGAGGGAGACTCTATAACGGGACTTTAGACAGGGTATCGCCACTGGCATTCTCACACAGAGAGGGAGACTCTATAACGGGACTTTAGACAGGGTATCGCCACTGGCATTCTCACACAGAGAGGGAGACTCTATAACAGGACTTTAGAAAGGATCAATTTGAAAGATAATGTATCGCCACTGGCATTCTGAAGACCTAAAACATAAAGGTTTTTGCTTTATTTTGGTTCAACCAAACAATTTAGGATTTTATGAGTCGGCTTTATCCATGGGTTGCATTAGTATTTTGCAATTGCTGGGACTGCTCCAAAATGTTTTACATAAGTTTGTTCAGTTCACCCTATATGTGACTGTACCAACCTTGTGTCAGTAGTATATTGCAGAATAAGGGTACTAACCCAAACTAAACCAGTTGTTGAGCTTAGTTTACTGGATATGAATATCCCATAAGAAGTGGAGAGATTTACTTTTGTTGGAAACCATCATTGTTATGACATCTTTGAGCTTATTCCTCTTTATTCTTGCGTATGGTTTAGATTTGATTCTGTACAAGCCCTCGCTACAATGAAAACCTCCCAGAACAAGCCCTCGCTACAATGAAAACCTCCCAGAACAAGCCCTCGCTACAATGAAAACCTCCCAGAAGAAGCCCTCGCTACAATGAAAACCTCCCAGAACAAGCCCTCCCTACAATGAAAACCTCCCAGAACAAGCCCTCCCTACAATGAAAACATCCCAGAACAAGCCCTCGCTACAATGAAAACCTCCCAGAACAAGCCCTCGCTACAATGAAAACCTCCCAGAACAAGCCCTCCCTACAAGGAAAACCTCCCAGAACAAGCCCTCGCTACAATGAAAACCTACCAGAACAAGCCCTCGCTACAATGAAAACCTCCCAGAACAAGCCCTCGCTACAATGAAAACCTCACAAAACATTGGAACGGGTCCTTATCGACCACAATACTGCATATCAAGATCATATCAGAAGCAAATATTTCCACCACATTCTAAAAAACAAAATAATTTCTGTTGAGGTTTGGAGAAACAGGGCTATAATCGAAAAGGACTCCAATAAAGGTCTCAAATAAATCTTGATTTCGGCGTGTCCCGAAAGATCAAAAGATCATGTTAAAGATTTACACAAACACAGTGTGGAAGTATGTATTGACTCATGGTTTCCACATACCCTGAAGGGAGGAACATGACTGTCACTTACAGTAAAAGTATGTCTGCAGCAACAGACTGTCCAATAAGGACTTCCCAATCACATCAGTTACTGAGTCACCATAGCATAGCATGAATGTTGTTGCTAACGCAAATCAACATGTGGTTCCAACGTCCTTGTTGTTTATTTTAGATGACTACCATCGGACCAAAATTGCTTGACATTGTACCAAACTTGTCTAATGTTATTAGCCAGTTAAGGGAAACTACAGTAGCCCTAAGGCGAATGAACAGTTCACAAAGTGTATTGCAGATGCCTTCAAAGCAAGTGTACATGGTATTACTAACCTTCCATGTGCATGGTATTACTAACCTTCCATGTGCATGGTATTACTAACCTTCCGTGTGCATGGTATTACTAACCTTCCATGTGCATGGTATTACTAACCTTCCGTGTGCATGGTATTACTAACCTTCCGTGTGCATGGTATTACTAACCTTCCGTGTGCATGGTATTACTAACCTTCCATGTGCATGGTATTACTAACCTTCCGTGTGCATGGTATTACTAACCTTCCGTGTGCATGGTATTACTAACTTTCCATGTGCATGGTATTACTAACCTTCCGTGTGCATGGTATTGCTAACCTTCCATGTGCATGGTATTACTAACCTTCCATGTGCATGGTATTACTAATCTTCCATGTGCATGGTATTACTAACCTTCCATGTGCATGGTATTACTAAAGTGTTGTCTCTCTTTATGTAGTGTTGTCTCTCTTTATGTAGTGTTGTCTCTCTTTATGTAGTGTTGTGTTGTCTCTCTTTATGTAGTGTTGTCTCTCTTTATGTAGTGTTGTGATGTCTCTCTTTATGTAGTGTTGTCTCTCTTTATGTAGTGTTGTCTCTCTTTATGTAGTGTTGTGTTGTCTCTCTTTATGTAGTGTTGTCTCTCTTTATGTAGTGTTGTGATGTCTCTCTTTATGTAGTGTTGTCTCTCTTTATGTAGTGTTGTGGTGTCTCTCTTTATGTAGTGTTGTCTCTCTTTATGTAGTGTTGTGATGTCTCTCTTTATGTAGTGTTGTCTCTCTTTATGTAGTGTTGTGGTGTCTCTCTTTATGTAGTGTTGTCTCTCTTTATGTAGTGTTGTGGTGTCTCTCTTTATGTAGTGGTGTGATGTCTCTCTTTATGTAGTGTTGTGGTGTCTCTCTTTATGTAGTGTTGTCTCTCTTTATGTAGTGTTGTGGTGTCTCTCTTTATGTAGTGTTGTCTCTCTTTATGTAGTGTTGTCTCTCTTTATGTAGTGTTGTGTTGTCTCTCTTTATGTAGTGTTGTCTCTCTTTATGTAGTGTTGTGGTGTCTCTCTTTATGTGGTGTTGTCTCTCTTTAGATAGATAGATAGGTACTTTATTTATTTATGTAGTGTTGTCTCTCTTTATGTAGTGTTGTGGTGTGTCTCTTTATGTAGTGTTGTCTCTCTTTATGTAGTGTTGTGGTGTGTCTCTTTATGTAGTGTTGTGTTGTCTCTCTTTATGTAGTGTTGTCTCTCTTTATGTAGTGTTGTCTCTCTTTATGTAGTGTTGTGTTGTCTCTCTTTATGTAGTGTTGTCTCTCTTTATGTAGTGTTGTGTTGTCTCTCTTTATGTAGTGTTGTGTTGTCTCTCTTTATGTAGTGTTGTCTCTCTTTATGTAGTGTTGTGTTGTCTCTCTTTATGTAGTGTTGTGTTGTCTCTCTTTATGTAGTGTTGTGATGTCTCTCTTTATGTAGTGTTGTCTCTCTTTATGTAGTGTTGTGTTGTCTCTCTTTATGTAGTGTTGTCTCTCTTTATGTAGTGTTGTGATGTCTCTCTTTATGTAGTGTTGTGGTGTCTCTCTTTATGTAGTGGTGTGTTGTCTCTCTTGTCGTGATGTGTGTTTTGTCATATATTTTTATTTAATGTATTAATATTTTTAATCCCAGTCCCCATCCCTGCACGAGGCCTTTTGCCTTTTGGTAGGCCGTCATTGTAAATAAAATTGACTTGCCTAGTTAAATAAAGGTTAAATAATTAGGTTTATGGTATTTTTTCACTTTACACCTGGCTGCGACCGGGAGACCTATGAGGTGACTCACAATTGGCCCAGCATCGTCCGGGTTAGGGGAGGGTTTGGCCGGCCGGGATGTCTAGCAACTCTAGTGGCGGGCTAGGCGCATGCACGCTGACACGGTCGCCAGGTGTACAGTGTTTCCTCCGCCACATTGTTGCGGCTGGTTTCCGCATTAAGCATGCATTGTGTCAAGAAGCAGTGCTGCTTGGCAGGGTTGTGTTTCGGAAGACTTATGGCTCTCGACCTTCGCCTCTCCCGAGTCCGTACGGGAGTTGCCACGATGGGACAAGACAGTAACTACCAATTGGAATCACAAGGGTCCTTTGAGTATAAACTGAAAGAATCCACCCTTAGGTTTGGCTCTTATTGTTCCTAGATATCTTTGATATTAACTTCTCACACAAATTATGGCAGCAGCAGTGCATCCATGCCTCAGATTGTTATCAATGATATGATATGCCTTCTCCTGTTTGGAATCGCTGTGTCATTTGACTAATAACATATAGAACGTGCTATCTCAGTTTCCCCTCCAATGTCCTTCAGTCTTATATATAAAAAAAAAAAAAAACTGTAAGGGGGAAAGTTCAGTCTGTCCCTGAGGGAAAATAAATGATGTGATCTCTGAGAGTTCAGTCTTTCCCTGAGGGAAAATAAATGATGTGATCTCTGAGAGTTCAGTCTTTCCCTGAGGGAAAATAAATGATGTGATCTCTGAGAGTTCAGTCTTTCCCTGAGGGAAAATAAATGATGTGATCTCTGAGAGTTCAGTCTGTCCCTGAGGGTGAAAATAAATGATGTTATCTCTGAGAGTTCAGTCTGTCCCTGAGGGTGAAAATAAATGATGTTATCTCTGAGAGTTCAGTCTGTCCCTGAGGGAGGAAATAAATGATGTTATCTCTGAGAGTTCAGTCTGTCCCTGAGGGAGGAAATAAATTATGTGATCTCTGCCAGAAAATTTGATCTATGCCTAAAATGCATCATCTGCTTTACTTGTGAATGGATGATGTTGTTATCATCATAATTTGCTTATCACTATTTTGAAAGCACTCAAGTATCAAAACCTTGCCATTTGCTGGTGTAATATGGAGATGCCACAAAACCAGTTCAGGTGGCTATAACCTCATTCTAGTATTGAGAAATGTGAGCCAATATCGAATTAAGTTCCTTCCTGCTCACACAAGCCAAGGCTCGTGCAAGACTACATACTTTACTACAAGTAGAGAGTTGCAACTATTGTGGCAAAATACAAAAAGGTTTTGTTTAACAAATAACTAATTTGGGATCATTCATAGTATTTTTAAAGGATTCAACATATTCAAAGAATACATCTCCTGTTTTAATAATATAATGAATAATACATATTTCAGAACTCATGATCAATTGCACCGTTTTTTTTAAATCAGAGAAGCAGCGGCCCAAGGCAAAGACAGAACTGTAAAAGATACCGCCAAGACTGAGCGCACGCAGAGCCAGGGAGACCAGACGGCACTCATATACTTTTTATTAAACCGTTTCCCTCATATGAAATGAGAATTCAATCTGCCATGCACAACTCCACTGCTTCACCGGGGTGATTCGAAAATATTTGTGGTCACAGGTATAAGTTCTAGGACTTGGTAAAATACAGAAATACCAGATTTTTTAAAATGTTTTGTTAATAGTGTAATTATAATAATTTCCGATGCTGATAAGAATCACATTTTTTACATGTATGGTCCATGTAACTGCTTTGTTACACAACTATGACTCATTCCAAATGCTTGTAAAATACATTTTACATAGATTTTTATATCTACTCCATCAAGAGATTGATTTCTTATCAAGTTTTAGATTAACTAACAAGCAATAAACATAATTAATCCCATAATAAAGGTGATAAATTCTCACATTATGACCGATAGACACAGACATGCATTTCTGGTTTCAATTTAACATTATGTATGTAACCCATGTCAAGTGACTTCCTTTTGTAAGTTTAAAATGTCGTGATTGTATAGATAATATATTGTGTAACTGAATCTGAACCATTAAGATTTGTCAAGAGGCATAAATCGCAACATTACCCATGCCTCAAAGCAGATTGGTTAAGGTCTTGTAAGTAAGCATTGTGTTCAGCGCATGTGAAAAGTACAATTTGATTTGATTTGATTTGAGATTGTCTTACTTATTCTCTTCATCAAAAGCTTGTAACAGTTTACTCATCATTTTCACATCATACACAGTGAAAAATTATCTTATCACCCTGTCAATTTGGCACCTTAACAGAAAAGCTCTGATCCCGGCTTTGGGACCACTCACAGACAATCATGTGTGACTCTCGTGGCTTTGATTTATAAAGAGAATCTGATAATATCTGAGTCGGATCTGACAGACGCAGAGGCTTGGAATAGGTTTGTTTATATGCGGGAGAAGGAGGTTACAGGGCCTGTATTATTTATTTGCCTGTTAGTCTGGCTGTCTGGCTGTGTCACGATGCGGAGTAATGGGACGATAAACAGAGCGCTGGTGGAGCGTCATTCCTTTATTATTTTGGAGATGTTCTCTCGAAGCGCAAAATACAAAAAGGAGATGACTGAAAACTAAATACAAAAATACTAACTAAGCAAAGTAACTCACGTGCTGTAGACACAAGGCAGCCACGAACAATGATCCACACACAGGTGGCTGTGTGTGGAGTATAAATACTATCCCCAATCAGAGACAACGCTATACAGCTGTCTCTGATTGGGGATGATAATCACCCTAGTTAGGGTGTGATGACTTGGTTGTGTGCCTCTCTCCTCCCCTAGGTGGGAGTAAGAGGCCTTACCACAACCAAGCCATCACAGTACCCCCCCCCCAAGGTGCGGACTCCCGATCGCACACACAATCCCCCCCCTTCCTGAAAGACAAAAAAAAAAAAAAATTGTCCAAAAACTAGGGGGGACATGGCGGGGTACTGAGGTGGTTGCTGGTGGGGGCTCCGGTTCCGGTTCCGGATGTGGCACAGGCCGTGAGAGTAGCTTCCCTCCTACCTCACGGTTGCACGCCCGGTCCGGTCCGGACCCCGGCGCGGTGGTTCCCCCCTCAGTACTCCCGCCATTCACCAAGTCCTGTCTGGACCCTGGTGCGGGAGCCCTCGACCCTGGAGAGGGGCTGACAACCGGCCCCGGACTGGGCACCGGTGGAGCTGACTGCTCCTTCCCTGGAGCGACGTAGACGACCGGACCCGGACTGGGCACCGGTGGAACGGACTGCTCCGTCTCTGGAGCGACGTAGATGACCGGCCCCGGACTGGGCACCGGTGGAGCGGATTGCTCCGGCACTGGAGCGACGCAGATGACCGGCCCCGGACTGGGCACCGGTGGAGCGGACTGCTCCGTCTCTGGAGCGACGTAGACGACCGGCCCCGGACTGGGCACCGGTGGAGCGGATTGCTCCGGCACTGGAGCGACGTAGACGACCGGCCCCGGACTGGGCACCGGTGGAGCGGACTGCTCCGGCACTGGAGTGGCGCAGATGGCCGGCCCCGGACTGGGCACCGGTGGAATGGACTGCTCCGTTACTGGAGCGACGTAGACGACCAGCCCCGGACTGGGAACCGGTGAAGCGGACTGCTCCTTCACTGGAGCGACGTCGATGACCGGCCCCGGACTGGGCACCGGTGGAGGAGGCTCCAGGCCTTGAGCTGTGGCTGGAGGCTCCGGAACGCTGACCTTCGCTGGAGGTGGCGTGGCGCTGACCTTCGCTGGAGGTGGCGTGGCGCTGACCCTCGCTGGAGGTGGCGTGGCGCTGACCCTCGCTGGAGGTGGCGTGGCGCTGACCTTCGCTGGAGGTGGCGTGGCGCTGACCTTCGCTGGAGGTGGCGTGGCGCTGACCTTCGCTGGAGGTGGCGTGGCGCTGACCTTCGCTGGAGGTGGCGTGGCGCTGACCTTCACTGGAGGCCTCGGGCTGCTGACCCTCACTGGAGGCCTCGGGCTACTGACCCTCACTGGAGGCCTCGGGCTGCTGACCTTCACTGGAGGCCTCGGGCTGCTGACCTTCACTGGAGGCCTCGGGCAGCTGACCTTCACTGGAGGCCTCGGGCAGCTGACCTTCACTGGAGGCCTCGGGCAGCTGACCTTCACTGGAGGCCTCGGGCAGCTGACCTTCACTGGAGGCCTCGGGCAGCTGACCTTCACTGGAGGCCTCGGGCTGCTGACCTTCACTGGAGGCCTCGGGCTGCTGACCCTCACTGGAGGCCTCGGGCTGCTGACCTTCTCCGGAGGTCTCGGGCTGCTGACCTTCTCCGGAGGTCTCAGGCTACTGACCGTCACAGGAGGCCTCAGGCTACTGACCGTCACAGGAGGCCTCGGGCTGCTGACCGTCACAGGAGGCCTTGGGCTGCTGACCGTCACAGGAGGCCTCGGGCTGCTGACCTTCTCCGGAGACCTCAGGCTGGATGCCGTGCCCACCCTGGGCACCGACGCAGAGGTGGTCTTCAGCCCTGCAGCTGGTCTGGCTGTCGGCCCCAGACTGGGCACCGACACGCTATGGAGCTCCTGCTCCACAGCGGGACTGAACGTCGTGCCCACCCTGGGCACCGACGCAGAGATGGTTCCCAACCCTCTGGTGGGGCTGAACGTCGTGCCCACCCTGGGCACCGACGCGGAGAGGGTTTCCAGCCCTGTGGTTGGGCTGGCTGTCGGCCCCAGACTGGGCACCGACACGCTATGGAGCTCCTGCTCCACAGCGGGGCTAAACGTCGTGCCCACCCTGGGCACCGACGCAGAGATGGTTTCCAGCCCTCTGGTTGGGCTGGCTGTCGGCCCCACACTGGGCACCGACGCGCTATGGAGCTCCTGCTCCACAGCGGGGCTGAACGTCGTGCCCACCCTGGGCACCGACGCAGAGATGGTTTCCAGCCCTCTGGTTGGGCTGGCTGTCGGCCCCACACTGGGCACCGACGCGCTATGGAGCTCCTGCTCCACAGCGGGGCTGAACGTCGTGCCCACCCCGGGCACCGACGCAGAGATGGTTTCCAGCCCTCTGGTTGGGCTGGCTGTCGGCCCCACACTGGGCACCGACGCGCTATGGAGCTCCTGCTCCACAGCGGGGCTGAACGTCGTGCCCACCCTGGGCACCGACGCAGAGAGGGTTTCCAGCCCTGTGGTTGGGCTGGCTGTCGGCCCCAGACTGGGCACCGACGCGCTATGGAGCTCCTGCTCCACAGCGGGGCTGAACGTCGTGCCCACTCTGGGCACCGACGCAGAGATGGTCTCCAACCACAGAGCTGTGCTGGCGACCGTCGTTGTAGCCTCCGTGCGAGGAGTAGGCACGGGGCGTACAGGACTGGGGAAATGCACCAGTGATCTGATGCGAGGCGCTGGCACGGGTCGCGCCGGGCTGGGGAAACGCACTGTTGGGTTGTTGCGTTTAGCTGGCACGGGTCGCGCCGGGCTGGGGAAACGCACTGTTGGGTTGTTGCGTTTAGCTGGCACGGGTCGCGCCGGGCTGGGAGCACGCCCGGTCCGGTCCGGACCCCGGCGCGGTGGTTCCCCCCTCAGTACTCCCGCCATTCACCAAGTCCTGTCTGGACCCTGGTGCGGGAGCCCTCGACCCTGGAGAGGGGCTGACAACCGGCCCCGGACTGGGCACCGGTGGAGCTGACTGCTCCTTCCCTGGAGCGACGTAGACGACCGGACCCGGACTGGGCACCGGTGGAACGGACTGCTCCGTCTCTGGAGCGACGTAGATGACCGGCCCCGGACTGGGCACCGGTGGAGCGGATTGCTCCGGCACTGGAGCGACGCAGATGACCGGCCCCGGACTGGGCACCGGTGGAGCGGACTGCTCCGTCTCTGGAGCGACGTAGACGACCGGCCCCGGACTGGGCACCGGTGGAGCGGATTGCTCCGGCACTGGAGCGACGTAGACGACCGGCCCCGGACTGGGCACCGGTGGAGCGGACTGCTCCGGCACTGGAGTGGCGCAGATGGCCGGCCCCGGACTGGGCACCGGTGGAATGGACTGCTCCGTTACTGGAGCGACGTAGACGACCAGCCCCGGACTGGGAACCGGTGAAGCGGACTGCTCCTTCACTGGAGCGACGTCGATGACCGGCCCCGGACTGGGCACCGGTGGAGGAGGCTCCAGGCCTTGAGCTGTGGCTGGAGGCTCCGGAACGCTGACCTTCGCTGGAGGTGGCGTGGCGCTGACCTTCGCTGGAGGTGGCGTGGCGCTGACCCTCGCTGGAGGTGGCGTGGCGCTGACCCTCGCTGGAGGTGGCGTGGCGCTGACCTTCGCTGGAGGTGGCGTGGCGCTGACCTTCGCTGGAGGTGGCGTGGCGCTGACCTTCGCTGGAGGTGGCGTGGCGCTGACCTTCGCTGGAGGTGGCGTGGCGCTGACCTTCACTGGAGGCCTCGGGCTGCTGACCCTCACTGGAGGCCTCGGGCTACTGACCCTCACTGGAGGCCTCGGGCTGCTGACCTTCACTGGAGGCCTCGGGCTGCTGACCTTCACTGGAGGCCTCGGGCAGCTGACCTTCACTGGAGGCCTCGGGCAGCTGACCTTCACTGGAGGCCTCGGGCAGCTGACCTTCACTGGAGGCCTCGGGCAGCTGACCTTCACTGGAGGCCTCGGGCAGCTGACCTTCACTGGAGGCCTCGGGCTGCTGACCTTCACTGGAGGCCTCGGGCTGCTGACCCTCACTGGAGGCCTCGGGCTGCTGACCTTCTCCGGAGGTCTCGGGCTGCTGACCTTCTCCGGAGGTCTCAGGCTACTGACCGTCACAGGAGGCCTCAGGCTACTGACCGTCACAGGAGGCCTCGGGCTGCTGACCGTCACAGGAGGCCTTGGGCTGCTGACCGTCACAGGAGGCCTCGGGCTGCTGACCTTCTCCGGAGACCTCAGGCTGGATGCCGTGCCCACCCTGGGCACCGACGCAGAGGTGGTCTTCAGCCCTGCAGCTGGTCTGGCTGTCGGCCCCAGACTGGGCACCGACACGCTATGGAGCTCCTGCTCCACAGCGGGACTGAACGTCGTGCCCACCCTGGGCACCGACGCAGAGATGGTTCCCAACCCTCTGGTGGGGCTGAACGTCGTGCCCACCCTGGGCACCGACGCGGAGAGGGTTTCCAGCCCTGTGGTTGGGCTGGCTGTCGGCCCCAGACTGGGCACCGACACGCTATGGAGCTCCTGCTCCACAGCGGGGCTAAACGTCGTGCCCACCCTGGGCACCGACGCAGAGATGGTTTCCAGCCCTCTGGTTGGGCTGGCTGTCGGCCCCACACTGGGCACCGACGCGCTATGGAGCTCCTGCTCCACAGCGGGGCTGAACGTCGTGCCCACCCTGGGCACCGACGCAGAGATGGTTTCCAGCCCTCTGGTTGGGCTGGCTGTCGGCCCCACACTGGGCACCGACGCGCTATGGAGCTCCTGCTCCACAGCGGGGCTGAACGTCGTGCCCACCCCGGGCACCGACGCAGAGATGGTTTCCAGCCCTCTGGTTGGGCTGGCTGTCGGCCCCACACTGGGCACCGACGCGCTATGGAGCTCCTGCTCCACAGCGGGGCTGAACGTCGTGCCCACCCTGGGCACCGACGCAGAGAGGGTTTCCAGCCCTGTGGTTGGGCTGGCTGTCGGCCCCAGACTGGGCACCGACGCGCTATGGAGCTCCTGCTCCACAGCGGGGCTGAACGTCGTGCCCACTCTGGGCACCGACGCAGAGATGGTCTCCAACCACAGAGCTGTGCTGGCGACCGTCGTTGTAGCCTCCGTGCGAGGAGTAGGCACGGGGCGTACAGGACTGGGGAAATGCACCAGTGATCTGATGCGAGGCGCTGGCACGGGTCGCGCCGGGCTGGGGAAACGCACTGTTGGGTTGTTGCGTTTAGCTGGCACGGGTCGCGCCGGGCTGGGGAAACGCACTGTTGGGTTGTTGCGTTTAGCTGGCACGGGTCGCGCCGGGCTGGGAAAACGCACCGTTTGGCTGGTGCGCGGAGCAGGCGCGGGCCGTACCGGGCTGGGGAAACGCACCGTTGGCTGGGTGCGTTTAGCTGGTACGGGTCGCACCGGGCTAGTGTTGCGCACCGATGGTTTGGTGCGCTGAGTCGGTCTCCTCCTCCTCCGACTCTGGACCGGCGCTGGAGGCACCGGACTGGGAACTGGCGCTGGAGCACGACTGTCCCTGTCGTGCCTACTCCACCGCCAATCCCCATCCTGTGAGGGCTCCTCCGGGAACCCCCACGAGTGAGGGAACAGAAGCACATCGCTGTCGTCTTCCTCCGACTCCTCTCTGTACTCCTGCTCCCATGGCTGTAGGGGCTCCTCCTGGAACCCCCACGAGTGCAGTGGTCGGGGCTCTTCTCCCTCGATCCCCGACCACCCCCATAGCCCCCCCCCAAAATCAGTTTGGGGGTTTTTCTGGGCTCCAGGCTGGTCCTCAGTACTAGCCCGGTGACGTGTCCTCCGTCGTCGGCGCCTCGACTGCTCCGGACCCCAGCCCTTCTCCACCGCATGATAATGGTAGACATCCTCTTTCGACAATTTCCCCATATCGTAGAGGATGTCTACCAAAGTCTGCTCTCGCTGCGTCCCAGGGTGGTGGATCATTCTGTCACGATGCGGAGTAATGGGACGATAAACAGAGCGCTGGTGGAGCGTCATTCCTTTATTATTTTGGAGATGTTCTCTCGAAGCGCAAAATACAAAAAGGAGATGACTGAAAACTAAATACAAAAATACTAACTAAGCAAAGTAACTCACGTGCTGTAGACACAAGGCAGCCACGAACAATGATCCACACACAGGTGGCTGTGTGTGGAGTATAAATACTATCCCCAATCAGAGACAACGCTATACAGCTGTCTCTGATTGGGGATGATAATCACCCTAGTTAGGGTGTGATGACTTGGTTGTGTGCCTCTCTCCTCCCCTAGGTGGGAGTAAGAGGCCTTACCACAACCAAGCCATCACAGGCTGTCTGGCACCTACACTTTCTGTGCATTTGCATCCATCTGAAAGTCTGTCTGAAAGTCTATGTCCGAAAGTCTGAAATATTATTTTTCTCTCTCTCTCTCTTTCTCTCTCTCTCTCTCTCTCTCTGTATGTATGTCTGATTCATCACTACAGATTCCACACAAATCCCTTAGGTGTCAACTGAGTTGCCCTCCAAAGAACTGCTGAAGAACCTGTAGTCCAACTTCACTACTTGTTTGATCGTCTGGCATTTTTCCTCATTCGCTTTCACAAAGCTCAAACCACAGATAAAATATCCTCTCATGATGATACATTGAGACCCTAAACTCAAAACCATGGAAATTCAGAGTTCAGAGTTCAGAACAAACTATAATTTCCCCTCATTAATTTGACTATTTCAGCTTGGCGCTCCAAAGAAAAAGGCTATCCAGACCGGTCTATCCTAGTGACAAATATATAAACATTTAAAAATGGATGACGAGCTGCCAAATCCATCCAGTGTCGTGGACACTGACATCTTGCTTCTGGACAAGCTAAACACCTTCTTCATCCGCTTTGAGGATAACACAGTGCCACTGACGCGGCCCGCTACCAACGACTGTGGGCTCTCCTTCTCCGTGGCCGACGTGAGTAAGATTTAAACGTGTTAACCCTCGCAAGGCTGCCGGCCCAGACGGCATCCCTAGCCGCATCCTCAGAGCATGCGCAGACCAGCTCGCTGGAGTGTTTACGGATATGTTCAATCCCTCCTTATCCCTGTCTGTTGTTCCCACAAGCTTCAAGATGTCCAACATTGTTCCTGTACCCAAGAAAGCAAAGGTAACTGAACTAAATGAAGTAATGCCGATGACACAACAGTGTTAGGCCTGATCACTGACAACGATGTGACAGCCTATAGGGAGAAGGTCAGAGACCTGACCGTGTGGTGCCAGGACAACAACCTCTCCCTCAACGTGATCAAAGCAAAGGAGATGATTGTGGACTTCAGGAAAAGGAGGACAGAGGATGCCCCCATTCTCATCGACGGGGCTGTAGTAGAGCAGGTTGAGAGCTTCAATTCCTTGGTGTCCACATCACCAACAAACTATCATGGTCCAAACACACTAAGACAGTCGTGAAGAGGGCACGACAAAGCCTATTCCCCCTCAGGAGACTGAAAAGATTTGTTATGGGTCCTCAGATCCGCAAAAGGTTCTACAGCTGCACCATCGAGAGCATCCTGACTGGTTGCATCACTGCCTGGTATGGCAACTGCTCGGCCTCTGACCGCAAGGCACTACAGAGGGTAGTGCGTATGGCCCAGCACATCACTGGGGCCAAGCTTCCTGCCATCCAAGACCTCTATACGAGGCGGTGTCAGAGGCAGGCCCTAAAAATTGTCAAAGACTCCAGTCACCCTATTCATAGACTGTTCTCTCTGCTACCGCACAGTAAGTGGTACTGGAGTGCCAAGTCTAGGCCCAAAAGTCTTCTTAACAGCTTTTACCCCAAAGCCATAAGACTCCTGAATAGCTAATCAAAGGGCCACCAGACCCCTTTTTTACGCTGCTGCTACTCTCTGTTTATTATCTATGCATAGTCACTTTAACTCTACCTACATGTACATATTACCTCAATTACCTTGACTAACCGGTACCTCCTCACATTGACTCTGTACTTGTACTTCCTGTATATAGCCTCCTCACATTGACTCTGTACTTGTACCTCCTGTATATAGCCTCCTCACATTGACTCTGTACTGTACTTCCTGTATATAGCCTCCTCACATTGACTCTGCACTTGGACCTCCTAAATATAGCCTCCTCACATTGACTCTGTACTGGTACTTCCTGTATATAGCCTCCTCACATTGACTCTGTACTGGTACTTCCTGTATATAGCCTCCTCACATTGACTCTGTACTGGTACTTCCTGTATATAGCCTCCTCACATTGACTCTGCACTTGGACCTCCTAAATATAGCCTCCTCACATTGACTCTGTACTGGTACTTCCTGTATAAAGCCTAGATATTGTTATTTTACTGCTGCTGTTTCACTATTTGTTTCTTTTACTTTCTATTTTTCACAAATTGTTCTTAACACTTCTTAAAGCATTGTTGGTTAAGAGCTTGTAGGTAAGCATTTCACTGTAAGGTCTACACCTGTTGTATTCGGCGCATGTGACAAATAAAATTTGATTTGATTTAATTTGGTACGGCAACTGCACCGCCCGCAAAGGCAGGACACTCCAGAGGGTGGTGCGGTCTGCCTAACGCATCACTGGGGGCAAACTACCTGCCCACCAGGACACCTACAGCACCCGATGTCACAGGAAGGCCAAAAAGATAATCAAGACAACAACCACTCGAGCCACGGCCTGTTCACCCCGATATCATCCAGAAGGCGAGGTCAGAACGGGTGCATCAAAGCTGGGACCGAGAGACTGAAAAACAGCTTCTATCTCAAGGCCATCAGACTGTTAAATAGCCATCACTAGGCAGCTTCCACCCGGTTACTCAACCCTGCACCTTAGAGGCTGCTGCCCTACATACATAGACTTGGAATCACTGGTCACCTTAATAATGGAACACTAGCCACTTTAATAATGTTTACATATATACTGTATTCTATTCTACTGTATTTTAGTCTATGCCACTCCGACATTGCTCGTCCCAATATTTATAAATTTCTTAATCCCATTCTTCTACTCTTAAATGTGTGTGTATTGTGTGTACTGTTGTGAATTGTTAGATATTACTGCACTGT
Source organism: Thymallus thymallus (assembly GCA_023634145.1). NCBI lineage: Eukaryota > Metazoa > Chordata > Actinopteri > Salmoniformes > Salmonidae > Thymallus > Thymallus thymallus. The sequence continues at coordinate 20,142,412 of CM042422.1, forward strand.
TGGAGCTAGAAACACAAGAATTTCACTACAAACCCTAAATATTTGATTTGATTTGATTTACAGTAGTTCATAATCACATGACCCAACCCATCTTTTGGCAATTCACAACATGACAAAGTCAGGTCTGGTCGGGAACAAGAAGGAGGTTGGCGAATGAAGACCAATCTGTCTATTGGCGATGCTCAGGCAGTCAAATGAGAGGATTTATAGATGGAGCACTCGTGGCACAGTCCATTTATTGAGCTCTAGAGAGGGTTCCTGTCCATTTAAAATAATTGTTTTATACCTTACGAGAGAGAGGGGAAAGGAAAGACAGGGAAAGATTGAGTAGATGGAGAAATTCTGCTAAATGATGGACGTCGCTTGATTAGAACCAAACGTGGTGCTTTAGCCTTTATTTTGAATGCTTTACCACATTGTTTTGGTTGTGAGTTCACACAGTACTCGGAATCATGATGCGGATGCCAAATGGCAACAGACGGAGACATAAGGATTACAAGGGGGGCCCTAAAAGGAAACATTAAATCACGTCTGAAAGTATCCATAAAAATATGTTATGAGTTTTACAACAGTGAGGTCAACTTCAGTTGCTAAACAAAAAAACAAACAAAAAAAAAACATATTGACATGCATCAATGGAAATAGCTTGATTCCATTTCTCTCTCTCTCTCTCTCGCTCTCTCTCTCTCTCTCTGTTTTTTCCCTCCATCTTCTAAAAAGTACTTGCACTTGTGTAGTCTCTTTTACTGTGTTCAGCTGTAAAACATTTGGGGAAACTTTATTCTTCCTGTATTCAATGCTGGGACTAGCTGGAGGTCTTCGGCTGACCATTAAAATAATGAAAGAATGGAAAATCGCATTGGGGAGTATGTGGTACTCCTCTCTCTCCTTGCCTTCATAGTGTGGGCGTCAAGCCAGTCACACTCTCATGCTAAATATTCCCCTGCCTCAACCCCCCTCCCCCCTCTCTCTCTTCCCTCACACTCTGTGACTTCTCCATCTTTCTTATTCTCCCTTTCTCTTTTGCTCTCTCCCTCTCTTTACCCTTCTCTCTGACTCCCACCTCTCTTTCTCTCTTCCTCTCTCACTCTCTTTCTCTCTCTCTCTCTGACTACCCCCTCTTTCTCACTCTCTCACTTTCCCTCTCACTCTCTCTTTACTTCTCTCCCTGACTCCCCCCTCTCTTTATCTCTTCCTCTATCACTCTCTTTCTCTCTCTCTCTCTGGCAGCAGCCACGAAAAAACACAGGGCAGGTGCAAAATGCCAGAACGAAAATACACAAAAGACAGATACACGATACATGATACATAGTGCAAAAGTATGAAAAAGTATAAAAATACAAGAAGTCTGGAGTGCCAAAAGCTATAAAAAGACATAGCATATTATGGGTGAATGGCTGAATATGTACACTATACATTGTTACAATGTTAGGTGAAACAAATGATACAAATATTGCAAGTTGATATAGATAAATAAGGATTATTTGCATGGTTAACTATACTATACAGGTTGATGGCATATAAATACTTAAATAGCTAAATGTGCGTATGATATAAGTGAGGGTAATAATAGTTTACTTAATATACAGTCTGGTTAAATTTACAGGTAAGTGAATATTTGCATGTTGATCCATCCTCCGTTTTCTCCTCACAGCCATTAAACTCTGTAACTGTTTTAAAGTCACCATTGGCCTCATGGTGAAATCCCTGAGCGGTTTCCTTCCTCTCCGGCAACTGAGTTAGGAAGGACGCCGGTATCTTTGTAGTTACTGGGTGTATTGATACACCATCCAAAGTGTAATTAATAACTTCACCATGCTCAAAGGGATATTCAATATCTGCTTCTTTTTTTTTTTACCCATTTACCAATAGGTGTTTTTCTTTGTGAGGCATTGAAAAACCTCCCTGGTCTTTGTGGTTTAATCTGTGCTTGAAATTCACTGCTCGATTGAAGGACCTTACAGATAATTGTATTTGTGGGGTACAGAGATGATGTAGTCATTCAAAAATCATGTTAAACACTATTATCACATACAGAGTTAGTCCTGGGGCCTGGGAAAATGCAGGCTTCCTCACAACATTGTGCAAAATTCTATGCCAAACTACATTCCAATCGTTGCTGTAATGTATTACTCGGTAAACACGTGGGAATACTATTTCAGGCTATAAAATAAGCAACACCTCCACTCAACCTTCATCTCGCGATATGACGACGACCCCTCCATGCTTGTCTACGGTGAGAGTTTTCCTGGTCTCGCGTGATGTCTGAAATTTCCCACGCCTATTGTTGTGGCGTCTGCCCTTTTCTCTCACTCGCTCTAGCTACCCGCCTCCTCCCCTCCTTTCTCTCCCTCTCCATCGTCCCTGCATTCCCAGTCTGCTTCTGTTGTCTCGGCGGATTGTTGGTCTGGGGAGAAAGGATATCGCGAGTGTTGGAGTTTTGGTGAGAGTTTGTGGAAGATGGCGCCTGTTGTGACAGGGTAAGTCTGAGATTCAGGGCTGGTGGTTGTACTGGAGTTAAAGTCAATTTAAGTTTTTCAGAGAGAATTGGTTACTTATGTTTGATCATAGTTTGCCGACCATATTTGGGTATTCATGGCCATTTGTTTTCAGTCGGTGAAAGCATGTTATTTGTGTAAATGTATTGTGTGTGTTTTCGTTTGACTACTTCACTGTACTGACTGTTGCTGCAGTGTTGTGGGGCTCGAGCTAGCTCGCTGCTGCTGCTGCTACCTTACAGAGGTCCTTTTTCAGCACCAGGCAACGACACGAGTACAGTCAGTGTGGGTTGGGGAAAAATAAACAGTTGTTTTTGTCTATATTCAGAGAATATTACTCAACAATATATCCCACGATATGAATGTATTCACCTTCTAACCATGTTGCAATTTTTTATATACAGTTGCGCTGTGCTTGAAACACGTTGTGGCTTTGTCAGTAAGGCATCGTTTTCTATCTACATCGCGTTCGACTCATGTCTGTGTTAGCTGGCTAACTAGTTAGCTTTCTGGATATTTCTCTATCGATTGTTGGTAAATGCACTTGCGTTCGTGTGGTTAAATAATGTTTTTCCATGCGTAAATGTACTCTAATATAACGTGGTGTTTATAAAACAGTCCCGTGCTTTCCCATGCCATATCCTCTCCATGCGCGGTGCAGACAAATGTTTTTTTTTTTTTTATCCGTGTACAATTAGGGACAACCTAACGCCTATTCTCTAGAAACTACTCGAAAGTCAAACAACAAAAACACGTTGTGGATATTTTTTTATTTGTACAGCTGGAATTGTGTATCTTTCTATATATGTCCGTAAACGCCAGATAGGCAGCGCGAGCCACTGAAATGTAAATGTAAATCTCAAAGAGAATATGGTGAAATGTGACGACGTGGGTTCGCTGCGTTATGAAATAATAACCTAGCTACTGTAGATATTTAACTAGTTTGAAGCTACTTACATTTCTGAAAGGCAATACTAAAAGAGGCAGCTAGTTAACTAATCTGTTGTTGTTTTTTTTACGCTGGATCCAGGCGACGAGGTAAATGATCCCTCTCAGACTCTACATCTTCCTGAATATTAGTCAGTTCAATGGGCTTTGTCCAATTTCTTTGATTGTAGCTAATTTTGCAATTGGGAGATAATCGAGAGGTCTTCGTTTTTTTTTTTTTAAGAAAAAAGATGCATGAAATTGGCTTCATTTAGCCTATATGTCACTAACTATAACTGACTGGGAAATAGTAAAGTCATCTTAGCTTGCCTTAAGTCTACTACTCTATTTATACATTTTCCGAATTGCCTTATGATGCAATAACTAGTATTAATATTATGTATTATAAACTACTAGCAAAATAGCATCTACAGTAGCTATCTGTTCTATGGATATCTCTCCCATTTCCAAAACAGTCCTGTAATTTCGATGGTTTGCCTGCACATTAGCCAAACACTGTACTGTGGAGTCAGTAATCCCAACAGACAGCTCAGTGGGTGACAGACATTAGCTGGGCTTTTTGGAGGTGGAGGGGGTGGGGATTGAGGGGTGGCAATGCTGTTCATTTGGGGCTTTCCAGCAGACCTGTGCTGATTACTGTTTGGAAAGGGAGGGGGGCAGCTGGGGCGGGTCTGGGTGGCTGGCCACCTGTCCAGATGATATTTACTAAAGCTGTGTGCTTTTTTTTTTGTTGCAAGGGATGGGGGCGGGGGATTTACAATGCCATAAGGGGTCGTTATTATCATGTGGCCAGGCACGACCATGTCAGCGGCTGGAGGCTAGGGACGAGAGAGAGGGAGAGATACAGCCCAGCCGGCCTGTACAGCCCAGTGCCCCCACAGCCTCACTCAGGGTCAGATCTGACAGACATGGACCCCTCTCAGAGAGTTGGCAGCGCAGGGAGATGTGGTTGAGGCAGGGCACTAGTGCGGAGGTTAAAGGTCAGTCTGAACTGAGTCGTGTTCAGTAGCGCACAAAGTTTCAACATTTTTCCAGCGTAAATCAAAAATATGAGTTCATATTGGAAAAAATGTAAGCAGTAGGTTATAGCCTATGTCTGAGTTTGATCTAAGTGTTTTAAAATGAAACCAAATTGTAGGGGCTTACTGAAAGTCTTGCTTAAGTTAAGATGGTTCTAATGTATATCTGAACTCTTTTAGCTCAGTTTATTCTGAATACTGTATTATCATGTGGCATTGTACGTGATCTCTCCTTTAGATAAGAAAAACAGTGAAGCATTCAGTCAGGAAGTCTCTTCAGTGCAGAAAAACATCAAGGAAAATAACCATAGTAAATGTTTTGTCTAAAATAAAATAAAAACTCTTCCAAATTATCCACAGAAATTCATATTTGAGCTGTCACAGAACAGAAGACTAGCTTACCTGCAGCCTAAGTCTAGCATATCCCCTCAACACAGCTCTCTGAATGTTATAAATACTGGAATAAGATAAGGTTGCTGTGTAATCTTTTCTTCCCCCCTCAGAAAGTGTGCTGGATACCAGCGTGCCTAACAGCGCTAGCTAAATGAACACAATCTGGGCATCGCCTGGGATGATAAAAGCATGAATCACTTATTTCAACACAATGCTGCCTCTGCTTGGCCCCGGGGAACGCTATTTGATATAACTTTTCTATTTAGTTTTTTTTTCATGGCCTCCCACTTCTACCCCTCTGCCTGAAAGGCGTACGGGAGGGACGACTTAGTCGAGTCAAAGCTGGGCCTCTTTTCGCCCATGTAATGACACCATTACACCTGCCTTTGATGGACAGAGGTGGTGTGTGTGCATTTTTGCGTGTTTGTGTTTAGTCAGGGAGTGTGTTGTGTTTAAACGTACGTGTGAGTCACTGAGTGTGTGTGTGTACGTGTATTTGGTGTGCGAGTTCCCTGAAACAGGAGTTGAGGTGTGTGTAAAGCGGTCTCCAGGGTCCTCTCTTCTTCCCGATTCCCCATAATGAAAGGAGAGGTTCAGAGAGAGATGAGCAGATGTGGAAGCAGTGACCTTTTTGGTGGCGGAGGGCTGGGGTAGAGTTGAAAGGGTCTGCCGATTCATCCCTCCCGACACACATACACTCCCCGCCTCACTCCCTCCTCTACCTGAGCCGAGGCGTTGAGGGAGAAGATGCACGCTGGTAAAAACAGAAGTGCCCCACATTCAGTAGATGCACTGAAACATCTCCAAAGTCGGCGCCAGATTATTGAACATGGAATGCAATGGAAAAACGTGCAGTTTGCCTCCCCTGTAGTTTTTACCCTGTCAAAGTTGCTAGGATGATTTGAAAAGGGGCTATGATATATTTTGATGCCTATTGACCACCATTGACCAGCACGGTTGGACTTGTTTGAGTTATGACTAGGGCTGAGGCGGTCACGACATTTTGTCAGCAGGTTATTGTCATGCAAAAGTCTGCTGGTCTCATGTTAATTTACTGTTATTTAACATAAATACATTTTGGAGTTCCAGGCCTCCACGCATACTAGCCACTAATGCACGCCGTTGAAACATCTGCATTTACAAACATATAATTAATAAATAAATGTAATATACACCATCACAATATAGCCATTATTTATTTTTGGCAGATCTATAGACACATTATGGCATGATTTTTTATATATTTTTTCCACTAGAACAGAGTATATGAAGTGGCTAGTTTTGAGAGTAAAAGTTATGATTTGAAACAGGTTCTATATGGTAGATTTAGAGTTGTTTTGGCAACTTTAGTTGTGAATTATACAAACCTTTACAATGTCTTAGAAATGAAAATCTTGATAAGATGCAAGATGCAACTATAGGCTATTGAGGATTTGAGAAAGTGGCAAAAAAAGCTTGCTTTCTGTTCCATGCCTCAGGCTATACATTTGAAGTCGGAAGTTTACATACACCTTAGCCAAGATAGATAGATAGGTACATTTAAACTCAGTTTTTCACAGTTCCTGACATTTAATCCTAGTAAAAATTCCCTGTCTTAGGTCAGTTAGGATCACCACTTTATTTTAAGAATGTGAAATGTCAGAATAATAGTAGAGAGAATTATTTATTTCAGCTTTTATTTCTTTCATCACATTCCCAGTGGGTCAGACGTTTACATACACTCAATTAGTATTTGGTAGCATTGCCTTTAAATTGTTTAACTTGGGTCAAACGTTTCGGGTAGCCTTCCACAAGCTTCCCACAATAAGTTGGGTGAATTTTGGCCCATTCCTCCTGACAGAACTGGTGTAACTGAGTCAGGTTTGTAGGCCTCCTTGCTCACACACGCTTTTTCAGTTCTGCCAACTAATTTTCTATATGATTGAGGCCAGGGCTTTGTGATGGCCACTCCAATACCTTGACTTTGTTGTCCATAATCCATTTTGCCACAACTTTGGAAGTATGCCTCCTGCAGCAAAGCAAATAATTACTTGTCATGCACAAAGTAGATGGCCCAACCGACTTGCCAAAACTATAGTTTGTTAACATGAAATCTGTGGCGTGGTTGAAAAATGAGTTTTAATGACTTCAACCTAAGTGTATGTAAACTTCCGACTTCAACTGTACATGTTGTTCTCTCATTAAGTGAGCATATTTTCACCCATCAGACTATTTAATCTTGTCTTTACTAATATGTAAAAGTTGTTTAGATTTAGAATGACCCATTTATCAAATGGACAGGCGGAAAAGACGTCATCCGTATGCACTCGAATAGTGAATGGAGGCTGTAGGCTACTCCGGTTATTTCACTCCACGCATCAACCACTGTTTGAGGAGCATGCAGCCTCTTACTGCACAGTGGGATATTCCGCCCAAACTCTAAATTCAATGGGCTCTCCAATCGAGTTCCTTCAGCTACCCTGTGCTTAATTTGGGACACCAAGTGAATCTGTTTGGGAACATCGATAGAAACATGTTTTCACAACAAAACATATTTAATTAAACTGTTTACAGCCCCTCTCTCCGCGTGCTCAAGAAAGGAATGAAGGGGAGAGAGAGGAGATGGAAACGCATGGTGGTGAGATATTCTGTAGCTAAAGGTAATGTGTTAGCCTATTAATTATGAAAATAGAAAATAAATCCCTATTACTAAGCTATTCAAAGCCAAATATAAACCGCCCTCTACAATCAAAGAACCAACAGCATCTCCAAAGGCCTGTGCATTCTCTCCCAGACTCATGGATATAAAGTTTGGAGCACAGCATAAGGTAACCAGTCCATCCAGCATGCATACTAATACTAGAATAGACACTCAAAGGCCATTACTAGAATATGTTTAATTTTAGAGTATAGGCTAGACTACTTCAATTAGTATTTTATGTTGTTCTGCCGTGAGTAATATGCTGTAGGCTATGTATTGTATAATGGCACAATCATGTTAAACAAAACAATGTGCGCTCCTATACAGTATAGGCCTATGCATAAGCTCCAATATGCATATGAGTGCTTTGAATTGATCATCACTTTATAAAGCGCTGTCCATTTTGTTTGTTAGGCTTTGAAACAACATCCACAACCACCATGTTTTCCTCTGTTTCAACCTGCTTAACTTCCTCTTGAGTTCTAAAAGGATGATACTGTTTTGATGTGATTTTCGATTTCATTTGCATTGATGTCAGTGGTTAGAGGGACAATAAGCCTGAGTACCAGGCCATTAGTGACCTGATGGTCATCAGTGACTTGGGTACTACCGACCATGTCCAGAGTGCGTAAAAGGAGATTACCGTGACTCAACGGTCAGGTGAAATCTGACTGAGGTCGTGACTCATGACTGCTGTGTGGTGGTAATGTCACCGCAACAGCCCTTGTTATGACGTGCATACCTATCAAACTCAGTCTTGTTTTCTCGCTTTCTTTTCTCTCTGTTCTCTCCTTTCTTTCATTCTTTCTTTCGCTCTTTCATTTTCTCTCTCATTCTCTCTCATTCTTTTTCTCTCTTTCTTTATTTCCTCTGAGGAAACACGAGGGATGAAAAGTCATTTGGCCTGGCACTCCCCATACTTGGTCCTCTGCCACATGAGTGTGGAAGAGGCAAGGATGTTTGCCAACGTGAATAAGCTCAAGCCACGTCATACTTTAGTTTCCCATTTTTTTTACAGAACAAGTGCTTTCCTTTATTTGTCATTGACAATTCCACGGTAGCAGTGATGCTGACACTCACTTTTTCACTTTACAATGTATGCCAAGCAACAACCATTGATTACAAAGTTTCAACAAATCATATACCTATATGCTGAAGTCTGCTTTTTACAATTGCCATATAAATTATTTCTAAAACACATTTACTTGAGGAACAGTGCAGATGCAAATTTTGGTTAAAAAATCTAACAATTCTTTTATGTGACCATGTTTTCTAAAATCTGATAAATATCTGCTCTGAATGCAGAAAGAATTGACTGTCAAAATAAATGTAAAAAAATAAATGTATATATACAAAAAAATAATGTATCCTGAATAGGTGCACAAAGGTAGAAAATGTTTAATATCCTCCTTTGCATATTTGGTTATTATTCTACACACTGGCCAGGGCTTGACATTAACTCTGTCTATAACCTGTACGATTCAGGGATGCCACTTTACAAAATGCAATGCATTACTATCTTTTTTACCATAGAGAATGTAGTCTACACTCTGTCTATTGGCTTCTCTGCATATTCAAGCCTGTCTCAAAATACAACAGTGGCCCGTTAAGGCTCTCCTGGAGGATGGTTGGCCACACTTAGTAGTCTATAAAATATTCAAAACATTACAATTACAACCAAATACTTTTATGTCTTTATAAAAGAATTCCCTCCAGGGCTCGAAATTAAGGGCCCTTGGACGATAAATATGTCTATGGTTCAAAACAGACTGGGACAGTTCCGGGATGCCAGAACCAAAATAAATACGACCACAGCACATACATCAATGAGACTGATGCAACAACCGTTTTAGCTTAAAATGTTTATAATATGTATTTCTTCATATTATAATGGCTGTAGGCTACGCGTGACTGTTCCAAAATGCAATTGGCGTGAAAACACTGTTCTCAAAAGCGTACTGCACACATGAGCGATGACATAGATAAAAATGTTGGTTAGAAATGAAGAAAGAACGGAGATCTAAAGATGCAACAACTAGCATGGGTTACTAATATGACTAGGATTATGCCTTTGGCTGCTGAACAATAAAATAACGTTGATTTGAAAACCAGTAGATCATGAGAAAAATGCTAAAGGCATATTAAGTGTTTATTAAATAACTCCCTCAAAATGTCTATGGTTTTATTTTGACTAGGCAACTTTGAAAGAAGATAAGACTTGCTTCACAAAATTACATATAACGCCCAGGTTTTAAACAATTAAGTTAAATAATTTCAAAATGCTGAGCGCTCAGATTCAAGGTGGGTGATGTGCAGTGCTCAACAAATCACTGTCCTTCACTCGCCGGTCTTGTGACCATTTTGATCTGAACGAACCGTGCCTCGAGTATGTTGACAGAATCAAGCCTTTTAGACATTAATGTTAATTATCCGTCATTATTGTGGTCCTATTTTTTTTAGTATTATTATTGTGGTCCTCTGTAGCTCAGTTGGTAGAGCATGGCGCTTACAACACTAGGATAGTGGGTTCGATTCCTGGGACCACCCATGCATAAAATGTGTGCATGCATGACTGTAAGTCGCTTTGCATAAAAGTTTCTGCTAAATGGCATATATGATTAGATTTGTCAAACATGAATGGTGTTTTAGCCTATATTTATGTAGTTTAAAAGTCTAATTCAAGTTTGGCAAAAGTTTGGTGCCTCCCTCATGTCAGCATCGGTTTGGACATGCGGTTGTAGCCAATATGCATGTAGGCTTTATTTATGTACATAAAAAATGTATTTTATTATTCCGATCTTGTCCTCTCTGATCCAATTTTGATCGGAGTAATTGTTTGATATTGGGATTTTTCTGTGATTAAAAAATACTTGTCCATTCGGGCTAACATTGAGCCCTGCTCGCTATTTTGGTTGGTCCAGACCAGACCAAATATGTACCAAGAGTAGAACACAACACAGTACTGTAGAGAAAAGCATTTCACTACACCCGCAATAACGTCTACTAAAGGTGTATGTGACCAATAAAATCTGATTTGATTTCTTGCGCACTATGCTACGCGGAGTGCCTTGATACATCCCTTTGCCGTCGTATATTGGCCATATACCACAAACCCCGGAGGTGCCTTACTGCTGTTATAAACTGGTTACCACCATAATTAGAGCAGTAAAAATAAATTTCTGGTATAATATACCACGGCTGTCAGCCAATCAGCATATTGTGCTGCTATTTTATTGACTTGTCCAAAGCTTTTGATACGGTAGACAATTCCATTCTTGTGGGCCGGCTAACGAGTATTGGTGTCTGATGGGTCTTTGGCCTGGTTTGCTAACTACCTCACTCAAAGTGTATAGAGTCAGAAAATCTGTACCCAAAGGCTCAATCCTAGGCCCCACACTCTTCTCAATTTACATCAACAACATAGCTCAGGCAGCAGGAAGCTCTCTCATCCATTTATATGTAGATGATACAGTCTTATACTCAGCTGGCCCCTCTCTGGATTTTGTGTTAAATGCTCTACAACAAAGCTTTCTTGGTGTCCAACAAGCTTTCTCTACCCTTAACCTTGTTCTAGACGATACACTGTCCTTCTCTCAGCACATATCAAAGCTGCAAGCTAAAGTTAAATCTAGACTTGGTTTCTTCTATCGTAATCACTCCTCTTTCACCGTAGCTGACAAACTAACCCTGATTCAGATGACCATCCTACCCTTGCTAGATTACGGAGACATAATTTATAGATCGGCAGTTAAGGGTGTTCTCGAGAGGCTAGCTGTTCTTTACCATTCGCCATCAGATTTGCCAGCAATGCTCCTTATAGGACACATCACTGCACTCTATACCGGTCATCTCTGTATACCTGTTGCAAGACTCACTGGTTGATGCTTATTTATAAAACCCTCTTAGGCCTCACTCCCCCCTATCTGAGATATCTACTGCAGCCCTCATCCCCCACATACAACACCCGTTCTGCCAGTCACATTCTGTTGACGGTCCCCAAAGCACACAAATCCCTGGGTCGCTCGTCTTTTCAGTTCGCTGCAGCTAGCGACTGGAACGAACTGCAACAAACACTGAAACTGAAAATCAGTCTCTTCATACAAAGACTCAATCATGGAAACTCTTACTGGCAGTTGTGGCTGCTTTGCGTGATGTATTGTCATCTCTTCCTTCTTGCCCTTTGTGCTGTTGTCTGTGCCCAATAATGTTTGTACCATGTTTTGTGCTCCTACCATGTTGTGTTGCTACCATGTTGTTGTCATGTTATGTTGCTACCATGCTGTGTTGTCATGTGTTGCTGCCTTGCTATGTTGTTGTCTTAGGTCTCTCTATATGTAGTGTTGTTTTGTCTCTCTTGTCGTGATGTGTGTTTGGTCCTATATTTATATTTTATTTATTTGTATTTTTAATCCCAGCCCCCGTCCTCGCAGGAGGTCTTTTGTCTTTTGGTAGGCCGTCATTGTAAATAAGAATTTGTTCTTCGCTGACTTGCTTGTTAAATAAAAATAAATAAAAAAGCATTCAGGGCTCAAACCACCCATTTTATAACACATTATACTGTACTCTACTCATGTATTCTCTACTGTACTGAGCTTTACTGTACTGAACTCTACTGTAATTTACTGTACTGAACACATTTAAATCACTTAATAATTCATAAACAAAATTGTTATTGGTAAAAACACGAACAAATTGCTAGGTCTATCTTGACTCCCTCATGAAGGAGAGGAATTAGAAAATATCTTAAAGATATGTGGGTTTCTGGTAACAGAATGACAAGACATTAGGCAATATTTCTTAAACTTACAGAAGGCAAATAATTTCTGCAGATGTTTTCTATGACATCTTTTCCATCTGTGTGACCAGAAATCAAAGCCTTTGCTTGTTTCTAACTTGCCTTAATGCCCGTAAAATACATACTTTTCACTTTCACTTGACACCAAATGTTATATTCTCCAATAAACTTCACATGTTGAATGCTAATGAGTCCTTTTACATGGAAATGTATTTGATTAACCTTTTCTTGTTGGGGGTTTATTTCCTTCCAGAGTTCTAAGTTATTCCCTAACCCGTCACCAGGCAAGAATTTAGTTATTTGTAGGAAGAAAGAGCCTCCCTCTCCTTACCCAAGTGAGAATGCAGTATTTGCTTGCGTGAGACTTTATCTCTGGGGCTCAAAACGCTTTATTTTTTCAAGAAGGACAAGATAAGAAGAATTCTCGATGCAAATATGCCAGTGTGGTTTTGAAAACATGTCATGGTTGAACAAAGCCCAAGTTCCCTGTTGTTGTTGGCCTTGCTAATCTTCTCTACGAGGCGAGAGAGAAGGAGAAAGAGAGCACAGAAAGTTCTGTATTGCGGTGCCCTCTTTCCTCAAGACTTGCGAGTTTCAGCATCGCCAAGGGAACCAGCTGTGTTTCTACCGGCGTCAGCGTTTTCTGCCCCAGCGTTATATTTCAGGATGTTTCATTCAGAAAACATGAAGTGATCCCCGTCTGTCTGTTGCTCGTTTTATTTCATTCAACCTCTTCTCCAACCATCCCAGAATCATGGCATGTTTTTTGCTGTCTTTTACAGTACACCCAGTGGAAAAAAACTGTATTGGATACATCTTGAATGGTATTTACTTTTGTTATTAATTTTTATTTTTCTCTCCCCGGGTGAGAAAAGGGGATTTGTTTTTGGGGGGAAAGAGTTCTGCCAAGCGCTGGTTTATTAGACATTAATAATATGCTTGACGTTACCAAGAGACCCTAGCAGGAGAGCATCTGTTTAGAAAGAAATCCTTTGTTCTCTAATGTTTTTGGCCTTGGAAAAATGGCTTGTTGAAAGTGTTATTTTTGGACCTCGATAGATTTTAGATTGTGGTTGATAGTTGACTAACCACCAGACTCTTTAGTCAGTCAAAGGTCCAGCTCTTCTCAGACTGGTGTTTTTTGAATCCGGACTGGAGGCAACTTTAGCCTTCTGGAAGTCTGTTTCCTTTACTAGGCCATAGAGTTCACATGAGGGGAAACCCCCATCACTGTCAGCATCCCCAACTGCCACACTCTCCCGTCTGAGGAACAAGGAGTGGCAATTGGCAAGTAACCTCACAGAGACGGATGAACCATTTCAGACACCCATTGGTATAGCCTACACCAGCTAAGATGTCATCATTATCCAAACCAAATTAGCCCTACATTCCATTTCTATGTCTGCAACACAACCATGGCTAAGAACTAGGAAAATATTGAGAACCAGTCAACTATCTAGTTAGTTATTTAGGGCGGCAGGTAGCCTAGCGGTTAGAGCGTTGGGCAACTAACCTAAAGGTCGCTGGTTCGAATACCCAAGCCGACAAGGTCAAAAACCTGTCGCTGTCCTTGAGCAAGGCACTTAATCCTAAATTTGCTGACCCTGAAGGTAGGCCGTCACTGACTTGCCTAGTTAAATAAAGGTTAAATAAAATCAATTCTCTTTCACCGCTTAGTTAGCCTAGTTAGCCAATCTGTCTTTCACCCTCTTCCTGCTTCCTCTGTCACTTCTCTTGTTCCCTCTGTCACCCTCCTCTGTCAGAGGCTAATATTAGCCTGTGGCACCATGGAGACTGGCAAGGGCCAGACACACAGACGCAGGCACACACACACACACACACCCTGGCACTTCCATTCCGTGGCCCCAGGGGCTCCACTGCCACTGTGCCCTTGCACGATGGCATCCAGGGAGAATGAGAGGCTGCCTCCCTCTGCTGAAAGGGATGGAGGGAGAGGTGAGGGACAGAGAGATTGAAAGAAGTATAGAGAGAGGGAGGTGAAGAAGGGATCTTTGAAATATAAGGTAGGTGTCACAAAGACCCAGTCTCTTCCTTTGCTGGTCAGTGACAGACTTGAGTTGGGTTTAGAAGGGAGAGCCTTCCCCTTGTCTTCCTGTCTAAAACATCGTTCCATGGGCCTTCCCCTTGTCTCCATGTTTAAAACATCGCACCATGGGCTTTCCCCTTGTCTTCCTGTTTAAAACATCGCACCATATTAGTCCAGACAGAGACTTGAAAAAGGGAACAGGGTAGCAGAAACCTTTCATTATTTTTTTTTCTCTTAACAACAACACTGAAACCAGACAGTGGGCTGGAGGTGACAAGCTCAGTGTGCAACAAACACACACAGACTTCTCAGTCTGCTGGGTTTCACACAAAATGTGGGCTAAAGGACGCTGAGGTTTCTCATGTCTGACTTCTCTCTCTCCTTTGGCCTTTGCGGTCTGCCAAGACTCTGCCTGGAGTTCTATTTTCTCTCTCCCCCATCTCTCTCTCTTTCTCCCCCCCCATCTCTCGCTCTAAAAGCGGAGGACAGTTTGTGGTGCAGTGGTTAGTTGAGTGGATTAATGACCAGAGGATAACTTTGAATTGGTTCACTGACATGTGTTATTTATTTTTTATTTATTTAAAATGTCTATTATTTTTATTATAATTTTTTTAAATAAATGAGAAGCTGATAAATAAAATTGGAGCTGGCCAAATTTTCCAAGGCTGCCCTGCTGCTGAGGAGAGAGAGAAGGCGAGAGAGGAACCTAGGCCTAGTCTACTATTGATTGCAAAGATGGAGGCCCTTTTCATTTTTCAAGTAAAATGAAAGTTAGAGAGTATATACTGAAAAGCCTACAAGGCAGGACTCCAGACGGCAACCGTTTAGTCACATTTTGCGATGCACATTCATTCACCAATTGCTTGGAAAACACAGCTATCCTTTTGTCACAGGTGGAGAGAGGAGGTTCACAGCTTTCTGTAGGTATACTTTTTATTTCTCAACTCTCAATCTGAAAATTCTGGAACAGTCAATTATAACAACAATAGCATTATTTTCTATCACTGGATTAGGTTGCACAATAAAATATTTCAAATCACAAGATGATGAAACAACTTATTTCTTCAATAACATCTCAGTAGTTGATTTACACTTTTTAATTAAGCTGTGAATTCCTTTATGAGATGATAGGCCTACAAATGTTTTATCTTGCGTGATTACTAAAACAAAATTTGGTGCGACCACATCATGGGCTGGTGCCAACAACTGAAAAATGTAGTGCCACCAGGGGAAAATGTTAGGCTGGAGCCCTGCTACAAGGGGAATGCCATCGGTATGGAAAAATTGGAGTATTGTAGTGGACAAAGATGAGAAGAATGTTGGCCTGGTAAAATGTAGGCTATTGTTCAACTCACTATTCAGGTGAGTAGTGTATATTTAATCATTTGTTTTATCATTATTGTATATCATTGTTATTATTGTAGGCCTATTCTATTAATCCAAACAGTTCTTTTTTAAATATGCAAAACGTGTTTTGTTTCATTCTGTTGAGACATTCTCGATTGCTAATAGAAGTTCAATCTGTCTTTTTTAATTGTGTGCTCCGTATTTAGTTTAAGATAAGTTATTAGTAGGCCTGTAAAAATAAATAAAGATAATTTGCCTATTGTTGGGTACGATAGGCACTAGCCTTTCTTGGTAAATGCTGCAATATAGCCTGTTCAAAACATTTGTGAAGGTTTAAACCAGTTCACAAGTGTTTTGTTCCATTCTGTTGAGCGTTTTCTTTGGCCAAATTAAGTTCCAACTGTAATGTTTGTAATACCCTGCATGTATTTTCCCTCTAAACAATTGCTTGACTTACCTAATGAAGTTTAGAAGCCTTTGTGAAGGTTTGGTGCTGTGCGGCTATTAGCCTATTACTATACCGCAAGCCTATGATATGAAGGCAGTACGCCGGCACGCCAACTGACTCCGACAGTTTAACTTGAGGTGAGGAAGAACATTTTAGGCCTTTCAGAGTTACTCCTATAATCAAACAATATAATGCTAATCTTTATAAAACATATTATAATTTAAAAAGTATGATTTAGACTCCTCTACGCCTATCTGACAAGTATATAGACATTCATGTCGGTGTCGTAGCATGCCACCGCATGTCTCTGTCTCTCTCTCTCTCTGTCTCTCTCTCTCTGGTGATGGGCCTAAGCTTCTTTTCCTTTATATATACTGAGCAAAATATAAATGCAACAATTTCAAACATTTTACTGAGTTACAGTTCATATATGGAAAATAAATTAATTGGGCCCTAATCTATGGATTTCACATGACTAGGCAGGGGCACAGCCATGGTTGGGCCTGGGTGGGCATAGGCCCACGCACTTGGGAGCCAGGCCTAGCCAATCATAATGAGCTTTTCCACACAAACAGGCTTTATTACTGACAGAAACACTCCTCAGTTTCATCAGCTTTCTGGATGGCTGGTCTCAGACGATCCCGCCGGTGAAGAAGCCGTATGTGGAGGTCCTGGCCTGGCGTGTTTACTCGTAGTCTGAGGTTGTGAGGCCGGTTGGACGTACTGTCAAATTCCCTAAAACGGCATTGCTTATGGTAGAGAAATTAACAGTCAATTCTCTGGCAACAGCTCTGGTGGACATTTCTTCAGTCAATTGCATGCTCCCTCAACTTGAGACATCTGTGGCATTGTGTTGTGTGACAAAACTACACATTTTAGAGTGGCCTTGTATTGTACCCAACACAAGGTTCACCTGTGTAAT
Organism: Thymallus thymallus; assembly: GCA_023634145.1. Lineage (NCBI taxonomy): Eukaryota > Metazoa > Chordata > Actinopteri > Salmoniformes > Salmonidae > Thymallus > Thymallus thymallus. Next base: position 20,159,509 of record CM042422.1, read on the forward strand.
GATCATGCTGTTTAATCAGCTTCTTGATATGCCACACCTGTCAGGTGGATGGATTATCTTGGTAAAGGAGAAATGCTCACTAACAGGGATGTAAACAAATTGGTGCACAACATTTGACAGAAATAAGCTTTTTGTGCGTATTTCTGGGATCTTTTATTTTAGCTCATGAAACATGGGACCAACACTTTACATGTTGCGTTTATATTTGTGTTATATATATATATATATATATATATATATATATATATATATATATATATATATATATCTCGTACAGTGCCCAAAGCCTATAGGCCTAATGGGTTACCCACCCTATGCATATGGATGACCGATACATTTCACAGGTCACTTGTCCGGAGCCAAATTTTCCTGATGACGAAAAACCCTGTGTGTGTTGTAGGGGGAATGGTGGTTTGTTACACCACGGAAAACCCTATCAAATTTACATCTGCCCCACGGTCTAAAACACAACCACAGCCAGTCTCCTAGGGGAGAGTTGCTCTATATACTCTGACCAGCTTTTCCCCCGAGAGAGGGAGAGGGAGAGAGAGGGGGATGGCGATAGAAAGAGAAGGTGCAGAGGAAAGAAGAACATCAACACTATACTCTGAATGATCGCTCAGTCACTGACTCACTGACTGACTCACTCACTCACTGACTCACGGACATATAGCTAGTAATTAGTAGAAGTATAGAATGGAAACCCAGCGAGGAGTCCACTCATGACGATGTGTCACACATGGCCTTAACACAAAAACAGCATTGACTGAGACCCGTTGTCTATATATGGGACAGAAAACATATGGGGGAAAACATCTCTCCATTTTCCTGTGGGCTGACCAACAGCTCCCATAGTCCACCCATATACTTCACTCTGAGTCGATTGTCTTTCCTACGTTATATTCTCAGACAACGTTAGAGTCCAGTCTGGAAGGTTGTCTGTGAGGGACATGATATAAAGACCCAATAGAAACAGCAGAGAATCCAAGCTCCGTGATTCAGAGATGAGACCCCAGTAGAGTTGCGAGTGTTGCTGCGTGGCGAGGAGGCTGTGTTTGCAGCTCAAGCGTGACTGAGAGTATCTCCAGGTCCACTTCCAGAGAATCACACAGACACACCACTTGACTGCGTGGTGGAGTCATCTCTTCTGTACATTCTGTTTGGGGAGATGGTTATTTTCTGATCTAAGCTCTGTAGATGGTACTGCTTGAATCTGCTGCTTTTTTTACCCATCGTATGGATTTAACTGGATTCTTATTTCTCTGTGGTTTTAGGCTGTGTGTGCGCGCGCTGTCCCGAGTGTATATGCTTGTGTGTTTGGCAGAGTGTTTGAGGCGCGAGGCCAACAGTTAAAGGTCTCCCTATAGAGCGCCATATGGAGTAGTGACGTCCCGCTTGATGTTGGAAGGCGGTCAGAGAAAAAGAGGGAATGAAATACAGACAGATGGAAAGAGAGAAGGAGAAATAGAGTGACAGTCTTTCCTCTCTCTGTCATTTTAAACTCTCTGTGCTGGTGCTGTCTTGACCCAGCCAGAACCAACTGTGTGTGTGTGCTCTCAGTGCTTAGCCTCAGGCGAACCAACCAGAACTAAACACACACACACACAAACAACCCCCCCCTGCCTAACCCCGCCCGTTATCCCATAGAGGGGCATCCCAGAGCAGCCACCAGCCATCTGGGCCTAGTCAGTCCGTGAGTTCCAAGTTGAACTCTCTTACTCTCTATCAACAAAAAGGGGAATGTTTCCTGGTCTTTGATTATCAGGCTTGTCTGCCCTAGTCTCCCTTTTTGCTATGTTTCTACCAGTCAGTCAATCAATCAATCAACTAGGGAATGTATTTTTATTTAACAAAAATACAGTTCATTTTGAATAGTGCTTAAGGGTATTCATCACAAAGCGCACCAACCTTTTATTTTCTCTCTCTTCCTACTCTCCTCAGTCTCTCTCTCTTCCTACTCTCCTCAGTCTCTCTCTCTTCCTACTCTCCTCAGTCTCTCTCTCTCTCTCTCTCTCTCTCTCTCTCTCTCTCTCTCTTCCTACTCTCCTCAGTCTCTCTCTCTCTTCCTACTCTCCTCAGTCTCTCTCTCTCTCTCATTTTCTCTCTCTTCCTACTCTCCTCAGTCTCTCTCTCTCTCTTCCTACTCTCCTCAGTCTCTCTCTCTCTCTCTCTCTCTCTCTCTCTCTCTCTCTCTTCCTACTCTCCTCAGTCTCTCTCTCTCTCTCTCTCTCTCTCTCTCTCTCTCTCTCTCTCTCTCTCTCTCTCTCTCTCCCTACTCTCCTCAGTCTCTCTCTCTCTCCCTACTCTCCTCAGTCTCTCTCTCTCTCTCTCTCTCTCTCCCTACTCTCCTCAGTCTCTCTCTCTCTCTCTCTCTCTCTCTCTCTCTCTCTCTCTCCCTACTCTCCTCAGTCTCTCTCTCTCCCTACTCTCCTCAGTCCTCTCTCTCTCTCTCTCTCTCTCTCTCTCTCTCTCTCTCTCTCTCTCTCTCTCTCTCTCTCTCTCTCTCTCTCTCTCTCTCTCTCTCTCTCTCTCTCTCTCTTCCTCCTCTCCTCAGTCTCTCTCCTGCGGTAGTGTTTAAACCTAATTTACTTAGGGATGGTGACTAACAGGAAAGGTTGTGAGAATGTTTGTATTGAGTTTTCCCTGAGCTTGCTACCCAGGCAGTGATGTGATGCTTGGCATGCTAGGTGGCACATGCCCGCACTGATGCCAAGCCAAGCTCAGAGAGAGAGGGTCTGTACACACTCACACACACACACACACACATAGTTTTCTCAATGATTAAATGGTTGTTTGAAAGAGGAGTTAAAATATAGTACCCCGTGCCACAGACCACACACTGTCACCTAGCTGTTGATTATGGGATATATATGTGTGTGTTTAAAGTCAGTGTTACATCATGATGATGGTATTTGTCAATAGGGGGTAAATGTAGCCAGTGCTGTCAGCTTCTAAATCTCTACTCTCTCCCTCCTGCTGTCTCCAAACCAGTAACTAGCACTCCCAGGTTTGCCACCTCTCCCTCCTGCTGTCTCCAAACCAGTAACTAGTAGGGCTGAACGATTAATCGATTTCAAATCGAAATCGCAATTTGAAACAATGCGATTAGCAAATCCCAAAGGCTGGCCCAGGGTTTAACTGTCGTGTCAATGGTTTTACAAAATCATGCAGACCTCCTTGTTTGAAATCATGCTCATCAAGTGTGCTCCTCGTGTACCAGCCATGCTCACCAATCAGAAGTGGCCCAAGGTGACTGCGTATACGCCCACCAACAACAAACACGTGAAACCGTACACTTCATCAATTATGACTTTCAGTTGAAGAGTCGCTGCCTGCAAACGGCATACTTTCCTGTTGACCACACGGTTGAGAATATTGCCCAGTCGTTGTCCAGCTGGGGTCTGAAAGAAGAGGGCCAGACGTGCAGCACCACTGATAATGGATCAAACTTTATCAAAGCTGTGGAAATAAATCAGTGGACCAGGCTTCAGTGTTTTGGCCACAGACTGCATCTTGCAATTGGTAAGTCACTCACTCACTCACTCACTCACTCACTCACTCACTCACTCACTCACTCACTCACTCACTCACTCACTCACTCACTCACTCACTCACTCACTCACTCACTCACTCATATTATTGTTGTTTGAAAGCACTTTGAGATGCATTGTTTGTATGTATTTCTATATAAATTATTATTATTTAATGTATTATTAATAATAATAACCTCCTTTATGTTTTATTTGTGTTACTTATTGTGGTTGATTGTATTGCTGTCTGTGAAGCACCTTGTGCTCTTGCTATAAATGTGCTATAAAAGTAGGCCTAAAGTTTATCATTGATATTACATTTTCAGTCTGAAAAATACAATTATTGTTTTGGTTCATGATTATACATTTTTTTTCTTCAGAAAATTCTGTGAAAGATGACCCAAAAGTAAAACGCACAGATGGGGCTCAAGGCATAGGATGATTGGGAGGGTGTTGGAGAAGAACAGTGCCTCGTCTCAGGTCCTGTATGAAGACAGGAAGACACGTCACCTGCTCCCCACTTGGCAGGACACAGATGTCCTCGAATCAATGAACAACACCCTGCGTCCTCTCCAGGAATTTACAGATGCCCTCTCTGGTGAAGAGTATGTAAGCGTGTCATACCTGAAGCCAGTCCTGCATCTCCTGAGAACATAAACTTTGGCTGTAAATGTCAAGGACACACCCCTTACCAAGGAAATAAAGTCAAGAGCCCTTGGCTACATGGAGGATAAATACAGTGACCCAGACACACAGGAGCTTCTGGACATCACTTCGTTCCTTAATTCAAGATTAACTAAATAAGCGCAGAGAATGTCCCAAACATCAAAGAAAATGTGAAGATTGAAATGGAACAGGTAGCACGAAAGGTAACTTGTCTTGTTTTTATGTGCACTTGAGTGAATACAAGATGCCACATGCAATATGTTATTGTATTTTGATTATTAATTGGCATTTGTTTTTATGTTAAAATGCCCAATTGCGCAAAATTACATCACATTGCACAACTTAACAGCTCTCATCTCTGTTTTGCAGGAGAAGAGGGCTGGTGTCAGCACCACAGACGCTGTGCTTCATAGTGCAGCAGAGGCAGAGCCATCCACTGTGAAGAAGGGAAAGCGGTCATTGGGCAGCTTCTTTAAGAGCAGCGCTGTGCCCCCTGCGCCATCCTCTCTGCAGTTGGAGGAAGCCATGGAAGCTGAGCTGAACGGCTACCTGATGACTCCTACCATCCCCTGGCCTGGTGGAAGTTACACCATGTTAACTTTCCAATGCTGAGCAAACTGGCTCGTAAATTCCTGTGCATTCCAGCCCCGAGTTCTCCATCAGAGAGAGTGTTTAGTGCTGGGGGGGGCAATGTAGTCACGTCAGCGTTCACGTCTGAAACCAGCAAAGGTTGACATGTTCTTGACAAAACATCTGTAAAGAACACAATGAGTGTTGAGAAGAAGTAGAGATGTGAGGGAAGCAAGTATAAGACTTCTGTTGTTTGGAGTAATTAAGATTTTATTTGTTCTGCACTTTATCCTATAGTGGCAGCCTTTGTGGAAAATAATATTCAAAAGTGTAATGCTGGTTATAAATCAGCAAATAAATGTTTTAGTTGAATGTGCAATATTTAGATAATTAGTGTAACATTTATACTTTTATGATTATTTAGTGATCGCTTTTTAAAAAATTATTCTGTGGTTTGTCAATTTATAATCTATATACTGGATATCAGTTGATAATGTTCTATTGATTACAGAAAAGTCCTATTACTTTCTTATTGGAATTGTTTTATTTTTGATTATTATAACTTTATTTATTTAACTTAACAATTGTTCTGTTTGATTTGTTATTTTTTAATTAAAATGTTTTAATAAATACATGTTGGAAGCAATATAGAGCAGTTCATATTTTGATGGTATCATGTGGTAACGCTCCATCACGTTTTAAATCTATTACACAGTGAATATTGCACTGAAGCTTGACTTTAACATTTAAAAAAAAAATCGCAATTAGATATTTTCCCCAAATCGTTCAGCCCTGGTGACTAGCACTCCCAGGTTTGCCATCTCTCCCTCCCGCTGTCTCCAAACCAGTGACTAGCACTCCCAGGTTTGCCATCTCTCCCTCCCGCTGTCTCCAAACCAGTGACTAGCACTCCCAGGTTTGCCATCTCTCCCTCACTAATGCTTGTGCATGTCCTGAAGACACTCGCATGAGGCAGAGCGACTTATCAACAACTTAGAATGCTAAAATAACCACATGGTTCAACCATCATAAGGATAACCTTTCCTAGAAGTCCAAAGGCCGTCTCTCACCAGAGTCCATCATAACTCTAGCTGTTGATTTCTCCTATCACCCAGCGTTGGGGTAATTACAGGGTTGTGTAGAGAGAGGCACAGAGCCTGTCAGCCCTCAAGTATTGAAATCAGACACCTCTAATCCCCCCTTTAGTGTTGTTCTCACACTCCAGTCCCCACAGGTGTTGAGCGTTCGTAAATTCACCCTAAACAAAGGCGTCTCTTCGCTCTCAGTTGTAGCAGCAGACTGAAACTTTTCTACTATGGGGGAAGTAGATTGATATAGGCTAGAATTTCATAAGAAGGACCGCAAATCGTCTTGCATGTTCTCTTAATAAATGTGATTTCTGTCATTCTGAGCACCGTGGGTGGATGACCTAATCAGGTTACGCACCCAATGCATATGGGTCCGGTAAATTCCTCCAATGTCTGGTAAATTAAAATGCTGCTGGTCTAATGTCCGGTGCCATATATATTTTTCAAACGGAAACCCTGTTTCTGTGTGTGCACGCATTTAGGTGAGCTAGATGCATCTTTCAGCCAGCTGTCAGTCATTCATGTCGTTGTATGATAATCAGTCATCGTCCAGCTTCCTTTTCAGCCATAAACAAGCTTCTCCCCCTGACACACACTATGACTCTTGACCTTTGAAGTCCTCTGTGTATTGTTGTCATGGTCCTGCATTGTTTGTTGGGGGGTGTATTTTGAAGAGTTCTTGCTGTGTGTTTGTTCAGTTAGGCTTCTAGAGCCAGAGCTGTCTAACATACCCTGGTATGAATGGCAGGCTGGGTTCACACTTACTCATTCATCTCCCTATCTGTCGGTCTACCTGTTCTGTCTGTCCTGTCAGCCTTTTGTATGTCTGTCTGTCTGTGTGGCGTTCACTTACTGCTGCTCTATACATAGACAGTGCCTGCGTTTGAAAAGGCTTTTACGTGCCAGATATTAAATTGGTAGACAATGACCCCCCCCCCCCCAAATCACTGCACCCCCTGGCTGGCTGGCTGACAGACTTGACCTTGGGTTGGGCAATATGAAGTCCTCGTCTGTCATTAGAGGTACAAAGCCGAGCAAGGGGACACCAATCAATACCACGCACCCTGACCATTAGGACAACCCTTGATTAGGAGTTTTGAGCCATAGACAAAGCCTTAGTCCTCAAACCGTCACGTTCTGTGTTGTCCTGTGTCTGTTGTTTCCAGTACAGTAGAGGCCTCACAGTCACTGATGTAACACACTGTTGTCCAACCACATTTAGACTCTTATGAGCCCCACCAGTCTACCACACAGTCACAGAAAATAGCCTAGGTAGATGTGTGGTGTAGATGAATCACACTTGGTGTTCATTGATCCGGGTAAAGTGTTGCTCTGAAGAGTCCGGTATGATTCCATGCCGTGTGTTAGGACATTTCTCTGCCATGGCCTCAACTCTCTCCTACTGACTCTGATGCTTTGTGTGTGGTGTGTTTAACGAGGACCCTAACTTCTCACTAGTGACTTATTGACCTACTTTACATAAATTACTGTCATTGTCTTCATCCAGGCGACCTTACGCACTGCTAGGGCTGCTTGGTGGACAGTCCACAGCTCATACACTTCCTAGTACAGCAGGTAGGCTACATTAAATACATATTCATTCATATCCTTACTAGGTCCAGGTGGGAGTTTTGGCTGGAGAAACGATGGTGACCTCACTCTCACGTCCTGTTGGAAAAGAGAGAGTCAGGACTTCCTGTTACTATAAAGGCCTGAGTACTTTTATATGGAACTACTGTTTGGCTTGACTAGTAGTGTTAAAATGGAAGTAGGCCTAGTGACCTATGGTGGTGTTACCCTCTGCCTGCCAAGAGTATTGGCAGGTCCATTCAAGGCAATTACATTTGAGGAATAATACACGCACGCACGCGCGCTCACACACACACACACACACACACACACACACATGTGCACACACACACAGTCAGAATCCTTTGGTTCTTCTGTGGGATGTTCCATTGATTCCCAGCAAAGACGAGTTGCACTAGGTTGTACTGCTTGGTCAATACATTGTCTCCAGCTGTATACATTCCAACACTTCAGTGTTTTATTTCCCTGTCTTAATTAACTGTATATAGACACCAACACTGTCTGTCTGGCTGAGAATTGTCTGTGTAAATTAACTCTCAAAAGCAGAATGTACTGCAGGCTGAACCAGTTGTAGTGAGGAAGCAGAATGTACTGCAGGCTGAACCAGTTGTAGTGAGGAAGCGAGAAGCAGAATGTACTGCAGGCTGAACCAGTTGTAGTGAGGAAGCAGAATGTACTGCAGGCTGAACCAGTTGTAGTGAGGAAGCAGAATGTACTGCAGGCTGAACCAGTTGTAGTGAGGAAGCAAGAAGCAGAATGTACTGCAGGCTGAACCAGTTGTAGTGAGGAAGCAGAATGTACTGCAGGCTGAACCAGTTGTAGTGAGGAAGCAGAATGTACTGCAGGCTGAACCAGTTGTAGTGAGGAAGCAGAATGTACTGCAGGCTGAACCAGTTGTAGTGAGGAAGCAGAATGTACTGCAGGCTGAACCAGTTGTAGTGAGGAAGCAGAATGTACTGCAGGCTGAACCAGTTGTAGTGAGGAAGCAGAATGTACTGCAGGCTGAACCAGTTGTAGTGAGGAAGCAGAATGTACTGCAGGCTGAACCAGTTGTAGTGAGGAAGCAAGAAGCAGAATGTACTGCAGGCTGAACCAGTTGTAGTGAGGAAGCAGAATGTACTGCAGGCTGAACCAGTTGTAGTGAGGAAGTGAGAAGCAGAATGTACTGCAGGCTGAACCAGTTGTAGTGAGGAAGCAGAATGTACTGCAGGCTGAACCAGTTGTAGTGAGGAAGCAGAATGTACTGCAGGCTGAACCAGTTGTAGTGAGGAAGTGAGAAGCAGAATGTACTGCAGGCTGAACCAGTTGTAGTGAGGAAGCAGAATGTACTGCAGGCTGAACCAGTTGTAGTGAGGAAGCAGAATGTACTGCAGGCTGAACCAGTTGTAGTGAGGAAGTGAGAAGCAGAATGTACTGCAGGCTGAACCAGTTGTAGTGAGGAAGCGAGAGAGTGATGGCGGAGGGAGAGAAAAACAGAAACCCCAGTTTGGACTGAGCTTCCTTTTCCTCTATTGGCCTCCTCTCTGAAGAGACGGAAATGTCACCAACGGACCAAACAGCTTTTTTTCTTCTCTCATTTCCTTTCTTCCCTTTCTTCCTCCCTCCATTCAGTGTCCACCGTCCAGGGTTAGCCTATTTTGCTTGTGGTGATGATGTTTGTGGTGATGATTGCAGCAAAATCTGTCTGTCTCTCTGTGTCTCTCTCTGTGTCTCTCTCTCTGTGTCTCTCTCTCTCTGTCTCTCTCTGTCTCTCTCTGTGTCTTTCTGTGTCTATTTCTGTGTCTCTGTGTGTGTCTCTCTCTGTGTCTGTCTTCTCCTTTCTTTCTCTGTCCTCTTTCTCTCCATATAAAATATCTCTCTTTCTTGACAAATATTTCCTCCCCTCTTTATAGATGGTGTGGTATATCTCCCCCACCCCTCTCTTACTGCCCTTCTCTCTCTGATGGTGTGGCAGTGTGATCCCAGGACTGAGAACGATGGGTAGAGGAGGAGGAACAGCTGCCTGGAATCAATCCGTTACTCAGCATTCGTCTTCCTCTATAATTATTCCACTTACTCTCTCCATCTCTCCTATCTCTCATATTTCAATTTAAATTTAAGGGTCTTTATTGGCATGGGAAACATATGTTTACATTGCCAAAGCAAGTGAAATAGATCTTCTCTGGCTCTCAATTCGATTTCAATTTGAGGGCTTTATTGGCATGGGAAACAAGTGAAGTAGATAATAAAAATGAACAGTAAACATTACACTCATAGAAGTTCCAAAAGAATAGAGACATTTGAAATGTCATATTATGTCTATATACAGTGTTGTAATGATGTGCAAATAGTTACAGTACAAAGGGGAAGATAAATATACATTAATTTGGGTTGTATTTACATTGGTGTTTGTTCTTCACTGGTTGCCCTTTTCTTGTGGCAACATGTGACAAATCTTGCTGCTGTGATGGAACACTGTGGTATTTCACCCAGTAGATATGGAAGTTTATTACAATTCCTTGTGGTTGTGTGTAATCTGAGATAAATATGTGTCTCTAATATGGTCATACATTTGGCAGGAGGCTAGGAAGTGCAGCTCAGTTTCCACCTCATTTTGTGGGCAGTGTGCACATAGCCTGTCTTCTCTTGAGAGCCAGGTTTGGCTACGGCGGCCTTTCTCAATAGCAAGGCTATGCTCACTGAGTCTGTACATAGTCAGGTATTCTGCCACTGTGTACTCTCTGTTTAGGTCTCGCTCTCTGTCTCTCTTTCTCTATAGGAATCTCTGTCTCTCACTGTAGCAGTCAGATACTGACATTGGGGTTAAGGTTGTGCTCTGCATGACAGTGTGTGTGAGAGAGAGGTTTCTCCCTGTAATGCCCAGCAGTGTTGTGATAAGTTTCTCCCTGTGATGCCCAGCAGTGTTGTGATTTGAAATAGCTTGAGAAGAAGAAGGGGTGTTTATACGATAGGAATGACTGTGATGTTGTGTTTCTATCATGTCATTGTTGTAAAAGAAATGGGTCTCTTTTCTGGTATGACTGACTATAGCTGTGACATCACACTTAAAAGGTGGTTTTCATAGATGACTTGTGAAATGTTTTGCGGCTTATGTTTCAAAGTTCAATGTGAGATCACTTGGTTTATCGTCTCTCTCTCTCTCCCTTCTCTGTCTTCTCCCGTCTCTCTCTCTTCTCCCGCCTCTCTCTCTTCTCTCTCTTCTCCCGCCTCTCTCTCTTCTCCCGCCTCTCTCTCTTCTCCTGCCTCACTCTCACCCTTCAATCTCACTCGCTCGCTCTCGGTCACTCTATCTCGCGCTCTTTTGCGCTCTCTCTTTCTTTCTCTTTCTCGATAAGGCGTCCGTCCTTGCCACCTGTCTGTGTTTGGCCACTGTGTCACATGGTCTTATTCTGCCAAGGCCACTTGGACAGTCTCTCTCTCTCTCTCTCTCTCTCTCTCTCTCTCTCTCTCTCTCTCTCTCTCTCTCTCTCTCTCTCTCTCTCTCTCTCTCTCTCTTTATCTCCTACTCTGTCTCTCTCTGTGTGCCAAGGCCACTAGGACAGCAGCTGTGTCTGTCTGTCTCTCTCTCTCTGTGCCAAGGCCACTAGGACAGCAGCTCTCTCTGTGTCTCTCTGTCTCTGTCTCTGTCTCTATCTCTCTCTGTCTCTGTCTCTGTCTCTCTCTCTCTCTCTATTGGGTGGTATTTCACCCAATAGATATGGGAGTTTATCAAAATTGGGTTTTGTGGATCTGTGTAATCTGAGGGAAATATGTGTCTCTAATATGGTCATACATTTGGCAGGAGGTTAGGAAGTGCAGCTCCATTTCCTCCTCATTTTGTGGGCAGTGTGCACATAGCCTGTCTTCTCTTGAGAGCCAGGTTTGCCTACGGCGGCCTTTCTCAATAGCAAGGCTATGTTCACTGAGTCTGTACATAGTCAAAGCTTTCCTTAAGTTTGGGTCAATCAGAGTGGTCACTGTGTACTCTCTGTTTAGGGCCAAATAGCATTCTAGTTTGCTCTGTTTTTTTGTTAATTCTCTTTTTGTTTTCTCATGATTTGTTTGGGTCTAATTGTGTTGTTGTCCTGGGGCTCTGTGGGGTTTGTTTGTGTTTGTGAACAAAGCCCCAGGACCAGCTTGCTTAGGGGACTCTTCTCCAGGTTAATCTCTCTGTAGGTGATGGCTTTGTTATGGAATGTTCAGGAATCGCTTCCTTTTAGGTGGTTGTAGAATTTAACAGCTCTTTTCTGTATTTTGAAAAATACAGAAAAGCCTAATTCTGCTCTGCATGCATTATTTGGTGTTTTACGTTGTACATGGAGGATATTTTTGCAGAATTCTGCATGCAGAGTCTCAATTTGGTGTTGTCCCATTTTGTGAATTCTTGGTTGGTGAGCGGACCCCAGACCTCACAACCATAAAGGGTAATGTGTTCTATAACTGATTCAAGTATTTTTAGCCAGATCCTAATTGGTATGTCGAATTTTATGTTCCTTTTGATGGCATAGAAGGCCCTTCTTGCCTTGTCTCTCAGATCATTCACAGCTTTGTGGAAGTTACCTGTGGCGCTGATGTTTAGGCTGAGGTATGTATAGTTTCTTGTGTGCTCTAGAGCAACAGTGTCTAGATGGAATTTGTGTTCCTGGCAACTGGACCTTTTTTGGAACACCATTATTTTTGTCTTACCGAGATTTACTGTCAGGGCCCAGGTCTGACAGAATCTGTGCAGAAGATCTAGGTGCTACTGTAGGCCCTCCTTGGTTGGTGACAGAAGCACCAGATCAACAGCAAACAGTAGACATTTGACATCAGATTCTAGTAAGGCCGGGTGCTGCAGACTGTTCTTGTGCCCTCGCCAATTCATTGATATATACAGTTGAAGTCTGAAGTTTACATACACTGTAGCCAAATACTTTTAAACTCAGTTTTTCACAATTCCTGACATTTAATCCTAGTAAATATTCCCTGTTTTAGGTCAGTTAGGACCTGTAACTGAGTCAGGTTTGTAGGCCTCCTTGCTCACACACACTTTTTCAGTTCTGCCCACAAATGTTCTATAGGATTGAGGTCAGGGCTTTGGGATGGCCACTCCAATACCTTGACTTTGTTGTCCTTAAGCCATTTTGCCACAACTTTGGAAGTATGCTTGGGGTCATTGTCCATTTGGGAGACCCATTTGCGACCAAGCTTTAACTTCCTGACTGATGTCTTGAGATGTTGCTTCAATATATCCACGTAATTTTCCTTCCTCATTTATTTTGCGAAGTGCAACAAAGCACCCCCACAACATGATGCTGCCACCCCCGTGCTTTACGGTTGGGATGGTGTTCTTTGGCTTGCAATCCTCCCTCTTTTTCCTCCAAACATAACGATGGTCATTATTTCATAATACCAGAAGACATTTCTCCAAAAAGTACAGTCTTTGTCCCAATTGCAGTTTCAAACCGTAGTTTGGCTTTTTTATGGCGGTTTGGAGCTGTGGCTTCTCCCTGGCTGAGCGGCCTTTTAGGTTAAGTCGATATAGGACTCGTTTTACTGTGGATATAGATACTTTTTTACCTGTTTCCTCAAGCTTCTTCACAAGGTTCTTTTCTGTTGTTCTAGGATTGATTTGCACTTTTCGCACCAAAGTACGTTCATTTCTAGGAGACAGAACGCGTCTCCTTCCTGAGCGGTATGACGGCTGTGTGGTCCCATGGTGTTTATACTTGCGTACTGTTGTTTGTAGAGATGAATGTGGTACCTTCAGGTGGAAATTGCTCCCAAGGATGAACCAGACTTTTATTTTTTATTTTTTATTTCACCTTTATTTAACCAGGTAGGCCAGTTGAGAACAAGTTCTCATTTGCAACTGCGACCTGGCCAAGACAAAGCAAGGCAGTGCGACAAAAAACAACACAGAGTTACACATGGGAAATAAACAAACGTACAGTCAATAACACAATAGAAAATCTATATACAGAGTGCAAATGTAGTGCAAAATGCAGTAAGGTTAGGAAGACAATAAATAGGCCACTTGTGGAGGTCTACAATTTTTTTTCCTGAGGTCTTTCTTTTGATTTTCCCATGATGTTTAGCAAAGAGGCACTGTGTTTGAAGGTAGGCCTTGAAATACATCCACAGTTACACCTACAATTGACTCAAATTATGTCAATTAGCCTATCGGAAGCTTCTAAAGCCATGACATCATTTTCTGGAATTTTCCAAGCGGTTTCAAGGCACAGTCAACTTAGTGTATGTAAACTTCTGACCCACTGGAATTGTGATATAGTGAATTATAAGTTAAATAATCTGTCTGTAAACAATTGTTGGAAGAATTACTTGTGTCATGTCCTAACCGACTTGCCAAAACTATAGTTTAACATGAAATCTGTGGAGTGGTTGAAAAATGAGTTTTAATGACTTCAACCTAAGTGTATGTAAACTTCCGACTTAAACTGAATGTTGAAGAGGGTGGGGCTTAAACTGCATCCCTTGTCGCACCCCACGTCCCTGTGGAAAAAATGTGTGTTTATTTGCCAATTTTAACTGCACACTTGTTGTTTGTGTACATGGATTTTACAATGTTGCATGTTTTTCCCCCAACACCACTTTCCATCAATTTGTATAGCAGACCCTCATGCCAAAAGCTTTTTTGAAATCAACAAAGCATGAGAAGACTTTGCCTTTGTTTTGGTTTGTTTGTTTGTCAATTAGGGTGTGCAGGGTGAATACGTGGTCTGTCGTACGGTATTTTGGTAAAAAGCTCATTTAACATTTGCTCAAAACATTGTTTTCACTGAGAAAATGAACTAGTCTGCTGTTAATGATAATGCAGAGGATTTTTCCAAGGTTGCTGTTGACTCATATTTCACTGTAGTTATTGGGGTCAAATTTGTCTTTTGTGGATTGAGGTGCTCAGTCCTTGGTTCCAAATATTGGGGAAGATGCCAGAGCTAAGGATGATGTTAAAGAGTTTAAGTATAGCTAATTGGAATTTGTGGTCTGTATATTTTGTCCTGTAGTTCATTCAATGTAATTTGAGAATCTAGTGGATTCTGGTAGTCTTTAATAGTTGATTCTAGGATTTGCATTTGATCATGTATATTTGATGAAGTCTGGGTTCCTGCTCTTTAGGCCAAAGGCATATGACCTCAGACCTTGTATATTCCAGGATGAGATAGTAAAAGTGTTCCATCGTGTCTAGTGTTGTTTTTGTGTGGTTTAGGCCCAGACCATCACAGTAGGTGTGAGCAGAGCATGTTGAGCATCTGATACATACCTCTTAGGTCGCAGGAGGGTGTTTGGGCGGGTGTAATAGTTATCTCTCTCTCTTTCTGTGTGCCTCCTACCTGAGACGTGTGTGTTTAGCTGTTGATAACTGGCATACTCAAGTTTTGTCTCTTTTCTTTTTCTGCAGGAAGTTTGGGGAGCGCCCTCAACCACAGCGCCTAACAAGGTGAGTGAACACAGGCACACACAAACACACTTCTGTATGCTTGTTTTATTCACGGACAGTTCAACAGGACTTGTCATGCATGGTTATGATTAGGGGTGAGAAGAGGCCAGGAGACTTGGACGGGATGAGACCAGGAGACTAGTCACAGCAGGGTTTGGTCCTTTGGTCTGTTGGTCAGTCAGCCTGGAGTGAGAGAGAGGAGGATGTGTGTGTGTGTGTGTGTGTGTGTGTGTGTGTGTGTGTGTGTGTGTGTGTGTGTGTGTGTGTGTGTGTGTGTGTGTGTGTGTGTGTGTGTGTGTGTGTGTGTGTGTGTGTGTGTGCGCGCGCGGGGAAAATGAGGGTTGGGCATTCTCTGGCACAAACACAAGCGTTGTTTTGGAGGGGGCCCTGGCCTCTCCACCTTTCAATCTCTTCTCCTCTCCATTCACGATCGGGAGAAAGACTGTAGCACGAGGCATATACTGTATATGTGGTTAGTTTAGAGCTTTTGTGAGTGTGTTTGAATTTGTCTATGAATAGTGTGTGTGTGTCTGTCTGTGTTGCGGTTACACCAGAGCGTGACCCTGTTGATTTTAGTTTGGCAGTGACTGGGGCAGCTAAAAGCCCGGGTCCTCCAGGGGCTGCTAAGGGCGGCTAAGTCTCGGGTCCTTCAGGGCCCCACTGTTAGCCAGGCTGTTCCACTGTTCAGCTTATACAAGACACACTGTAGACTGCTGGAAATGCTGGCTGGCTTTGTTGCTTTGGAGATGAAACCCGGTTGTCAATGTTTCAGTGGAAACTTCTTAGACACTTAAGACTCATTCTGAAAATGAAAATCTGTAATATAAGCTATGTGATCTGACTCAATTTTACACTTACCAGTAGGCTAAATGAATGTAGGCCTTATTTATTGTCATGTGATTTTAATTCACTTGAATGTGCCTGACGTCACAAATGAAGTTGACATGGGGGTTTTCTCTGATAGTCATAGTGCCTTAATGGTAATGGGAGAGGATATGCTGGTGACGTGAGTAACTGTTGATGTTTTAATTAACCAAAGGTTCCTGAGGATGCGTGTGATGTCCCCTTTGTTACCCAATGGGGCGCAAACTCTAATTGAGCTGTGTGTGTGTGTGTGTTTTATTTATTTATTTATATATATATATATACATATATATATATATATATATACACACACACACTGGGGGCCAAAAGTTTGGAATATTACTCATTCAAGGGTTTGTCTTTATTTGCACTTTTTTACATTGTAGAATAAAAGTGAAGACATCAAAACTATGACATAACACATATGGAATCATGTAGTGACCAAAAAAGTGTTTTATATTTTAGATTCTTCAAAGTAGCCACCCTTTACCTTGTTGACAGCTTTGCACGCTCATGGCGTTCTCTCAACCCCAGTGTATATGCCTTTTGACTTTGTGTGTGTGTATGTGTGCCCCTCCCAATTGACCTGTCTGGTATTGTGTGCCTCGTGTCTCATTGCATGTGTCTTATGTTTGGGTGTTGTTGTGTTGGGTATTCCTGTCATCTCTTGTTGTTGCATGTTGCTGTGTGTGCTGTTGTTGCGTGTTGCTGTGTGTGTCGCTGTGCATGTTGCTGAAATGCCCATATCTGTCACTTCCTTTCTTAAATCAGATGACTTGGGTCCAGGTCCTAAAAGTATCACCCACTACCTGCCAAATGCGGGTAGATTTGGACTTTGGCAGGTCAGAAGTCTATTTCACCAGCCATGTTGGTGGGTGGTCAGGGCTCCACAGTAGAGCCTTTCACTCGCATTTGTGAATAGAAACAGTCAAGTATGATCACATTTTATATTCAAATAAATCCAGCAGTAGCTGTTTTCAAAGTATTTCTGCCGTTTTGTTTCATAGCTGGTAAATTCATCGCACAAAGTCAAAGAACTACGAATCCTATAGACTATCCCACCTCGCGCTGCAACACTGCTTGGCTAGGGGCTGTGTACACGTGAAAAGCTGAGTGAAAGAGTCATTTTTAGAAGCAGGCATAAAAGTTGGTCTAATTTACATGAAAACGAACTTCTACTGGCGTGAAACTTTGTCCTCGTGTTTCTTGGCTATTTACATTGTTTTATTCACAAGCTAGGTTGTTTTTCTATGTTTGAGTTTCAACTGCTAGGGAAGAGAAGAAGACTCAATCTTACAGGCACAAACATGACTCTAGTCATGTTACCACGGTAACCTCCCACCCTTAAAGGGGCAAGTGAACATTTTGGTAAAAAAATGAAATTAAGTTAAACAGTATATCACATTACTTATTTTTTTGTCTGGTAAAAAATCTGAGTGGCTGGTAGTGTGTGCGCATGTCTGTCAGTATGTTCATCACACTTTTTATTTTTATAATGTTTGTGTTCGTGTTAGTCTGTCCGTGTTAGGGTGTGTGTGTAGAGGAAGTTGAGTGGGTGCTGTACCCTGGGTCCCTGGCCAGTCTGACCACTCTTTATGAGCCGCTCTCACTTCTCCTTTAAACTGTTAACGACCCTTCTCATGAAAAATGGCCCACACAGACAGAGGCTAATAGGTAGTTCATATGTTAATTACTCAACCAGGCTTCATTTCCAACTGGCAAGAGTCTTCACTGACATTTTCAACCTCTCCCTGACCGAGTCTGTAATACCAGCATGTTTCAAGCAGACTATCATAGTCCCTGTATTATCACAAAGTATATTGTGATAATATCATAATATGAGTGGCAATTCCCAGCCCTACTATCAACCAGTGCTTGGGTGTGCGTGTATTTAAATAATAAAGGTTATTTTCTAGTTTTGACTCAGGGATGTGTTAGTGGTGAGAGAGAGAGAGAGATGGTTTTCTGTCAGCATGCAGTCACGTGCTGACAGAAAACCACTAACATATCTCTTCTCTCTTTCAGCTCTCTCTCTTTCAGCTCTGAGGCCATCTCTGCCAGTCAGCTCTGATCCAACAACAAATAGGGTAGCCTACTTCCATCCCTGGTCACATGAGTTCCACAGGGCAGCAGCCATATTGATGAGGTGGTAACAACATACTCCATGACCTTAACACAAACACTTCTTCAAAAGTCTCGTCTTTAGGGTGAAATCTGGAACTTCTTTTCCCCCTGCCCTGGCAACTCAAGGTACTAGCTACAAACACAACTGACCAACGAGAAAAACAAACTACAAAATAGCTTCACCAATATGGCAGCTCGGGTCATAAAAAAAATAATTCTAGAGGTTGTCGCTTAGGCACAGATCCAGGATCAACCTACCCTCCACATATCCAAACCGTGACCATTAGGCAGGGAAGTGCAAAACTGTCCTCAGACCAGTGTCTAGGGGTCACGTTATTCCCCCATCTCTATTCCGCCCTAGTCTTATCTCTGATGTCACCCTCTCTGCGGGCAGGTCACTGTCAGTATCAGCGGTGTCCAATGACATGCAGCCTGTAAGCATGACATCACCGTGTTCTGAGCTGAGCAAGTGTGTTTCCCTCTAATCAATCAGTCAGGGCTGTGGGCCAGGGGTCAGGAAGTGTGTGTGAGTGCACAACCAGTGCCATGCCAAAGCAACATGTTGAAATATCAGTTGAGGAGATCACCATAGCATCAGATGATTATAGGCACTGCAGAGTTGGTGTCCATTTTGAACTCGTTAAAATAAATAATCATCATTTAGAATCAAATGCAGCTGTATTTAGACTTTGCTTTGGTTTGGAGTATGTTCTCTCTCTATCTCCCCTCTCCTCTCTCAGGGTGACCCTTGACCCCTGCTGGTCTGAAGATCTTTAGCGGTGTGCTTCTCAACGAGTACACACACAGTAACCAGGTGTCCATCCAACCTTTTTATACCAGTAAAGTATGTTGGATAAAAAGAATGTTGCGACATGCCTGATTTCCATAACCATCATCGGGAAAGGAAGCAGTTTATTTGGCTACAGATTAAATAAATGATGATGAACTTCACAGGGTGGTGAAAGTGCACGGTGATGAGCTTCATGCTCCTTTCCAATAAATATCGAGGCTCTTCTGGTGACATGATGATCGACGCTTGGCTGCCGACAAGTAAAAATGATCTTGCTCTTTCGTCCATAATAATCTCATTATGTAGGCTATACCTGCACTCTATCAGCAAGCTGTTGGCTAGAGCGCAGGTGCTGAGACCAGACTGGGCACATTCGCTATAGAACGCATCATTTTCTGTGCCAAAACCATCAGTAGAGTTGACAATGCAATGGAAACCCATTTATGTTTTTGCTTAGTTGACAGAAGTAATTGGAGCACGGGCCTTGCAACATTTTGACATGAAATGTGGATTATTTGGTGGTGAGCTCAGGGCTTTAGTGTTTTATTTTTTCCCCCTCCCCTTCAGAAAGCCCAGCTGGAGAGAACATAGCTTTTGGCCCCAAAGCGTGTGTGTGTCTGTGTGTGTGTGTGTGTGTAAGCAACACATCCTTCAGCACACCAGAGAGTTGGCTAATCAAACTGGAACTTCAAAATGTTCCTGTCTCTCCATGTTTTAGATGTTATTGAGTTTCCATGTTCCTGTCTCTCCAAGTTTCAGATGTTAGTGAGTTTCCATGTTCCTGTCTCTCCATGTTTCAGATGTTAGTGACCCTACATTTTCATGTTTCTGTCTCTCCATGTTTCAGATGTTAGTGTTATTAATGCTGAGTTTCCATGTTCCTGTATTTTGGTCTGATCAATACTGAACAAAAATATGAAGTGTTGGTCCCATGCTTCATGAGGTGAAATAAAACACCCCAGAAATGTTCCATACCTCCCCCCTTCAGTCAGCCCGGCTGGAGAGAAGTGTGCATGTGTGTCTGTAAGCAACACATCCTTCAGCAGACCAGAGCCACTTTCAAGGAGCGGGACTCTAATCCGGATGCTTATAAGAAATCCCGCTGCACCCTCAGACGAACCATCAAACAGGCAAAGCGCCAATACAGGATTAAGATTGAGTCCTACTACACCGGCTTTGACGCTCGTCGGATGTGGTAGGGCTTGAAAACTATTACGGACTACAAAGGCAAACCAAGCAGGGAGCTGCCCAGTGACGCGAGCCTACCAGACAAGCTAAATTCCTTTTATGCTCACTTCGAGGCAAGCAACACTGAAGCATGCATGAGAGCACCAGCTGTTCCGAACGACTGTGTGATCACGTTCTCCGTAGCCGATGTGAGCGAGACTATTAAACAGGTCAACATTCACAAAGCCACAGGGCCAGACGGATTACCAGGACGTGTACTCAACGCATGCACGGACCAACTGGCAAGTGTCTTCACTGACATTTTCAACCTCTCCCTGACCGAGTCTATAATACCTACATGTTTCAAGCAAACCACCGTAGTCCCTGTGCCCAAGAAAGCGAAGGTAACCTGCCTAAATGACTACAGCCCGTAGCACTCACGTCGGTAGTGAAGTGCTTTGAAAGGCTGGTCATTGCTCAAATCAACAGCTCCATCCCGGATACCCTAGACCCACTCCAATTCGCATACCGCCCCAACAGATCCACAGATGACACAATCTCTATTGCACTCCACACTGCTCTTTCCCACCTGGACAAAAGGAACACCTATGTGAGAATGCTGTTTATTGACTACAGCACAGCGTTCAACACCATAGTGCCCACAAAACTCATCACTAAGCTAAGGACCCTGGAAGTAAACACCTCCCTCTGCAACTGGATGCTGGACTTCCTGACGGGCTGCCCCCAGGTGGTAAGGGTAGGCAACAACACATCTGCCTCAACACTGGGGCCCCTCAGGGGTACGTGCTTAGCCGCCTCCTGTACTCCCATCGACGGGGCTGTAGTGGAGCGGCTCAAGAGTTTCAAGTTCCTTGGTGTCCACATCACCAACAAACTATAATGGTCCAAACACACCAAGACAGTCGTGAAGAGGGCACGACAACACCATTTCCCCCTCAGGAGACTGAAAAAATGGCATGGGTCCTCAGATCCTCAAAGTTCTACAGCTGCACCATTGAGAGCATCCTGACCATCACCGCCTGGTGTGGCAACTGCTCGTCATCTGACCTTAAGGCACTACAGAGGGTAGTGCGTATGGACCAGTACGTCACTGGGGCCAAGCTTCCTGCCATTCAGGACTTATATACTAGGCGGAGTCAGAGGAAGGCCCAAAAAATGGTCAGACTCCAGTCACCCAAGTCATAGACTGTTCTCTCTGCTACCGCGCTGTACCAGAGCGCCGTCATTTTTTTAAACTTTAGTTTATTTGGTAAATATTTTCTTAACTGCATTGTTGGTTAAGGGCTTGTAAGTAAGCATTTCACGGTTAGGTCTACACCTGTTGTATACGACAAAGTTTGATTTGAAATGTTCCTGTGACCCTGCATTTTCTTGTTTCTATCTCTCCATGTTTCAGGTGTTAGTGACTGAGTTTCCATGTTCCTGTTTTTTGTTTGATCTATACTGAACAAAATTATAAACGCAACATGTAAAGTGTTGGTCCCATGTTTCATTAGCTGAAATAAAAGATCCCTGAAATTGTCCATACACACAAAAAGCTTTTTTCTCTTAAATGTTGTGCCCAATTTTTTACATCCCTGTTAGTGAGCATTTCTCTTTTGCCAAGATAATCCATCCGACTGACAGGTGTGGCATATCAAGAAGCTCATTAAACAGCATGATCATTACACAAGTGCACCTTGTGCTGGGGACAATAAAAGTCTACTCTAAAATGTGCAGTTTTGTCACAGAACACAATGCCACAGATGGCTCAAGTTTTGAGGGAGCGTGCAATTGGCATGCTGACTGCAGGAATGTCCACCAGAGCTTTTGCCAGAGAATTGCATGTTAATTTCTCTACCATAAGCCGCCTCCAACATAATTTTATAGAATTTGGCAGTACGTCCTACCGGCCTGACAACCTCAGACCACGTGTAACCACGCCAGCCCAGGACCTCCACATCTGGCTTCTTCACCTCTGGCCATCCGGACAGCTGATGAAACTGAGGAGTATTTCTTACTGTAATATAGCCCTTTTTATATGGAAAAACTCATTCTGATAGGCTGGACCTGGCTCCCCAGTGGATGGGCCTATGCCCTCCCAAGCCCACCCATGGCTGCGCCCCTACCCAATCATGTGAAAACCATAGATAAGGGCTTAATTAATTTATTTCAGTTGACTGATTTCCTTATGTGAACTATAACTCAGTAAAATCGTTGAAATTGTTGCGTTTTATGTTTTTTTTTCTGTCATCTATGACTTGTTATGTAAATGGATGGATAATAAACCTCTTTCTCTTTCATTTCTCCCTCTTTCCATCCCACCTCTTTCTCTCTCTCTCTCCTCCCTTCTCTTCACAGAGAAGCGATGAGGAATTACCTGAAGGAGCGAGGAGACCAAACTGTCCTGATCCTGCACGCAAAAGTTGCCCAGAAATCTTATGGCAATGAAAAAAGGTATCCTACACCCGAGCTAGGCACTACCCCACCTAGCCTCCACCCCATCTAGTCTATACCCCACCTAGCCTACACCCCACCACCTACCCTACTTCCCACATACCTCACACAGTCCCTACCCGGTGTAGTACCTAACACACTCCATACCCGGTGTAGTACCTAACACACTCCATACCCGGTGTAGTACCTAACACACTCCATACCCGGTGTAGTACCTAACACACTCCATACCCGGTGTAGTACCTAACACACTCCATACCCGGTGTAGTACCTCACACAGTCCCTACTCGGTGTAGTACCTCACGCAGTCCCTACCCGGTGTAGTACCTCACGCAGTCCCTACCCGGTGTAGTACCTCACGCAGTCCCTACTCGGTGTAGTACCTCACGCAGTCCCTACTCGGTGTAGTACCTCACACAGTCCCTACTCGGTGTAGTACCTCACACAGTCCCTACTCGGTGTAGTACCTCACACAGTCCCTACTCGGTGTAGTACCTCACACAGTCCCTACTCGGTGTAGTACCTCACACAGTCCCTACTCGGTGTAGTACCTCAGGCAGTCAATACCCCATAATGACAAAGCGAAAACAGGTTTTTAGAAACTTTAGCTAATTAATTTTTTTAAACAAAAGAAAGACCTTATTTAAGTATTGATTGGAGTCCACCTGTGGTGAAGCATGGTGGTGGCAGTATCATGCTGTGGGGATGTTTTTCAGCGGCAGGGACTGGGAAACTAGTCAGGATCGAGGGAAAGATGAACAGAAGACGATAACCCTAAGCACACAGACAAGACAACCCGGGTGTGGCTTCGGGACAAGTCTCTGAATGTCCTTGAGTGGCCCAGCCAGAGCCCAGACTTGAACCTGATCAAACATCTCTGTAGAGACCGTCCATACCCGGTGTAGCACCTCACACAGTCCCTACCCGGTGTAGCACCTCACGCAGTCAATACCCCATAATGACAAAGCGAAAACAGGTTGTTTTTTTTAAACAAAAGAAAGACCTTATTTAAGTATTCAGACTCTTTGCTATGAGACTCGAAATTGAGCTCCGGTGCATACTGTTTCAATTGATCATCCTTGAGATGGTTCAACAACTTGATTGGAGTCCACCTGTGGTGAAGCATGGTGGTGGCAGTATCATGCTGTGTGGATGTTTTTCAGCGGCAGGGACCTGATCAAACATCTCTGGAGAGACCGTCCATACCCGGTGTAGTACCTCACACAGTCCATACCTGCTGTAGTACCTCACACAGTCCATACCTGCTGTGGTACCTCACAAACTCCATACCCAAAAAGGCACGTTGAAGAGTTCCCTATTTCATTTTAAGTCACTAAGTCAAGGGTTAATAGTATGGACTAAAAGGAGGTAGAGAAAAAGCATTCCGTTGTGTCTGTGTGTGACGTAAGTGTTTTGGCCCCTTTGGCTTTCCATTTCCTACCGTGGCCTGACAGGGTTGAGAGGTGCAGGGCAATAAAAGCTGAAGTAAATAATTCTCTCTACTATTATTCTGACATTTCACATTCTTAAAATAAAGTGGTGAGTCTAACTGATTTAAGACAGGGAATTTTTACTAGGATTAAATGTCAGGAATTGTGAAAAACTGAGTTTAAATGTATTAGGCTAAGGTGTATGTAAACTTCTGACTTCAACTGTATATATGTATATGTATTTGTGTATATGTATGTGTGTATATGTATCTGTGTGTGTATGTATGTATGTATGCATGCATGTATGTATGTATGTATGCATGCATGTATGTATGTATGTATGCATGTATGTAATGTATGTATGTGTACAGTCGTGGTCAAAAGTTTTGAGAATGACACAAGTATTGGTCTCCACAAAGTTTGCTGCTTCAGTGTTCTTAGATCTTTATGTCAGTAGTTACTATGGTACACTGAAGTATAATTACAAGTATTCCATAAGTGTCAAAGGCTTTCATTGACAATGACATTCAGTTTATGCAAAGAGTCAATATTTGCAATGTTGACCCTTCTTTTTCAAGACCTCTGCAATCCGCCCTGGCATGCTGTCAATTAACTTCTGGGCCACATCCTGACTGATGGCAGGCCATTCTTGCATAATCAATGCTTGGAGTTTGTCAGAAGTTGTGGGTTTTTGTTTGTCCACCCGCCTCTTAAGGATCGACCACAATTGGGATTAAGGTCTGGGGAGTTTCCTGGCCATGGACCCAAAATGTCGATGTTTTGTTCCCCGAGCCACGTAGTTATCACTTTTGCCTTATGGCAAGGTGCTCCATCATGCTGGAAAAGGCATTGGTTGTCACCAAACTGTTCTTAGATGGTTGGGAGAAGTTGCTCTCTGAGGATTTGTTGGTACCATTCTTTATTCATGGCTGTGTTCTTAGGCAAAATTGTGAGTGAGCCCACTCCCTTGGCTGAGAAGCAACCCCACACATAAATGGTCTGAGGGTGCTTTACTGTTGGCATGACACAGGACTGATGGTAGCGCTCACCTTGTCTTCTCCGAACAAGGTGTTTTCCGGATGGCCCAGACAATCGGAAAGGGGATTCATCAGAGAAAATGACTCTACCCCAGTCCTCAGCAGTCCAATCCCTGTACCTTTTGCAGAATATCACTGTCCCTGATGTTTTTCCTGGAGAGAAGTGGCTTCTTTGCTGCCCTTCTTGACACCAGGCCATCCTCAAAGTCTTCGCCTCACTGTGCGTGCAGATGCACTCACACCTGCCTGCTGCCATTCCTGAGCAAGCTCTGCACTGGTGGTGCCCCGATCCCGCAGCTGAATCAACATTAGGAGACGGTCCTGGTGCTTGCTGGACTTTCTTGGGCGCCCTGACGCCTTCTTCACAACAATTGAACCTCTCTCCTTGAAGTTCTTGATGATCCGATAAATGTTTGATTTAGTTGCAATCTTACTAGCAGCAATATCCTTGCCTGTGAAGCCCTTTTTGTGCAAAGCAATGATGATGGCACGTGTTTCCTTGCAGGTAACCATGGTTCACAGAGGAAGAACAATGATTTCAAGCACCACCCTCCTTTTAAAGCTTCCAGTCTGTTATTCTGACTCAATCAGCATGACAGAGTGATCTCCAGCCTTGTCCTCGTCAACACTCTCACCTGTGTTAACGAGACAGCCACTGACATAATGGCAGCTGGTCCTTTTGTGGCAGGGCTGAAATGCAGTGGAAATGTTTTTTGGGGATTAAGTTCATTTTCATGGCAAAGAGGGACTTTGCAATTAATTGCAATTCATCTGATCACTCTTCGTGACGTTCTGGAGTATATGCAAACTGCCATCATCAACACTGAGGCAGCAACCTTTGTGGAGACCAATACTTGTCATTCTCAAAACCTTTGACCACGACTGTATATATGTGTGTATATGTATGTGTGTATATATGTATGTGTATATATATATATATCTCCCTCTCTCGTTCTCCCTCTCTCTCTCCCACCCCCCTTCCTCTTGGCTGGGTTTGATCATTGGAGCCCTGCCTGCCATCTCACCAGAAATATGTCTTAGTAAATCAGCAGCCCTTAGCCAACACTGTGACACCTCTGAGTTTTGGAGCACGAGAGAGGAGCAGCAGTGTGTGTGACTGTGTGTGTGTGACTGTGTGTGTCAGAATGCGTTTGTTAAATAGGTTAATTCCACCTCTGTCCTCTTTGGTTAAAGTCACACTGACCAGGACAGAAGATTTGAGGGGGGCCCATTTTAGGTGTTTGGGTGAGGTGGGCAGACCCTTTGTAGCAATGCACCCTGGGACACAGACCTCCAGTCATTCAAGTTTTCATAGACGGTCATAAGGCCCCAATAACCCAGAACATTTATATAAGCCCCATTCCTCTTAACTATCACCTATTCACTCACTATTGAGTCAATAATTTAAGCCCTATTTGGACAGGATTAGTTTTACTGGGGGAGGGTGGGTAATGTCAAAACACAGCACATGTAAGCTCCTCTGACAATACTAGTCCCGTGCGTAGCGAAATTCCTTGTGCTTTCCGAGACATTACGGAGTTTGACAGGTGCTTTGCGCAGTTTGAGAAAGAAAACGAAGCGCCACGCATACATTTCTTATGAATGTTCTAAATGGATCAACTTTCACAGAGAATACTTTGTTTATAGGCTTCGTTTTGTGCCAGTGAATAGAATAGATGGAACATTGTCTAATGTGGCAGATTAATTAAATGTGCTAAAAAAAAACGTATTGCGTCTAGGTCTATTTAATTAACTCTGGCTGTAAATGTAGGTAATAGATTGCACATCAGGTCATCCCCTAAGATTTATATTTTTGGAAATATCAAGTTCACTTTCTCATAACGCATCTCATGTGCAAGTGCGGTGTTCAGCAGCAGGATGGGGGCGCCTTTTCATCAGGAGGGATGTTTACCATGGATCACTAAAAATAAAGATTATGATCACACTTCCTCAATTTAGATATTATGGGGACACCTACACATTTGGCAGCCAAGCATTCAGTGCTTGACATGATGTTGAATATCTATTAGAATTAAAATCTCCAGGTTTCCGTCATAAGAATCAATTGAATAAAAAAAAGATTACGGTGGGCTAAAAATTACACTACCAACGTTTTAGTCTCTCTGCAGTATAACTGTATTTAGTGTAACTATTATATTTCTGTATTGTAACTGCAATCTCTCTGTAGTGTAACTGCAATCTCTCGGTAGTGTACCTGTAATCTCTCTGTAGTGTACCTGTAATCTCTCTGTAGTGTAACTGCAATCTCTCGGTAGTGTACCTGTAATCTCTCGGTAGTGTAACTGTAATCTCTCTGTAGTGTACCTGCAATCTCTCTGTAGTGTCCCTGCAATCTCTCTGTAGTGTCACTGCAATCTCTCGGTAGTGTACCTGTAATCTCTCTGTAGTGTAACTGCAATCTCTCGGTAGTGTACCTGTAATCTCTCTGTAGTGTAACTGCAATCTCTCGGTAGTGTACCTGTAATCTCTCTGTAGTGTACCTGTAATCTCTCGGTAGTGTAACTGCAATCTCTCGGTAGTGTACCTGTAATCTCTCGGTAGTGTAACTGTAATCTCTCTGTAGTGTACCTGTAATCTCTCGGTAGTGTACCTGTAACCTCTCGGTAGTGTACCTGTAATCTCTCGGTAGTGTACCTGTAATCTCTCTGTAGTGTACCTGTAACCTCTCGGTAGTGTACCTGTAATCTCTCGGTAGTGTACCTGTAATCTCTCGGTAGTGTACCTGTAATCTCTCGGTAGTGTACCTGTAATCTCTCGGTAGTGTACCTGTAATCTCTCGGTAGTGTAACTGTAATCTCTCGGTAGTGTAACTGTAATGTAATTAATCTGTTTAGTCTGTGTTTATTCTCTATAGTTCATTCTTTGGAACAGTTCCAACTCCCAACATGAGAACTGCATGCTAGAGCGTGCATGGATAATTACTGTTACACAATCATACACAGAGTATGAGTCCAAATGAAAGTACGGAAAGTATGCACAAATATGACGCAACCACATAAAAAACGACACACAATTTCTTGAAATAAATGGCGGCCATTATTTGAGCTGAAGCGAGAGAAAGACAATAAACTCAGACTTCGGAATGGAATGTTGCCCATTCACATCTCATATGTTGCCTGAATAGAATATTGTATCTTAATACGTTAATAAAAACATACTGTGTTCATTTTAGCATATTTACCTGCCTACCAAACCCACTCTAGTGTACGTCGATCGCAAGCCCATAGTAAGGATGGGGGGCCTTTTTCTGAGTGGCGCAGCAGTCTAAGACACTGAATCTTAGTGCAAGAGGCGTCACTACATTCCCTGGTTCGAATCTAGGCTGTATCACATCTGGCCGTGATTGGAAGTCCCATAGGGCGGCGCATAATTGGCAGCGTTGTCCAGGTTTGGCCTGGGTAGGCCGTCATTGTAAATCAGAATATGATCTTAACTGTCTTGTCTAGTTAAATAAATGTTAAATAGAAAATAAATGTTTTTTAAAAATGTCAATATGGCTAACATTAACTGGCTAGCTACTACTGTTAGCTAGCTAGCAAGATAGCCATGAAAAATTGGCAGCTAGCTACCCACGAATTGACATCTACCTTGCATTATATAATAAATAAAAAATGTTTTGCCTATTTAACTAGATGGCTAGCTAGATTACAATTCATATATAGCTAGCTGATAATTATGAAGTAATACGGTTTCTTTGTATAAATCTTGTTTCGTCTGTATTGTTACCATTGTCCTGGCTGGTAGAAGGTTCAGTGAATGGGGAGGTGCAGCTTGAGGTAAAACAGTAGGGGGAGTGGCCTTATTGATGTCACTTGTTAAATCCACTTCAATCAGTGTAGATGAAGGGGAGGAGACAGGTTAAAGAAGGATTTTAATCCTTGAGACAATTGAGACATGTATTGTGTATGTGTGCCATTTAGAGGGTGAATGGGCAAGACAAAAGATTTAAGTGCCTTTGAACGGGGTATGGTAGTAGGTGCCAGGCGCACCAGTTTGAGTATGTCAAGAACGGCAACCCTGCAGGGTTTGTCACGCTCAACCGTTTCCTGTGTGTATCAAGAATGGCCCACCACCCAAAGGACATGTAGCCAACTTGACACAACTGTGGGAAGCATTGAAATCAACATGGGCAGACACCTTGTAGAGTCCGTGCCCAACGAATTGAGGCTGTTCTGAGGGCAAAGGGGGGTTCCAACTCAATATTAGGAAGGTGTTCCTAATGTTTTGTACACAGTGTATAGTCACACGTTATTTAGGGTTTCATTCTGAACAGACCGACGTGTGTTTGGGTCAGCTCTCTGGGAGTGTCCCTCTGTAAGGAAGAGCATAGTGGACATGGCAAAGGCGTCTCTGTGTGTGCTTACAATATGAAAGCTTGTCTGTGTGTTGATACACAAAGGAGCACTGAGCATGAATGAGTTGCGTGTGCGGAGGGGTTTTCCTCAGAAAGCGCTCTCTCTCTCTCTCTTTCCTCTTTTAGGAGGTGAAATCAGACATCAGTCTCACACAGACTCTTGTTATGTGTCACTCTCCTCCCCTTCCTCAGACTAGACAGACGGTCTATTTGACAGCTGTTTGTCTCCATATGGCCCACTTTCCTTTTTTTACCACATGCTCATCAAAACAAACCACTTTAGTTCTGTTGAAGAGCAAAATGGGTGAAAACATGTATATTTCTCCCTAAAGAGGGGACATGACTTATAAGGTAGAAGTAAAAGTGTTGTTTTTGGCATCTTGGTTTTTCTCCTGACCTGTCTTGCTGATAGGCTGAGGTATTCTAGTTCTTATCAGATTTGACTCGAGCAAGCCAAATGGGTTCTTGTATTTACTTTTCACTTTCCACTTTGAAATGTAACAAGGTTTTACAGGATTTTAGTAGCTGTTTTGCCAAGTTCTCTGTCACTCAAAGAAATGCACTGACATCCTGGCTCAAACGTCATTCTCAATTACTACTACTGTATTTCTTATGTCACACTGCCATCTAGTGGCAGAGAGTCTAACATGCAGTGTGACCGACCGACCAGAGTAAATTCTAGACTGTTCTATCCTCGGTGTGTCTGGTATGTCTGCGTAAAGTCATTATAGCTACTAATAATTTGATGTGTGTGTGTACTGAGTATACAAAACATTATGAACTCCTGCTCTTTCCATGACAGACTGACCAGGTGAAAGCTATGATCCCTTATTGATGTCACCTGTTAAATCCACTTCAATCAGTGTAGATGAAAGGGAGGAGACAGGTTATAGAATGATTTTTCAAGCCTTGAGACAATAGAGACATGGATTGTGTATGTGTGCCACTCAGAGGGTGAATGGGCAAAATAACGTTTAAGTGCCTTTGAACGGGGTATGATAGTAGGTGCACCGGTCGACAACTGCAGCTCTGCAGTTTCCTGTGTGTATCAAGAATGGTTAATCACCCAATGGACATTTCAGCCAACTTGACACAACTGTGGGACGCAATGGATTCAACATGGGCCAGCATCCCTGTGCAACGCTTTCGACACCTTGTAGAGTCCATGCCCCGATGTATTGAGGCTGTTCTGATGCCAAAATATTAGGAAGGTGTTCCTCATGTTTGGTATACTCAGTGTATGTCAATTATATGTGTGTGTGTGTGTGTGTGTGTGTGTGTGTGTGTGTGTGTGTGTGTGTGTGTGTGTGTACAGGTTCTTCTGTCCACCCCCGTGTGTGTACCTGATGGGCTCTGGTTGGAAGAAGAAGAGGGAGGAGATGGAGAGAGAGGGCTGTTCAGAGCCGGAGGCCCAGCCCTGTGCCTTTATAGGGATAGGAAACTCTGACCAGGAGATGCAGCAACTCAACATCGAGGGAAAGGTAGGGTCCTGTACACTTCTTACTCTCTTTCACTTCCTCCTTCCCTTTCTTCCTCTCCCTCAACCCCCCCTCTCTCTCACTCCCTCTCTCTCGCTCCCTTTCTTCCTCTCTCAATCACCCCCACTCTCCTCTCTCTCGATCACCCCCACTCTTCCTCTCTCGATCACTCACTCACTCACTCACTCACTCACTCACTCACTCACTCACTCACTCACTCACTCACTCACTCACTCACTCACCTTATTTTTCTCCCTCCCACTCAGAACTATTGCACAGCCAAAACCTTGTACATATCAGATAGCGACAAGAGAAAGCACTTCATGCTGTCGGTCAAGATGTTCTACGGCAACAGCGCCGACATCGGCGTCTTCCTCAGTAAGAGAATCAAAGTCATCTCCAAGCCCTCCAAGAAGAAACAGTCCCTAAAGAACGCAGACCGTGAGTCACACAAACGCCAACGCACACACACTACAGTCTACACACACACACACAATCTACATGTCAGTATCACTCATAGGGCCCTTCTCAAATGCTTTGGAAAAGGCATCCTTCCTCTCCTTGAGGTAATCATTAATCTAACATGACGTGGCTCGTGAAAGATGTGTATTGAAACCCTTTACCCTATTCTATCGCGGTCAACAATGCTGTTATCTCTACCGTTCTCAATGCTCTTCAGCAGAGTTTCCCTGTTTGCCAGTCTGGTAGCTAGAGGGCGCTACAGCTCAAAAACCAGATTACAACTGATGCATGAAATTGACCCAGTGTTCAGTAGCTGTAGTGTTTGTTTTGTCTACCCTCTTCTCACACTTCTCATCACCTAGACGGGGACATGTTGGTGGTGTTCTCATCATCTAGACAGGGACATGTTGGGGTTGTTCTCATCACCTAGACGGGGACATGTTGGTGGTGTTCTCATCACCTAGACGGGGACATGTTGGTGGTGTTCTCATCATCTAGACAGGGACATGTTGGTGGTGTTCTCATCACCTAGACGGGGACATGTTGGTGGTGTTCTCATCATCTAGACGGGGACATGTTGGTGGTGTTCTCATCATCTAGACGGGGACATGTTGGTGGTGTTCTCATCATCTAGACGGGGACATGTTGGTGGTGTTCTCATCATCTAGACAGGGACATGTTGGTGGTGTTCTCATCACCTAGACGGGGACATGTTGGTGGTGTTCTCATCATCTAGACGGGGACATGTTGGTGGTGTTCTCATCATCTAGACGGGGACATGTTGGTGGTGTTCTCATCATCTAGACGGGGACATGTTGGTGGTGTTCTCATCATCTAGACGGGGACATGTTGGTGGTGTTCTCATCACCTAGACGGGGACATGTTGGTGGTGTTCTCATCATCTAGACGGGGACATGTTGGTGGTGTTCTCATCACCTAGACGGGGACATGTTGGTGGTGTTCTCATCATCTAGACGGGGACATGTTGGTGGTGTTCTCATCATCTAGACGGGGACATGTTGGTGGTGTTCTCATCACCTAGACGGGGACATGTTGGTGGTGTTCTCATCATCTAGACGGGGACATGTTGGTGGTGTTCTCATCACCTAGACGGGGACATGTTGGTGTTGTTCTCATCATCTAGACGGGGACATGTTGGAGGTGTTCTCATCACCTAGACAGGGACATGTTGGGGTTGTTCTCATCATCTAGACGGGGACATGTTGGGGTTGTTCTCATCATCTAGACGAGGACATGTTGGTGGTGTTCTCATCACCTAGACAGGGACATGTTGGGGTTGTTCTCATCACCTAGACAGGGACATGTTGGGGTTGTTCTCATCACCTAGACAGGGACATGTTGGGGTTGTTCTCATCATCTAGACGGGGACATGTTGGTGGTGTTCTCATCACCTAGACGGGGACATGTTGGTGGTGTTCTCATCACCTAGATGGGGTCATGTTGGTGGTGTTCTCATCACCTAGACGGGGACATGTTGGTGGTGTTCTCATCACCTAGACAGGGACATGTTGGTGGTGTTCTCATCACCTAGACAGGGACATGTTGGGGTTGTTCTCATCATCTAGACAGGGACATGTTGGGGTTGTTCTCATCATCTAGACGGGGACATGTTGGTGTTGTTCTCATCATCTAGACGGGGACATGTTGGTGTTGTTCTCATCATCTAGACGGGGACATGTTGGTGTTGTTCTCATCATCTAGACGGGGACATGTTGGTGTTGTTCTCATCATCTAGACGGGGACATGTTGGGGTTGTTCTCATCATCTAGACAGGGACATGTTGGTGTTGTTCTCATCACCTAGACAGGGACATGTTGGTGTTGTTCTCATCACCTAGACAGGGACATGTTGGTGTTGTTCTCATCATCTAGACAGGGACATGTTGGTGTTGTTCTCATCACCTAGTCAGGGACATGTTGGTGTTGTTCTCATCATCTAGACGGGGACATGTTGGGGTTGTTCTCATCATCTAGACGGGGACATGTTGGTGTTGTTCTCATCATCTAGACGGGGACATGTTGGTGTTGTTCTCATCATCTAGACAGGGACATGTTGGGGTTGTTCTCATCATCTAGACGGGGACATGTTGGTGTTGTTCTCATCATCTAGACGGGGACATGTTGGTGTTGTTCTCATCATCTAGACAGGGACATGTTGGTGTTGTTCTCATCACCTAGACAGGGACATGTTGGTGTTGTTCTCATCACCTAGACAGGGACATGTTGGTGTTGTTCTCATCACCTAGACAGGGACATGTTGGTGTTGTTCTCATCATCTAGACAGGGACATGTTGGTGTTGTTCTCATCACCTAGACAGGGACATGTTGGGGTTGTTCTCATCACCTAGACAGGGACATGTTGGTGTTGTTACGTGTAGTGTGGTCTCTTTATCTCTCTCTCTCTGTGTCTCTCTTACTGCAGTGTGTATTGCATCGGGGACCAAGGTGGCCCTGTTCAACCGGCTGCGGTCCCAGACGGTCAGCACGCGCTACCTACACGTGGAGGGGGGTAACTTCCACGCCAGCTCCCAGCAATGGGGCGCCTTCTACATCCACCTGTGTGAGTCTCGTACACACACACTTCCACTGTAAAAAATCTTCATACTCTGAGTGTATGGGTAATGTATGTATGTGTGTATGGGTAATGTATGTATGTGTGTATGGGTAATGTATGTATGTGT
Organism: Thymallus thymallus; assembly: GCA_023634145.1. Taxonomy (NCBI): domain Eukaryota; kingdom Metazoa; phylum Chordata; class Actinopteri; order Salmoniformes; family Salmonidae; genus Thymallus; species Thymallus thymallus. The sequence goes on from CM042422.1 coordinate 20,193,255, forward strand.
GTATGGGTAATGTATGTATGTGTGTATGGGTAATGTATGTATGTGTGTATGGGTAATGTATGTATGTGTGTATGGGTAATGTATGTATGTGTGTATGGGTAATGTATGTATGTGTGTATGGGTAATGTATGTATGTGTGTATGGGTAATGTATGTATGTGTGTATGGGTAATGTATGTATGTGTGTATGGGTAATGTATGTATGTATGTGTGTATGGGTAATGTATGTATGTATGTGTGTATGGGTAATGTATGTATGTATGTGTGTATGGGTAATGTATGTATGTATGTGTGTATGGGTAATGTATGTATGTATGTGTGTATGGGTAATGTATGTATGTATGTGTGTATGGGTAATGTATGTATGTATGTGTGTATGGGTAATGTATGTATGTATGTGTGTATGGGTAATGTATGTATGTATGTGTGTATGGGTAATGTATGTATGTATGTGTGTATGTGTGTATGGGTTATGTATGTGTGTATGGGTAATGTATGTATGTGTGTATGGGTAATGTGTGTATGGGTAATGTGTGTATGGGTAATGTGTGTATGGGTAATGTATGTATGTGTGTATGGGTAATGTGTGTATGTGTAATGTGTGTATGGGTAATGTATGTATGTGTGTATGGGTAATGTATGTATGTGTGTATGGGTAATGTGTGTATGTGTAATGTGTGTATGGGTAATGTATGTATGTGTGTATGGGTAATGTGTGTATGTGTAATGTGTGTATGGGTAATGTATGTATGTGTGTATGGGTAATATATGTATGTGTGTATGGGTAATGTATGTATGTGTGTATGTGTAATGTATGTATGTGTGTATGGTTAATGTGTGTATGTGTAATGTGTGTATGGGTAATGTATGTATGTGTGTATGGGTAATGTGTGTATGTGTAATGTGTGTATGGGTAATGTATGTGTAATGTGTGTATGGGTAATGTATGTGTGTATGGGTAATGTATGTGTAATGTGTGTATGGGTAATGTATGTATGTGTGTATGGGTAATGTATGTATGTGTGTATGGGTAATGTATGTATGTGTGTATGGGTAATGTATGTATGTGTGTATGGGTAATGTATGTATGTATGTGTGTATGGGTAATGTATGTATGAATGGGTTATGTATGTGTGTATGGGTAATGTATGTATGGGTAATGTATGTATGTGTGTATGGGTAATGTATGTATGTATGTATGTATGTATGTATGTATGGGTAATGTATGTATGTATGTATGTGTGTATGTGTGTATGGGTAATGTATGTATGTGTGTCTGGGTAATGTATGTATGTATGTATGTATGTATGTGTGTATGGGTAATGTGTGTATGTGTGTATGGGTAATGTATGTATGGGTAATGTATGTATGTGTGTATGGGTAATGTATGTATGTGTGTATGGGTAATGTACAGTGCCTTCGGAAAGTATTCAGACCCCTTGCTTTTCCCCACATTTTGTTACGTTAAAGCCTTATTCTAAAATGTATTCAACAAATATAAAAGTCCTCATCAATCTACACACAATACCCCATAATGACAAAGTCCTCATCAATCTACACACAATACCCCATAATGACAAAGTCCTCATCAATCTACACACAATACCCCATAATGACAAAGCGAAAACAGGTTTTTAGAAAATGTTTTATTAAGAATCCAAAACAGAAATAACTTTACACAAGTATTCAGACTATTTGCTATGAGACTCAAAGTGATCTCAGGTGCATCCTGTTTCCATGGATCATCCTTGATGTTTCTACAACTTGGTTGGAGTCCACCTGTGGTAAATTCAATTGATTGGACATGATTTGAAAAGGCGCACACCTGTCTATATAAGGTCACATAGTTGACAGTGCATGTCAGAGCAAAAAGATCGAAGTAATTGTCCTTAGAGCTCCGATACAGGATTGTGTCGAGGCACAGATCTGGGGAAGGGTAACAAAACATTTTTGTAGCATTGCTTTTTACTCAGTCTAAGGGTATGTGCTGTTGTAACATAAGATGCATGTTGTGTGTCCTGTTCCCCAGTGGATGACGAGGAGTCTGAAGGAGAGGAGTTCACTGTGAGGGATGGTTACATCCACTACGGACAGACGGTCAAACTGGTCTGCTCTGTCACCGGGATGGCTCTGCCACGACTGGTACTACCCACCACTTCACTCTCTTTTACGTCTGTTTCTCACTTCTCACCCCTCTCCTTGTTTCTCACCTCTCTCCTTGTTTCTCACCTCTCTCCTTGTTTCTCACCTCTCTCCTTGTTTCTCACCTCTCTCCTTGTTTCTCACCTCTCTCCTTGTTTCTCACCTCCATGTTTCTCACCTGTCTTCTTGTTTCTCACCTCTCTCCTTGTTTCTCACCTCTCTCCTTGTTTCTCACCTCTCTCCTTGTTTCTCACCTCTCTCCTTGTTTCTCACCTCTCTTCTTGTTTCTCACCTCTCTTCTTGTTTCTCACCTCTCTCCTTGTTTCTCACCTCTCTCCTTGTTTCTCACCTCTCTCCATGTTTCTCACCTCTCTCCTTGTTTCTCACCTCTCTCCTTGTTTCTCACCTCTCTCCTTGTTTCTCACCTCTCTCCTTGTTTCTCACCTCTCTCCTTGTTTCTCACCTCTCTCCATGTTTCTCACTTGTCTTCTTTTTTCTCACCTGTCTCCTTGTTTCTCACCTCTCTCCTTGTTTCTCACCTCTCTCCTTGTTTCTCACCTCTCTCCTTGTAAAGAAAGAACTCTTTCTTTATGTTAATATTCTCTCCCTAATCTTTATTTCCAACACACACACACACACACACACACACACACACACACATTAATGAAAGTTAATGATGTTATTTGTAAACTGAGCTCCGACAACTAAACACCATCCTGTCTGTGTGTCAGATCATCCGTAAGGTGGACAAGCAGACGGCCTTGTTGGATGCAGACGACCCCGTCTCCCAGCTCCACAAGTGTTCCTTCTACCTGAAGGACACAGAGCGCATGTACCTGTGCCTTTCCCAAGAGAGGATTATCCAGTTTCAAGTGAGTGAGAAACTACCTTCCTTTACTAGTTGACACTACCTTCCTTTACAAGTTGAGACTTCCTTCCTTTACAAGTTGAGACTACCTTCCATTAAATGGTGAGACAACCTTCCTTTAGAAGTTGAGACTTCCTTCCTTTACAAGTTGAGACTACCTTCCATTAAATGGTGAGACAACCTTCCTTTACTAGTTGACACTACCTTCCTTTACAAGTTGAGACTTCCTTCCTTTACAAGTTGAGACTACCTTCCATTAAATGGTGAGACAACCTTCCTTTACTAGTTGACACTACCTTCCTTTACAAGTTGAGACTTCCTTCCTTTACAAGTTGAGACTACCTTCCATTAAATGGTGAGACAACCTTCCTTTACTAGTTGACACTACCTTCCTTTACAAGTTGAGACTTCCTTCCTTTACAAGTTGAGACTACCTTCCATTAAATGGTGAGACTACCTTCCATTAAATGGTGAGACAACCTTCCATTAAATGGTGAGACAACCTTCCTTTACTAGTTGACACTACCTTCCTTTACAAGTTGAGACTTCCTTCCTTTACAAGTTGAGACTACCTTCCATTAAATGGTGAGACTACCTTCCATTAAATGGTGAGACTACCTTCCATTAAATGGTGAGACAACCTTCCATTAAATGGTGAGACAACCTTCCTTTACTAGTTGAAACTACCTTCCTTTACAAGTTGAGACTTCCTTCTATTACTAGTTGAGACTACCTTCCTTTACAAGTTGAGACTTCCTTCCTTTACAAGTTGAGACTTCTTTCCTTTACAAGTTGAGACTTCCTTCCTTTACAAGTTGAGACTTCCTTCCTTTACTAGTTGAGACTTCCTTCCTTTACAAGTTGAGACTACCTTCCTTTACAAGTTGAGACTTCCTTCCTTTACAAGTTGAGACTTCCTTCCTTTACAAGTTGAGACTTCCTTCCTTTACAAGTTGAGACTTCCTTCCTTTACAAGTTGAGACTTCCTTCCTTTACAAGTTGAGACTACCTTCCTTTACAAGTTGAGACTTCCTTCCTTTACTAGTTGAGACTTCCTTCCTTTACAAGTTGAGACTACCTTCCTTTACAAGTTGAGACTTCCTTCCTTTACAAGTTGAGACTTCCTTCCTTTACTAGTTGAGACTTCCTTCCTTTACAAGTTGAGACTTCCTTCCTTTACAAGTTGAGACTTCCTTCCTTTACTAGTTGAGACTTCCTTCCTTTACAAGTTGAGACTACCTTCCTTTACAAGTTGAGACTTCCTTCCTTTACAAGTTGAGACTTCCTTCCATTAAATGGTTAGACAACCTTCCTTTACAAGTTGAGACTTCCTTCCTTTACAAGTTGAGACTAACTTCCAATTAAATTAAGTCACTAAATTCTACTCAAACTACACACTACCATATGCCATTATTTTTTAATTGACCCCATACTTGCAGTTATCAATCAGAATGGTCTTATGAGAAAATTATTATTTGATGGTGAGCATCAGTTGGTTCCTACGGTAATACCCAGTTTACAATCTTCAAATTGAACATTGTTGATCAGATCCCACCTGAAAATGGTGGGCAACCCTTGTCAGTGCTCTGTGCAGGTTCCCATAGCTGGAATAGGTCACAGTCTTTGTTTTGCTAAGAGGTTATTCTTCCCCTTTGATGCCATCTTCGGTAGATGACGGATTAGAGTGATCCTTATCCTCTGCATTAGTATAACGTTAGGTTGACACGTAATAGACTCCTTGTGGAGGTGTTATCTCTACATCAGAGATCACCATAGAAACAACTAAACCAGGATACATCCACAACACACAGCTATCTCTGAATCGATGAAGCGCTAGCAGCTCCCTTTAACTTGTGTGTGCTTGTGTTGGTGTGTCTGTGTCTCCCCCCCCCCCCCCCCCAGGCCACTCCATGCCCAAAGGAACCAAACAAAGAGATGATCAACGACGGAGCGTCCTGGACCATCATCAGTACGGACAAGGCTGAGTACACCTTCTACGAGGGCATGGGCCCCGTCCACTCGCCTGTCACCCCCGTGCCTGTGGTCGAGAGCTTACAGGTTAGAGAGGGACACGCGCGCACACACACACACACACACAGATACAGGTGCACACATATGCCACATGCACACGTCATTCCTGTTATAAACAGGAATGTTCCTCTCCCAGTGCTCCAAACATACAAGTACAAACAAACGACCTTTAGACCATAAACCCCATTTCATCTCTTCATCTGCCAATAACACAAAAACATTTACACTTTGTTGTGTGTGTGTGTGTGTGTGTGTGTGTGTGTGTGTGTGTGTGTGTGTGTGTGTGTGTGTGTGTGTGTTTTTTTTTAGCTGAATGGGGGTGGGGACGTGGCCATGCTGGAGCTGACGGGACAGAACTTCACTTCAAAACTGAGGGTCTGGTTCGGAGACGTAGAGGCAGAGACCATGTACAGGTACTAACAGACACACCTCACTGCTCCTTTCAACTCTGCTCCATCTCAATACGGGGGCTGAAAAATTATGTTAACTTTCTCAAAATGTTCAGGTTTTTCCAGCCAACAGGGATTTCTGGAAAACCTGGGCATTTTGGGAAAGTTCATGATATTTTGCAGTCTTAGTTAATACACAATACTGTATTATGACCAGACAGAGCCTGTTTAGGACAGCATACTGTAGTATGACCAGACAGAGCCTTTTTAGGACAGAATACTGTAGTATGACCAGACAGAGCCTGTTTAGGACAGAATACTGTAGTATGACCAGACAGAGCCTGTTTAGGACAGAATACTGTATTATGACCAGACAGAGCCTGTTCAGGACAGAATACTGTATTATGAAACTGAAACGGCAACAAATGATTAATTAGTTTTATCCATGAGATATATCTTTCTGTACAGGGGAAGAAGATGTCCCTATTCAGTCTGACCTTGTTACTCATTATAAGATGTATGTGAGTACTAACCAGGGGATAACCCAGACAGATTACAGCTGTGCTTTGATCCAAGTCAAAGCAATGTTCTGGGCTAATTTGTACTAACTGAACAAACATGAATTAATCTGGATTCAATTTATGCTCAGATATTGCCATTTTCAAAGCACACCATTTAGGCTATGCCAAACATTCTTCAAAAGGTACAATTTTTCCTTTTCCATGTAGAATTGTATAGATTAATTAGCGACCCAGTGTTTATGGCTGCACTCGTGAGAGAGAGGTCTTTACGACAGAGGATAGAGCTCCATGGTCGTCCTGTAATAAACAGTAGGGTTCACCCTGGATAAAACCCTGCTGGGAGAAGCTGGGAGTGAAATGTTGAGGTTGTTGTTGGCTGCAGAATGGTGTGTAAGTGGTCCTAATGTAGACTGAGAACACCACAGTCCCCATTTCACCCATTTGTGTGAGATGTGTGTGTAGCATAGGAGGTTTTACAGGACTGTTTTTGTACAAGATCTGAGGCACACCAATCCTAGACACTATGGAATACATGGCCCTCCCATAGTGCTTGATGGATGTTTCTTATCATTGGTATACTAAAGTCATTTGTTCAAATCCTGCTTGAAGGACCATGAAAGACAATACTCAACTGACATGGGATCTTTACATGACCTACGTTTTTGATTCTTTAGTCTATACTGAGGTCGACACACAGTGAGGAAGTCAAACCAAATACAGTTGAAGTCGGAAGATTACACACACTTAGGTTGAAGTCATTAAAACACATTTTTCAACCACTCCACAGATTTCATGCTACTTTTTGCATGACACAAGTCATTCTTCCAACAATTGTTTACAGACACATTCATTCTCTTATAATTCACTATATCACAATTCCAGTGGGTCAGAAGTTTACATACACTAAGTTGACTGTGCCTTTAAACAGTTTATGTTCTGTCATGGCTTTAGAAGCTTCAGATAGGCTAATTGACATAATTTGAGTCAATTGGAGGTGTACCTCTGGATATATTTCAAGGCCTACCTTCAAATTCAGTGCGTCTTTGCTCAACATTGTAGACCTCCACATGTCTGGTTCATCCTTGGGAGCAATTCCCAAACACCTGAAGGTACCACGTTCATCTGTACAAACAATAGTACGCAAGTATAAACACCATGGGACCACGCAGCTGTCATACCGCTCAGGAAGGAAACGCATTCTGTCTCCTAGAGATGAATGTACTTTAGTGCAAAAAGTGCAAATCAATCCCAGAACAACAGCAAAGGACCTTGTGAAGATGCTGGAGGAAACAGGTGCAAAAGTATCTATATCCACAGTAAAACGAGTCCTATATCGACATAACCTGAAAGGCCGCTCAGCAAGGAAGAATCCACTGCTTCAAAAATGCCAAAAAAAGATAGACTACGCTTTGCAACTGCACATGGGGACAAAGATCATACTTTTTGGAGATATGTCCTCTGGTCTGAAGAAACAAAAATAGAACTGTTTGGCCATAATGACCATTGTTATGTTTGGAGGAAAAAGGGGGAGAACACCATCCCAACCGTGAAGCACAGGGGTGGCAGCACCATGTTGCGAGCAAGGAGTCCTACAAACCTGACTCAGTTACACCAGTTCTGTCAGGAGGAATGGACCAAAATTCACCCAACTTATTGTGGGAAGCTTGTGGAAGGCTATCTGAAACGTTTGACCCAAGTTAAACAATTTAAAGGCAATACTACCAAATACTAATTGAGTGTATGTAAACTTCTGACCTACTGGGAATGTGATGAAATAAATAAAAGCTGAAATAAATAATTCTCTCTACTATTATTCTGACATTTCACATTCTTAAAATAAAGTGGGGATCCTAACTGACCTAAGACAGGGAATTTTTACTAGGATTAAATGTCAGGAATTGTGAAAAACTGAGTTTAAATGTATTTGGCTAAGGTATGTAAACTTCCAACTTCAACTGTAGCTAGAGTCAACCCAGTCTGACTCTATCTCTCCCCACCTCTCTGCTTGCTGCTGTAGGTGTGCGGAGAGCATGCTGTGCGTCGTGCCCGACATCTCGGCCTTCCGCGAGGGCTGGCGCTGGGTGCGTCAGCCGGTGCAGGTTCCCGTCACACTGGTGCGAAACGATGGCATCATCTACTCCACCACGCTCACCTTCACCTACACGCCGGAGCCCGGGCCGCGCCCACACTGCAACGCCGCCGGAGCCATCCTACGGGCGGGCAGTGACCGCCTTCTAACGGCTAGCAGCAACAGCGCTAACAACAGCGACGCTAACAACAGCTACTGCCCTAACAGCACCTCCAACGCAGGAGTCACATCCTCTTCCACGGCCGCCGCCCTGGTATCCTAACACACAGACACACACACACTTATACACACACTTATACGCACAATATGCCTCCAGAGCAAAACGTACCACATGGTAAAAAAGACTACGAAGTTAACTGACTCTCTAAAAGTGCTGCATATTGATTTGGGATTCAAAAGAAGCTGAAATGGATAATTGATCGGACGGAAGAGAGGAAGATGAGGAATTCAAAGACGGGAACGATGTCAAAAGTTGTCAACCAGCGGAAATAAGAGAAACTGTGGGAACTCCTCACCCTGCCCTCTTGTGATTCTTAAGGGACACGCCTGTCTGGTTCTGGTGTTGGAGCTGTGTCATAGGGAGTTCCTATTGGCCCAGAGCACCAGCGTCTTTGACGGCCGTGAGAAAATCGAGACCACGACAACGATACATCCGCCACATGTATAGTACGTTAACAAAAAGGTATATTTTAATGCTTTTTTTTCTCCCTCTGTTTTTTTTATGTTGCGTTAGTTGTCTGTGTTACTGTAAAGGGAGGAGATGTATCGTTGTTGGAGGGAGAGCGAAGACATCGAGGGACACGTATAAAAACGTGACGACGATAACATAGTTTTTGTGGACCAAGGATCTTGTATAAGCTTTAGTAAAGGTACATTTTCACCTTTTTTCTATTAAACATATAGTACACTTTTGTTACCAAATAGTTTCTATTCTCTTCCTCTGAGCTTTTGGGATTTTTTTGGGGGGTCCAAATTCCGCCTGGCATGTGTGTTATAGCTACCGTTACTTCTTGTCGCCATCAAATGCCTGCTTTTTTTGGTATTTTTGACAGAACATTGAATTTTTTATACTTTGCTAGTCTTGGGATTATTTTATTTTTTCTTTACCAAAGGTATGTTTGTGTTAGGGAGTAATTTTTGTATTCTGATTGTGTTTTTTTTATGAAGTCTTTAAAAAGAAAAGCTTTAAGCAAAGCCTCTGCCTTGCCTGCAATACTCTGTGCGCTAATAGCTTCCTTTCCATTGGGAAGTACAACATGTCTGTACATCACACATGGAGCTATGGTGACGTGTGCTCAATTCTTCCATTTATTTAAAATGTCAAAAACTAGACTTCCAGTTACAAAATAGTTTGTCATTTTCCCATACATTTAATTAATCTAGTCATTAAAATGAAATGGTAGCCTTAGTACAGCATATTATTATAGTCAGAACTAAACTCATGTCACATATCCAATGTGGAGATCATGTCGCTGTATTGTTCGCCACAGAAGTATCCGGCAACGTCTTCAAATCTGTCAGTCAGTATATCGTCTTACCAGGCCTTGGTGTCTTACTGTGCATAGTTCTGGTGGCATTTAAAACTTTCATTGATTTGAGAAAATGGAAAAGACAGACACTTCTAATTTGATGTGGCCTTACCGCTAACTTAAATGTACCGTTACCCTTCCAACGACCTGCCCTTTTCATTTACGTAACTAGAAAGAACCCGTGTGGCAAAAAACTAAGTCTGTCTTATCTCCACTCGTTACTAGGTTGAAGTTGACAAGGGAATTCTAATATCCCATAACTCTTTGCAACAATGGGACCAGCTATGCTAGTTAGCAACGGCACTAGTCCAATTAAGTTGTTTGTTTTTCTAACGCTGCCGCATGGAATTATTACGTTGTCCTAACCTGTATATTTTTCACCTAGACTCGTTACAGGAAGTTGTTTCATTGGACAACATTACCCATAATGCCATCTTTGTGCCACTGCTCCAAAACCACATTGTCATACATATGATCAGCCTTCTGTTCAGTGTAAAAGTACAACATTTATATGTCTACTTCATCAACATAGCTTTCTCCATTTTAAATACATTGTCTTGTGAGCGGTGTGACTCCTCTGAGGCCTCTTAAAAGACTTTTAATTAACATCCTTTTATACTTTACAAAACAATTACATCACTGTCTGAAAGTAGCCACACCCACCCAATGTATTTATGGTTATCAAGACTTCTGTTAGAAGTAACAATGCCTTCTAGATGTGTGTGTATGGCTGTTTTTATTGAAGATGTGTATTTGGAAAAACGTACAGCAATATTGTACAGGTCATGTCGTTGTGTCTCTCTTGGGGTTTGTCTGCCTGACCACTTAGTTCACCAGCGTGAGTGCGTGTGTGCGTGCTCTGCTGTGTAGTCTGTAACAACGGATCGGTGATCGAGACTCGTTCCATTTCAGAGTGTGTTTGTGTGTGTGTGTGTGTGTGTGTGTGTGTGTGTGTGTGTGTGTGTGTGTGTACACCGTTCATGTTAAAAAAACAATCAATGCTCTTGTAAAGATAGACTTTGGTTCTCCATCTTCTGACTTGATCCAAATATAAAACAAGTGATTCTTTCTCTCACGTTATAATATGTTGATGAAGAAAAAGATGCAAGGCAATACTTTGATCATAGTGCTACGGTAGAACTGTATACACTTCCAGGAAGAACTATGATGCTGAAACTTGAATATGTCTGATTATTAATTAAGTATATCTGGCCTCTCTCTCATCATGTACCTTTTAAGTCATATCCCTTTAATAAAAGGGAACAAAAAAGTGCAAAAAAATACAAACAGATGGGATGCTTTTGCTCCCTTTTCTTCAGCCAATGTTAATGTAAACAGTGTAATATTGATATATTTTTTAAATTATTGCTTTAAAATTTCCCCCTTGTGCGTTATTGCCCTTGCTGCCTACTTTGGCCCGGGAGTCGATTTACGAAAGGCTGGTTGCTGTCGGTCCAGCAACAGTTTATGTTTTTAATTAATTCAAGAATGGGTGCTATCAACCTGAATTGAATAGTTGCAGTGTGAAACCAACACGAGCTTTGTCACCAATCACCTTACTATGGAATGTCTTTACACAACAAAGAGAAAAACTACTGGCCTTTCCAAACACTTCACTCTATTGTGATGTCATGTCAATAAGGTGGTCACTGAATCTGTTTTGGGTTGGCTCAGTGTTTTCATGATGTCAGCTGGTAGAGGTGAGTGTGGGGAAAGCCTGTCTAATGCCTGAATCGTCCTCCAGTCAGTGTCACCTGTCCTGCTTCTGGGTTTTATTTTGGTTTACACGTTCTGTTGTTGCTCAGGGCTCTCCCCTGCCTGCTCTGTCTGTTTATCGCTGAGTGGGACTGAAAAGAGCAGGGTCGTGTTCATCACGGCACACAATGGAAACATTTTAATGTTTTGCTATGGAAATGGGTGTTTCTTATCTGACAAGTGCAGGAAGTCCACCCCCCGATTTTCTTCCATTTGGTGCCTAATGAACATGACTCGAAGTTGCGTCTCTTAAACAGTGGAAGGGGAGTGAGGATTCTCAAGCACATCCCTTTGACAATTGTAGATGGTTGAACTGTTTACATGTACTCTATAGAACAGTGGAGGCATGGAGGATTGGAGCAGGAGGAGAGGGCAGACTGTAACTGCATGGTCAAGAAGAGCATCAGTTCTCCCCTTCCTCATGTTTCACTCAAGGTGAAGGCAGTTCTCTCTTAGAGGGGTGGAATGTTGTTACATGCCTTTTTATTATCTGAACAAACTATCTGATGAAATACTCAACATTGTGTGAAGCTTTTTGCAAATACTGTGCACATACTGTACTTGCAAGTGGTTTTTAATTTTGTCAGTCATATTGTTTGTTTTGTTTTTTGGGGGGGGGGTGGGTGGGTAATGAGCTCTGAACAATGTATGTATCCTCTATGCCAAATGTCTTTTTATAACTTGGATTTCTCATGCACTGCTTAACTAAACAGGACGGAGCGAGAGGCAGCTTTACATAAATGAAAAGGCATGTGGGGGAGCCTTTCTCTGACACACTTAGCCTTGCATACTCCTCAAGATGATTGGCTGGCTGCATTACGGAGTGCTAATGATTATCTCGCCTGTGTGTCTCTGTGTACGTACGTTTTGACTTCCCTTTACACTCTTAGCTCTGTACGTTTAGCTTCGCTGTAGTCCCGTTTCTTTCATTCTTTCTTTCTTTTCTTTCCCTCTGTGTGTGTGTGATGTTCTAGTAATGGTAAACAGAGGTGTCAGTGATAGTATACTCCGTGATCAAAGGGTTGCTGATGGTAGAAACCTGTGCCGTTTAACAGTTTTAGCAATAACGTGAAACAAGGGGACAGTTTTTTGATAACATTATGGTAGGTTGTTTGTTTTTTTGTACATATTGCAATTCCATGTCATTTAAATAAAAAAAAACACGAATAACAGTTGCAATATTGACAGAAAAAAAATCTAGAAATAAAAAAAGTGACAAAATGATGTGTGAAATTAACTGTCTAACTATGTATTTTACATTGGAGGACCTAAAGTATGCAAAAACATGGTAATATCCTCGTATCCTCGTAGGGGGCTGACATTGCGCTGTAACTACTGCGTTTGTACGACCAGTTCAGAGGTCACCCACTGGGCACAAACTGGTTAAATCAACGTTGTTTCAACATAATTTGTCAATATATTGTGACGGAATCTACACTATATATTCTAAAGTATGTGGACACCCCTTCAAATTAATTGATTATGCTGTTTCAGCCACACCTGTTGCTGACAAGTGTATAAAATCGAGCACACAGCCATTCATACTCCATAGACAAACATTGGCAGTATAATGGCCTCACTGAAGAGCTCTGTGACTTTCAACGTTGCACCGTCATATGATGCCACCTTTCCACAAGTCAGTTTGTAAAATGTCTGCCCTGCTAGTGCTGCCCCGGTCAACTGTAAGTGCTGTTATTGTGAAGTGGAAACATCTAGGCGCAACAACGGCTCAGCCGTGAAGTGGTAGGCCACACAAGCTCATAGAACGGGAGTGCTGAAGCACGTAGCACATCTGTCCTTGGTTGCAACACTCACTACTGAGTTCCAAACTGCCTCTGGAAGCAACATCAGCACAAGAACTGAAGTGGGGTTACATGGCCGAGCAGCCATTAGACTCTGGAGCAGTGTAAACGCGTTCTCTGGAGTAATGAATCACACTTCACCATCTGGCAATCCAATGGACAAATCTGGGTTTGGCGGATGCCAGAAGAGCGCTATCTGCCCAAATGCCACCTGTAAAGTTTTGTAGAGGAGGAATAATGGTTCTGGCTAGGTCCCTTTAGAAAGCGATGTCCATACAGAAATGGTTTGTCGAGATCGGTGTGGAAGAACTTTACTGGCCTGCACAGAGCCCTGACCTTAACCCCAGTGAACACTTTTGTGATGAATTGGAACGCCGACTGCGAGCCAGGCCTTAACGCCCAACATCAGTGCCTGACTTCACTAATGCTCTTGTGGCTGAATGGAAGCAAGTCCCTGCAGCAATGTTCCAACATCTAGTGGAAAGCCTTCCCAGAAGAGTGGAGGCTGTTATAGCAGCAATGGGGGGGATCAACTCCATATTAATGCCTATGATTTTGGAATGAGATGTTCGACGAGCAGGTGTCCACATACTTTTGGTCGTGTAGTGTATGTGGAAGACGCATAAAATATGTTGAATTTGTACCTTTGAAACAACATCAGATCTTCAACATAATATCCACTGTAATATCCTGCTGGAGATCTACAGCGATACGTTCGGTCTCCCATCCAGGGTTTTAACCAAGCTGAGTTTAGCTTGGATATTAGTCACTGACTATTACCAATGTACTATTATGAGAATTATAAGAAATCTCCACCTAATAGATGTTGCTATCAAAGTAATTCCAAAGGGTATGTTCAACAGAGCAAATGAAATGTAACCATAGCCACCACAAGCTCACAATCAATGGGATTTCTATTGCCAAATCATCTTAAAGTACCATCAAACCAAATATGTTGATTTGAGGTGGATTTTGATATTTTTGTTTTTTGTTTTTTTTACATGCTCATATCACTCCCATCGAATGTTAGCTTGTGGTGGCTAAGGTTAGCTAAAGTTTCTAGTGGCTGTTTAAAGAAAGCTGAACCATGGATTACATTTTCTTTTGGCCCATAGACTACTTTCAGGGTGAGGAACCATCTAACATAGTTGTAAAATAGTGGACTACTCCTTTAGTCCTATTGTTTAACTTTAGATTTTTGGTTGAAATGGAGACGTGACTCCAACTTATGAATTTGAATTGAATTAAAGCCAGACTCGGTAGGGAAGATGGATGCATCTCCTTAAAATGTTGATATTTGGTTGCGTTGACAACCAAACACAATTCAATATCACTTTTTGCAATACTGTAAATAGCCTAATGTTAAGGCTATCTTACAAACTAACGTAACAGTATTTATTCAACTGTAAAATTAGTAACACATCAGTGGCTGTATTTTGAGGTTACTGTAATAATCTGCAAAGAAGCTCAAACGGCATTAATCATTTCCACCATGCCCTATAATGTAAACTAAATTGCAATCCAGGTCACTTGGTTGTGCTGTTAGATGAAGCACAGTGATAACACATTACGTTGTTTTACAAATGAACATAATGTCTGACATTGTATCCCCATTTGAACTTTGTTGTGGTTTATAATGGTTGAAAGCATAGTGAAAACACATTGGGAATATAGGTTAGAATCTAAATATTACCCAATTCTCGACATTGAAATTAAGTTGTGTGCCCAGTGGTGTGCTTCTGCTTCTCAGAAGCCTCATGTCGAAGAAGATGACCCCACTGGCCCTTCCAGTGCAATCCATCAGCAACACCTCTCTATTGTAGCTCCTAACTCAGAGATCTGAAAGGGCCCCCCAAGACACCCGCAAGTAGTGTAGCAGAGCAGAAATACATTCTGACATTCTCATACAACACTACAGACTTTTTATATTTAATTTCCTTTTGTCGGTCATGTATCCCATGCACATTACATAACACATTTCCTTAGAGAACAACACTGAAATCATCCAATTAACATTGACATGATACTATAGAACAACAATGAGGGGGAAAAAAACTACACAATTTGCTACATTTGTGCTGCGGTGTATTTAACCACCCAAGTCAACTAAGACCAGGTGTGGTATGCTTGACTGGTAATGCTGGGAAAGGTCCCTTTGAAGTAGGGGGACCGACAGGTGCACAGAGTCCCACACCACGATAAGGCCACATTCATGTCACTTACAATAGTACATGTGGTACAACGATAAACGCTGACTGGGTCAAGGACAAGAACACAACTTTTTGTGACACTATGCTATGCGGCTAGGAAATGTGTATTAGACTATGACACTATGCTACATGTTTTCTTTTGCATGAAAATAGAAAAGTATTTACACATTTGGGCATATATATGTCACAATATCTGTATAAGGGAGTCACAGAAGGGAAGTTATAAATGTATTGGGAACGTGGTGTCATCATTGGGCTGTGGTTTGTAACTTTCAAAGTCCCTGACAAGAATATGTACAGAGAGGAGGAAAATGCACGCACAAGGGTCATCCAGGGTTCATCTGCTCCACATGCACATTGAGATCTTACATGGTTTCTCTGGGATCATCTGGTCAACTTCAAACCGGGACAACAAGGGTGCTGCTTTGCCCCGGGAGTGATTCAGGGGAGAAGGAGAGGTTACATGAAGAGACACCGTAACGGTTTGATGTGAATGTCTGTGTGGAGGAAAAGTACTGAATGTAAACCTCTTGGCAGTAGACATAAACTAACCATGTTCTCTCACGGCCCCTATTAAAGAAGCATTTAGGGTCATGTACGTCATAAAGAGTTATATCAGGTGCCACCGTTCCTCAGTCTATAATGTTTATTTACAGATACTTCTTTAAAGTCATAATCTTCTCCTTGTTGAAAGCCTTTGCTGATTGTTCCATCTCATGTAATCAACATGCTATGGTTAGATTGTATTTTCTTTGCAATGGCACCACGTTTTAATAACTCATTGTCTGAGATGTTCACTCTCACAGGCACAGGGACTTTAAAAGTGTAAAACAGGCGTGTCCACTTTTACAGGCATGGGG
Source organism: Thymallus thymallus (assembly GCA_023634145.1). NCBI lineage: Eukaryota > Metazoa > Chordata > Actinopteri > Salmoniformes > Salmonidae > Thymallus > Thymallus thymallus. Next base: position 20,209,450 of record CM042422.1, read on the forward strand.
ACTTTAAAAGTTGACCACTTACTATTTCTGATTAGTTGATGATGGGAAAGGAAGCTATGCCTGGGTGGAGCCACGGATACTACTGTAGGTGAAACGTGTGTTGTTACCACTCGGCGGCTTGTGCCCGTTCTCCTCTCCTCTCTCTCCTCTTCCTCCCCCTCTCCCCATCCCCATCCTACTCCCAGCCCCCCTCCCGACTCCAGCCCCCCTACCGACCCCAGCGCCCTTGGGGCGGCTACAGCAGGTAAAGGTGGACAGAATCCCTTGTCGGAAACGCTTATTCATGAAGCAGTATATAATGGGGTTGACACAAGCGGAGGTGTACGATAACAAGTGGATGAAGGATATCGGCGCCCCCGAGAGGAGCTTGTCGGCAGAGCGGCGGTCGAAGGCCCGCCAGGCATTAACGGCGAACACGGGCATCCAGCAGAGGAAGAAGAGACAGACGATGACCAGGAGCATGCGGATCACGCGCTTCTTAGCCATCAGGTTAGAGGTGGAGCTGTTGCTGCTGCTGCTGTTGCTGTACACGCGGCTCAGCTTGGACTTGGTGCTAGCACTGCCCGTGCTGTCTCTGCTGTTGATGGTCACGTTAGGGCTGGCGGTCGACAGAGGGTTCTGGAGGTGGGTGAGCTCGCCCTTCTTCTTGGCTGGCTGAAGGTAGCAGCCGTCGCTGTCGCCGGGTTTGATGCTGCCCATACTGCACTGTCTCTCTGTGACGGATCATAACAGCGGATATGAATACTATTTAACTTAAACTAAGGTTGATTTCTCTAAATAAAAATTAGAGGTGGATCTAATAAGGATAAGGAAATCGTCTCTGTGATAGATCATAAAAATAAAACAAATTATGACTGACCCCATGCAAATGAGATTTACCAAAGATTAGCCAATTGTAAACAATGACCTGTAAGGATGCCACCGAATTAATATGACATAATATGGCCAGAGCTGGACATTGTTAAAGTTCTGTATACGTACCTCTGCTGGACTTCCTGTTGGCCATCTCAAACGTAATGCCCCTGTAGAGCTCCAGGGAGATGAGGCCATAGGCTGTCATCATCATGATCCCAGGAACCAGGAAGAGCAGCAGCAGCAGGGACACATACCTGGAAGGAAGGTGCCACCGGATTGGTCGAAAGCAAGTGTCCATTCAGTGCATCAAAGTGATTTGACCTTACAGAGAACAGATCTCTGAGCTCAGCAATGGCCTACCTCATCATTGTTAAGTATCTATCATCTAACAGACAAACAAATATGTGAATTAGATACTTTCTCCTTAAAGTAATATACATTAATTGCCCATTTCATCTTTTGCACAGACCTCTCCATTATTTACAGTGAAAATCACCTAACAGTGGAAACCCCTCTTTGTGACCCCTCTCTCCTCTCACCAGGACTGCTGGATGACATCACTGGGCCATACCAAGCGGCACATGTTGCCTGTGCTGTTGTTGACCCGGGTGAAGGGCACCAGGGTGCTGGAGATGGGGTAGGGCAGCATTAACAGGAAGCTCACCACCCAGGTGGCAGAGATGACCTTAGCAGCGTGTGACTTGGTTTGCCAGGCACGGGAGGTCAAGGGGTTGCAGATGGCGCTGTAGCGCTCCAGGGAAATGGCCACCAGGTTGAAGGTAGAGACGCTCACCGAGATCCCTGGAGAGATGACGACGGATAATGGTCCACAGTTTTATAACAAGAGTCAGTGTAGAATCAGATGAATAGATTGATAACAGACAGGAATGTAGGCTATTCTAGCATATGGGATTTTGTACGGCTGTGATTTTGTACGTAACATAAGCTCAGTTAAACTAAAGCTCATGACGCATTTATATGTTACATTTTTTCAAGAATCAGGGTATAGTGTATATCATTAATTTAGAAGAACAAAAATGAAAGTAGCGATCGCAGATTACCCTTTTAAACCCTGTACAATGGCTGATGTGATAGTGTACACACAGCAGGTGGGAATTACACTGTCTACTGTAATACTTCTAATAGCTGACCTGACACTTTCACGTCTAGTCACTTTGTACTTTACAAGCATGTAGACAGAGGTACGTTCCAGCACTTCTGGATGATCAATAACCCCATCCGTTAACCGGTGGACGTTAACAAACTCACAAAGTCATAATTACAAACAACGGCACCTATAAATACATGCACGTTACCGTGGTTACACATCGTGACAGATGAGGTAATCATCGCTAGTGACATGGCCAGGATTTTACCGCATGGATCCGGGAAGGCTGTGAACTATCTGACCACTAAGAAACACCACAGTGGAAAATTTCCCAAAGACAATGAATAATACAACCTTTAACCAGCCGATAGAAATGCATGCATTTTGAACGGGTTATGAAGCATGAGTACAGCCTTGACTATAAATGGGTCTAGAAAATGGATCCTCAACTACATAGACATTGATATTTCTGTGCCTGAGAGTTTGAAGTCATTGAGACACTTGTCAACAACAAACATCACTCTTCTTCCTCGTCTTCTTGACCTGTGACCAGGACCTTTCTGCTCAGAGTACATGGCTCCTTAAATCAGGAGACGGGTCAGTACATTTACAGCCCCGGTCGTGGAGAGGCGATGGGGGAATGCGCCCATGGCTAATAGCCATCAGATTACTTTATTTGGTGTCTCTTCACTCCAGGCACCAGTTCAGAGCCAAAATTAAGGTTCTATTGGCTCAATGGATTCAGGTATCTGTTTCTCTGTTGATTTTCTATCATCAGGCCAATTTAACCCCTCCCAGGGACCATATCCACAAAGTGTCTCAGAGTAGGAGAGCTGATCTAGGATCAGTTTAGCCTTTTAGATCGTAATGAACGCTTTTTGAATACGGACCCAGGTCAGGACTCACCCATGAAGTACATGGCCACAACCTTGTTTCTCAAGTACCATTTCGGCACCAGGGTCATGACCTGTGTACAGTAAACTCACCCATGAAGTACATGGCCACCTTGCAGATGCCCAAGCCGAACACAAAGTTCCTCATGAGGTTGGGGATGAGGGTGAAGGGCATGCAGAAGAGGCAGAGCATCAGGTCGCTGGCAGCCAGGGAGAGCAGGAACAGGTTGGTGACGGTGCGCATGCGGCGGTTCCTGACCAACACGGCGATGATCAGGCTGTTACCCAGCACGCTGACCAGGAAGATGAGGCTGTAGAGGAAGATACGTACCGTCTGGTTCAAATCTATACAGAGGAGAGAGAAATGGTCAGTATCATTGTTGTGATAATTGTCGTCATCATCTTCATCATAAACATCCTTATCTTAATAATAATCAACATTGTCATCATCCCTATATTATTAAGATGATCGGTTCTCAATGGAATGGCCCTTGTGTAAAGAGGTTCACGTTCATTCAAGTGTATCCTAATTCGATTGTAAATTATTGTTGTTGTGCATGACTTATCCTGGTTATTTTAGAACCAGCATTAGTAAAGGCAAGCTGGAATTCAGTTGGGAGTCAGTTCTGGTTGACTGCATCACTCAGGGGAACAGTGTGTGCAAATGTGGGGCTTGAATTAGCAACACTAAATTCAACATGTTCTGTCTATTATTTAATATTTTAAAGACTATAGAAGAATATTATATATTTCACCTTAATTTCAGTGAGAATTCAGTGATAATTTCCGTCAATGTAACACTCAGACCATTTTGACTTAAGCAAATATACAATACGTGTTGACCTGGGTACTAACTTCTAGTCTTAATTTATGTAATAATTAAAAAAAATGATATTCAGTCCTCGGGCACTCCATCCAAGCAGAGGAGCCGCATGCTACTTCAGCCGCGCGTAAAGCGCACTGTCCCTGCTTGGGGGTGTCCAAAGTGTCGCTCTCCATGAGCAGTTGCGCGAAAATTCCAAAATATGACTAACAGTTTATTATGTATGTATTATTTGAGACACAACACATTTTCACAAACAAATACAATAGCCCAACGTGTGTGTAACAGGCTAAGGAGTTGTCTAAATAAAACCGTTTTATGACTTTTCATCAATATCTCCACTAAATCATGGTTCTTTAGATTTAAAAGATACGTACAATTAAACTTTTACTTTTTTGTTAATTTAATTTCACCCCAATGTATGATTATCAATAGAATTGATTACCATTCGGTTCCGGAGGCGTCTCGCTTTCATCTTCACACTCTGAGACGTTCTTTATTCCAAAGTCACATAATATCTTATAAAGATTCGTTGAGTTTATGAGCATATCATGCAATGTAAATGGTTCCATTTTTGCAATTCTATTAAATTTTTCTCTGGTGCATAAATTGAGATTATAGGCTATGTAAAGGAACCCATTCCGTCCATCCTTCGCAGTCTATTACGATGCCAAAGTGGACATTAAAATGTCAGCAAATCACAATTCCCAAATGTCATGTTCATATTCTCCAGGGAAAACGTCTTAGAAGATCCTCGAACTGAAGATGTCGCATTCAAATAAGTTTGCATGACTAAATTTATATTTTATTTGAGATAATTATCCAGTTTTTAACGTAATGTTCAAGTAACAGAGTTAGTGAGAAACAATGATTTTGAAGTCAAGCGTCCGCTGCATGTAGTCTGTTGCGCTCCCTCCCGCGCTTCAATGTTGATATGAGAAATAGAGTAGAAGGAAGTCGTGGATGGAGAAAAACTTTGGAGAGACCCCGCCTCTCGAGCCTATGGTCATGCAAGGTGCAACAGCAGCCACTATATTTCCAAATGGAGATTTATGTAGTCCTACAGTGATTGTTTAGTCTGTTGCATAAGTAAACGTATTACTGACAATATTTCAAGAACATCACATCAAATGTTTTCAACAAAACTAGTTAGTTTTAGATTGTTATCTGAACAACAAAAAAATGGACTATATGCAGGATCTGCGAGATGTAATAATGTCAGAGGCAATGTCAAATACCATTTCCTCTCGTAATTGGTTGTTCACAAGAGGCATGATAGGCAATCCATCAACATGACATAACTCCACATCGTCTCCTCTCAGTAATTGTATCACGTTGGCCGTAGTTAAACTCAATATGTATATCATATTCCACAAAGGCTCTCAGCCATGATAGATAGATAGATAGATAGCGCATGTCCAGGCCCGTCTGAAGTTTGCCAATGACCATCTGGATGATCCAGAGGAGGAATGGGAGTAGATAGATAGATAGATAGATAGATAGATAGATAGATAGATAGATAGATAGATAGATAGATAGATAGATAGATAGATAGATAGATAGATAGATAGCCTATATGGTGGACACCCACAAACCTTTAAGCTGATTTATTGCCTTTGGATGTGGGTGACAAAGTCATAGCAGAGTCATAGGCTACATGTAGCAGATCATTGTTATTATAAACCTGGCTTACTCAAATTACTGTACCTTTTATAGGCTAAGTAATGTTATGATAATGATATGTTGTTGGATATGGCATGGTTAAAAAGAGGTAGCGCTTGTGCAGGCTATTAACACACTGGTTAACACATTGGTACTGCAATAAATAATTACCAGGCAACAAAATAAACAGCAGCTATCACTGGGCTAGGACCAAATCTCGCTTGTCTTTGTTTCATCTACATGCATAGTCCGTAGTTGCTAAGTAACTCTGCAGTGTCACCGGACGGTCCCATCACTGGATACCCAATGGATTCAGAAAATCTAATTATCCTATCATAGTTACACCAAAACGAGCTTTGAAAAGAATGGATGAGGGAACGGAATTATCACTGGCAATTGCGCACATTATCCAGAGACTTAAAGGAACTAATGTAAACTCTCTAATAGAGAGACAGGCCAAAGTGAGTAGCTGCTCTCCAGAACCGAAAGGCGTGTGCACCACCGAAGGTTTTCTTTCCTGTCTGCTGTGACATTTGACAGCTACCAAAGCCATACCAATATTTTGGCTCTATTTTGGTAGCTATAATATTGCTTTTACAATGAGTAACAGGTTGACATGTCAAAATATCTATATTGCGAATTTGTTAAACTGTTTTCTTATTCTATTTAGGAGTGTTTGCAAAGTCTTTAGATACAATTAGAATCTCAGAATGAGGACGTTCGTATTTTTCTCAACGTATCAGGAAAGCACGTGAATGAAAAACAAAATGTTTTGTTGGTACTTTAGTTGTCGTGGACTGGCCATACAGTAAATATCATGCATGTCATATTGCTATACCTTTATTTTGGGAGTTGCATGTGCACGTTTTTTTTTTTCTATACATAGTTAAAAAAAAGTGTTATTATATGCCCAAGCACTCAGATAGACAGAGTGAGATTGAGCGAGAGCAGGCAGGGATAGGCTGTTTATGTAACATTTATGAGAGAATCACATGAAATGTTCAGCCAACGATAGTTTAAAACAGACTCCAGTAAAAGTGATTCAGCTCTTTCATTTTGGCCAAGAGCCACACACCATACCAGACCGCAAAACTGGCACCAACACACCAACCATAGCCTAATCCAATGCCATGAGGTCTCATGCTTTTATCCTTCTGTTATGTCTGTCTGTCTGTCTGCCTGCCTGCCTGCCTGCCTGCCTGCCTACGTCTGTCTACCTACGCCTGTCTGTCTACCTACGCCTGTCTGTCTGCCTACGCCTGTCTGTCTGCCTACGCCTGTCTGTCTGCCTACGTCTGTCTACCTACGCCTGTCTGTCTACCTACGCCTGTCTGCCTACGCCTGTCTGTCTGCCTACGCCTGTCTGTCTACCTACGCCTGTCTGTCTGCCTACGCCTGTCTATCTGCCTACGCCTGTCTGTCTGCCTACGTCTGTCTACGCCTGTCTGTCTGTCTACGCCTGTCTGTCTGTCTATGCCTGTCTGTCTGTCTACGCCTGTCTGTCTGCCTACGTCTGTCTACGCCTGTCTGTCTACGTCTGTCTGTCTGTCTACGTCTGTCTGTCTGTCTACGCCTGTCTGTCTGTCTGTCTACGCTTGTCTGTCTGTCTACGCCTGCCTGTCTGTCTACACCTGCCTGTCTGTCTGTCTACACCTGTCTGTCTGTCTACACCTGTCTGTCTGTCTGTCTGTCTGTCTGTCTGTCTGTCTACACCTGCCTGTCTGTCTGTCTACGCCTGCCTGCCTCTCTGTCTACGCCTGCCTCTCTGTCTACGCCTGTCTGTCTGTATACACCTGCCTGTCTGCCTGTCTACACCTGCCTGTCTGCCTGTCTACACCTGCCTGTCTGCCTGTCTACACCTGCCTGTCTGCCTGTCTACACCTGCCTGTCTGCCTGTCTACACCTGCCTGTCTGCCTGTCTACACCTGTCTGCCTGTCTACGCCTGTCTACGCCTGTCTGTCTGTCTGTCTGTCTACACCTGCCTGTCTGTCTGTCTACACCTGCCTGTCTGCCTGTCTGTCTACACCTGTCTGCCTGTCTACATCTGTCTGTCTACACCTGTCTGCCTGTCTACACATGTCTGCCTGTCTGTCTACACCTGTCTGCCTGTCTGTCTGTCTGCCTGTCTACACCTGTCTGTCTGTTTTTCTGTCTACACCTGTCTGTCTGTCTACACCTGTCTGTCTGTATGTCTGTCTGTCTGTCTGCCTGTCTACACCTGTCTATCTGCCTGTCTACACCTGTCTGTCTGTCTGCTTGTCTACACCTGTCTGTCTGTCTGCTTGTCTACACCTGTCTGTCTGTCTGCTTGTCTACACCTGTCTGTATCAGATATGGACAGTAAGATGCATGTTCAGTGTATTGCTACAAGTTATTTTAAAAACAGACAACACTTACGGAGTCTCTGCTTTTGATAATAGGCCTTATCTGTTGCAGCAAATTACGTTGTTATTCCATTGGACAGAATCTAGCCCAAGTTACCTTATATCAGTCAAGAGTACCATGGTGTCTTTCTGTCGTGAGATGAAAACAAACTCGGTTGGCTGTTGAGTAATCGTTCCTAAGTGCAATTTTACAGTGTTAAACCTCCAGTCTCTGCCTTGTCTATACCATCTGCCTGAACTTGAGGACGTCCAGTTTCACCGAGACATAAAAAGTTGACTTATGCCTTCCTCTCTTGAACATGAGTCATCCGTGTATGTCCTCGTTTAGGTGACATGTTTACATAAAGATGAGTGTTTTATAACACAAGTTCTAGGGTTGTCTGAAATTATCCTGTTTTGGTCCAGAGGACTCCAGACAGGAGACAGGATTCTGTGTATGAACCCAACTGAAGAGAGAGAGCCTACAGATGGTCTTGGTTGAATGAATGTTCTCCCCAGCCCCCACCCAGCTCCCCTACAGCATGCCAAGGAGCCGCTGGCGTACATGTGCAAGGCCCAGGTGGGTCTGCCTCTTCCTCTCTCCACCAGTCTCTCTTTTTCTTCCTCTCATCCCTCTCTCCTTCTCTTCCTCTCTCCACCACTCTCTCCCATCAGTCTCTCCTTCTCTTCCTCTCTCATCACTCTCTCCATCTCTTCCTCTATCCATCACTCCTCATGTCATTATATTCTCTGTGGTTCTGTCTCAGATGTGTCTGGGGACTTACCTTAGCAGATATGCCCTACTTTTTAGTTGCATTGATGGTCCAGAACCTTTGTTTCATTTCAGCCAGTGGTTTTTAAAGTAGTGTTCATGAGCCAACATAGAGATGTGTACTACATCATCCAATTGTGAACTACGTCATCCATTTCGTATGATGTGTTACATCCTGCAACTGTTATATATATATATGTGTGTGTGTGTGTGTGTGTGTGTGTATATATATATATATATATATGTGTATATATGTGTGTATATATATATTTTGGGATGTGCAATTCGTACGTTACAAATTAGTTGTGATTAAGATCCCGGACTGTATCTTTAAAGGCCCAGTGCTGTCAAAAATGTGATTTTCCTGTGTTTTATACAGTGCATTCGGAAAGTATTCAGACCCCTTGACTTTTTCCACATTTTGTTACGTTACGGCCTTATTCTAAAATGGATTCAATAGTTTTTTCCCCTCATCAGTCTACACACAATACCCCATAATGACAGAGATGTTTGCAAATGTATTAAAAATAAACTGAAATCACATTTACATAAGTATTCAGACCCTTTACTTAGTACTTTGTTGAAGGACCTTTGGCAGCAATAACAGCCTCGAGGCTTCTTGGGTATGATGCTACAAACTTGGCACACCTGTATTTTGGGAGTTTCTCCCATTCTTCTCTGCAAATCCTCTCATGCTCTTCCATTTAAGAATGATGGAGGCCACAGTGTTCTTGGGGACCTTCAATGCTGCAGAATTTTTTTGGTACCCATCCACAGACCTGTGCCTCGACACAATTCTGTCTCGGAGCTCTACGGACAATTCCTTCGACCTAGTGGCTTGGTTTTTGCTCTGACATGCACTGTCAACTGTTAGACCTTATAAAGACAGGTGTGTGTCTTTCCAAATCATGTCCAATCAATTGAATTTACCACAGGTGGACTCCAATCAAGTTGTAGAAACATCTCAAGGATGGTCAATGGAAACAGGATGCAAACTGTTTTTTGATTGGTCATTGTGTGTAAATTGATGAGTATTTTTTAAAATGTAATCCATTTTAGGATAAAGCTGTAACTTAACAAAATGTGAAAAAGGGAAGGGGTCTGAATGCTTTCCCAGTGCACTGTATATATTTCCACACTATGAGATTGAAATAATGTTGTGAAAATGATAATAATGTCCTTTTAGTGTAAGAGCTGTTTGAAAAGACCACCTAAAATGTCAGCCTGTTTTGGTGGGAGGAGTTTTGGCCTGCCTGGTGACATCAGTAGATTAGGCAATAGACCAATAAGAAACAGTGTTCCAAATCTCTCTGCCAATAACAGCTTTTCAGTTTTCCCCTCCCGACTCAGACCACTCCCAGACAGTCCTAGCTAAATTCTTGCTTGAAAAATGTATATTTTTTTACCCTTTTAATTGAAAACAATAACAGTAATGTTCTTAATTGTTACCCAGAAATTGTTTTATATTGAGAGACAAAAACAGCTGCATTGGACCTTTAAACATTGTCTAATGGCTTTAAGTGTGTGTGTGTGTGTGTGTGTGTGTGTGTGTGTGTGTGTGTGTGTGTGTGTGTGTGTGTGTGTGTGTGTGTGTGTGTGTGTGTGTGTGTGTGTGTGTGTGTGTGTGTGTGTGTGTGTGTGTGTGTGTGTGTGTGTGTGTGTGTGTTTCTTCCCTACAGGCAAGCTGGGAGAAGCGTATCCTCATAAGCCTGAACATCATGTGCACAGAGCTGGGTGTGTCCTTGGCTGGTAAGGTAAACAGTGAATAGTAGTACATGTCAACATGTAAAAAGGTACTCAACCTAAAATTAGGCCATCCAGAATGTCTAAAACTTTTATCTATTCTAAATATTTAGTATTTTGACAAGTTGCTTTATTGAAATGGCACGTTCTTCAGTATTTGTTTTCCAGAGGCCAGCAGAAGAACAGAAGGAGTTGACCAACAAGTGGAATGAAATGGGAACCGACGAATCAGGTCTCGGCCTACATGTACATACATCTCTATGTTGATGACAATGTTTGTGAGATTAACTGGATTTATTTCTGGATGTATCCCAGGATGTAACTCTTGTGATTGTAATCAAGACTGTGTGTATATCTATACCTCTTGCGTAGGTGAATTACACTACGTTTCCTCTGCTTGTCCATAGTACTCTGTGTAGCATAACAGTTTCCTAACAATGCTATCTGAGAGAAGGGGGTATGATAACATTTACCAGTGTGTGCTGGGCCTTGGCATAAACAGCAGGTCTTGTGAATCCAGAGGATAACCAGACTTCTGGCCCTCGCCTGGCTCCGATTAATGAGCAGAACTCCTCTCCCATCCTTAACATGCCCTCTTTCTGGATGGACCATGCACTTGACTTGGACTGAAGATTGGGAATCTTCCTTCCTGTGAATGTCTTATATCAGGTGTTCCATTGGAGATCACAATTAATGTCCAATTACCAAAACATATTCTATTCAATGGTCACCAACTCTTGAGAAAAGCTAGTGAGCTGCAAACCTGTTGCAACCATCCACCCGAGCATCTATGCTATGTTGTAATTACCGTATTTATATTATATGACTGCATTATTATTATTATTATTATTATTATTATTATTATTATTATTATGTTATTATCAAAAGCAACTGTGACATATGTTCTTCTGTCTTGGGTTCTCTACGTATCTCAGCTGTTCCAGGCCCGCCTATGCCCCCAAAGACTTTCTGGAGGTAAGTGGGTTTCATTAATCATTCAGGCTGGCAACTCAAATACGGTAAGACTGCAGTTCTTACAAGACTCCATTTCCCAAGATTCCCAGGTGCTGATCAGTCTATGGAACCCTAACCATGGCATCAGTGAGGGGGCCAGCGCTAAGAGTCACTGGGGCCTCATCCAGGTTCCCCTCCATATCAGAGACATACCTCAGATGGTAGGGAAAACGTGTGTGTGTGTGTGTGTGTGTATATGTCTCTTTGTCTGTGGTGTGTGTCTATGTCTCTTTGTCTGTGGTGTGTGTCTATGTCTCTGTGTCTGTGGTGTGTGTGTCTATGTCTCTGTGTCTGTGGTGTGTGTGTCTATGTCTCTGTGTCTGTGGTGTGTGTGTCTATGTCTCTGTGTCTGTGGTGTGTGCCGTGTGTGTGTTGTTCCACAGGTAGTAGGAGAAACACTTGACCTGCCTATGAGAATAGAAAGGTTCAGAACTTTTGTGAAACATCACAGCAAAGTGGAATAATATATGGCAGCTAGAAATCCAAACTGTATGGTCTTCAGAGATATGGGAGGGGTTGAAGGTAGCTGAAGACTGGGCCCAGATGGTCTTCAGAGATATGGGAGGGGTTGAAGGTAGCTGAAGACTGGGCCCAGATGGTCTTCAGAGATAGATGGGAGGGGTTGAAGGTAGCTTAAGGCTGGGCCCAGATGGTCTTCAGAGATAGATGGGAGGGGTTGAAGGTAGCTGGGACTAAAAACAAACAAAAGATAACTATTGTAAAAAAGACTGAAATATATGTAGTATGGTAGGGCTAGCAGAGGGGTGGTAGGGCTAGCAGAGGGGTGGTAGGGCTAGCAGAGGGGTGGTAGGGCTAGCAGAGGGGTGGTATGGTTAGCAGAGGGGTGGTAGGGCTAGCAGAGGGGTGGTAGGGCTAGCACAGGGGTGGTAGGGCTAGCACAGGGGTGGTAGGGCTAGCACAGGGGTGGTAGGGCTAGCACAGGGGTGGTAGGGCTAGCACAGGGGTGGTAGGGCTAGCAGAGGGGTGGTAGGGCTAGCAGAGGGGTGGTAGGGTTAGCAGAGGGGTGGTAGGGCTAGCAGAGGGGTGGTAGGGTTAGCAGAGGGGTGGTAGGGCTAGCAGAGGGGTGGTAGGGTTAGCAGAGGGGTGGTAGGGCTAGCAGAGGGGTGGTAGGGCTAGCAGAGGGGTGGTAGGGCTAGCAGAGGGGTGGTAGGGCTAGCAGAGGGGTGGTAGGGCTAGCACAGGGGTGGTAGGGCTAGCACAGGGGTGGTAGGGCTAGCACAGGGGTGGTAGGGCTAGCAGAGGGGTGGTAGGGCTAGCAGAGGGGTGGTAGGGCTAGCAGAGGGGTGGTAGGGCTAGCAGAGGGGTGGTAGCGCTAGCAGAGGGGTGGTAGGGCTAGCAGAGGGGTGGTAGGGCTAGCAGAGGGGTGGTAGGGCTAGCAGACGGGTGGTAGGGCTAGCAGAGGGGTGGTAGGGCTAGCAGAGGGGTGGTAGGGCTAGCAGAGGGGTGGTAGGGCTAGGGGAAAATAATAAAGATAATTACTTTACTCAAAAAACACACATACACACACATACAGTGGGGAGAACAAGTATTTGATACACTGCCGATTTTGCAGGTTTTCCTACTTACAAAGCATGTAGAGGTCTGTAATGTTTATTATAGGTACACTTCAACTGTGAGAGACGGAATCTTAAACAAAAATCCAGAAAATCACATTGTATGATTTTTAAATAATTAATTTGCATTTTATTGCATGACATAAGTATTTGATCACCTACCAACCAGTAAGAATTCCGGCTCTCACAGACCTGTTAGTTTTTCTTTAAGAAGCCCTCCTGTTCTCCACTCATTACCTGTATTAACTGCACCTGTTTGAACTCGTTACCTGTATAAAAGACACCTGTCCACACACTCAATCAAACAGACTCCAACCTCTCCACAATGGCCAAGACCAGAGAGCTGTGTAAGGACATCAGGGATAAAATTGTAGACCTGAACAAGGCTGGGATGGGCTACAGGACAATAGGCAAGCAGCTTGGTGAGAAGGCAACAACGCAAGGTCCCCCTGCTCAAGCCAGTGCATGTCCAGGCCCGTCTGAAGTTTGCCAAGACCATCTGGATGATCCAGAGGAGGAATGGGAGAAGGTCATGTGGTCTGATGAGATAAAAATAGAGCTTTTTGGTCTAAACTCCACTCGCCGTGTTTGGAGGAAGAAGAAGGATGAGTACAACCCCAAGAACACCATCACAACCGTGAAGCATGGAGGTGGAAACATCATTCTTTGGGGATGCTTTTCTGCAAAGGGGACAGGACTACTGCACCGTATTGAGGGGAGGATGGATGGGGCCATGTATCGCGAGATCTTGGCCAACAACCTCCTTCCCTCAGTAAGAGCATTGAAGATGGGTCGTGGCTGGGTCTTCCAGCATGACAACGACCCGAAACACACAGCCAGGGCAACTAAGGAGTGGCTCCGTAAGAAGCATCTCAAGGTCCTGGAGTGGCCTAGCCAGTCTCCAGACCTGAACCCAATAGAAAATCTTTGGAGGGAGCTGAAAGTCCGTATTGCCCAGCGATAGCCCCGAAACCTGAAGGATCTGGATGTAGGAGTGGGCCAAAATCCATGCTGCAGTGTGTGCAAACCTGGTCAAGAACTACAGGAAACGTATGATCTCTGTAATTGCAAACAAAGGTTTCTGTAACAAATATTAATTTCTGCTTTTCTGATGTATCAAATACTTATGTCATGCAATAAAATGCAAATTAATTATTTAAAAATCATACAATGTGATTTTCTGGATTTTTGTTTTAGATTCCGTCACTCACAGTTGAAGAGTACCTATGATAAAAATTACAGACTTCTACATGCTTTGTAAGTGGGAAAACCTGTAAAATCGGCAGTGTATCAAATACTTGTTCTCCCCACTGTATATATATACACACACACACACACACACACACACACACACACACACACACACACACACACACACACACAAACCTCTCCCCCCTCCCTTTGGAAACCCCTAAAGTTAGCTCTTGCCATAACTAATCCTCTCCTTCACCCTCTCAAGTGGCTTAGTCTTACACTTGTCCAAATAGGAGCGGGGCGCACTTTTGCACTCTACCCCGCCCATATATCTGTACCTGGCCTGGGGACACACAATAACACAGGGACCCATATTGTATACAACCCCTTAGTGCCCTCGCTGTCTGTTCTACATGGGTAGGAATGTGTTTTAACACCCCATCGGCCAAGTGAGGAAAGAACTCTAAAGGCAGAATAAAGAGGAAGAGGAGGGTAGAATGTTTATGTTGGAGTGTGTTATTCGCTGTCCAACACCTGGACTGAGTGAAGTCAAGGGCCATGTGTGTCTGGGACCTGTCTTAGTGGAAGCAGGAAGAGGGAGGGTTCTGATATGGTCTGGTCATCTTGTAGTTGTGTTGTCAACAGAATGTGAAAGGTCGTTATACTGACACATTGTAAGTGAGGTTATTACATAGTGAGTGATTTGGTTATTACACTTGAATATGACTTGAATTGGGCTCCCGAGTGGCGCAGCTGTCTAAGGCACTGCATCTCAGTGCAAGAGGCATCACTGCAGCTCCTGGTTGGAATCCAGGCTGCATCACATCAGAGTCCCATAGGGCGGCGCACATTTGGCCCAGCGTCGTCCGGGTTTGGCTGGGGTAGGCCGTCATTGTAAATAAGAATTTGTTCTTAACTGACTTGCCTCGTTAAATATATATATATATATATATATATATATATATATATATATATATATATATATATATATATATATATATATATATATATATATATATATAAATATATATATATAAATATATATATATATATACACATTTTAATGTATGTACTGTTGAAGCCGAAAGTTTACATACACTTAGGTTGAAGTCATTAAAACTCATTTTTC
Organism: Thymallus thymallus; assembly: GCA_023634145.1. Taxonomy (NCBI): domain Eukaryota; kingdom Metazoa; phylum Chordata; class Actinopteri; order Salmoniformes; family Salmonidae; genus Thymallus; species Thymallus thymallus. Next base: position 20,224,581 of record CM042422.1, read on the forward strand.
AACCACTCCACAGATTTCATGTTAACAAACTATAGTTTTGGCAAGTCGGTTAGGACATCTACTTTGTGCATGACACAAGTAATTCTTCCAACAATTGTTTACAGAAAGATTATTTCACTTATCTTATAATTCACTATATCACAATTCCAGTGGGTCAGAAGTTTACATACACTAAGTTGACTGTTCCTTTAAACAGCTTGGAAAATTCCAGAAAATTATGTCATGGCTTTAGAAGCTTCTGATAGGCTAATTGACATCATTTGAGTCAATTGGAGGTGTACCTGTGGATGTATTTCAAGGCCTACCTTCAAACTCAGTGCCTCTTTGCTCGACATCATGGGAAAATCAGAAGAAATCAGCCAAGACCTCAGAAAAATAATTGTAGACCTCCACAAGTCTGGTTCATCCTTGGGAGCAATTTCCAAATGCCTGAAGGTACCACGTTCATCTGTACAATCAATAATACGCATATATAATAAGTATAAACACCATGGGACCACGCAGCCATCATCCCGCTCAGGAAGATGACGTGTTCTGTCTCCTAGAGATGAACGTACTCAATCAAAACAACAGCAAAGGACCTTGTGAAGATGCTGGAGGAAACAGGTACAAAAGTATCAATATCCACTGTAAAACGAGTCCTATATCGACATAACCTGAAAGGCCGCTCAGCAAGGAAGAAGCCGCTTCTCCAAAACCGCCATAAAAAAGCCAGACTACGGTTTGCAACTGCACATGGGGACAAAGATCATACTTTGTGAAGCATGGAGGGTGGCAGCATCATGTTGTGGGGGTGCTTTGCTGCAGGAGGGACTGGTTCACTTCACAAAATAGATGGCATCATGAGAAAGGAAAATTATGTGGATATATTGAAGCAACATCTCAAGACATCAGTCAGGAAGTTAAAGCTTGGTCGCAAATGGACAACGACTCCAAGCATACTTTTAAAGTTGTGGCAAAATGGCTTAAGGACAACAAAGTAATGGTATTGGAGTGGCCATCACAAAGCCCTGACCTCAATCCTATAGAACATTTGTGAGCAGAACTGAAAAAGTGTGTGCGAGCAAGGAGGCCTACAAACCTGACTCAGTTACACCAGTTCTGTCAGGAGGAATGGGCCAAAATTCACCCAACTTATTGTTGGAAGCTTGTGGAAGGCTACCTGAAACATTTGACCCAAGTTAAACAATTTAAAGGCAATGCTACCAAATACTAATTGAGTGTATGTAAACTTCTGACCCACTGGGAATGTGATGAAATTATTCTGACATTTCACATTTTTTAAATAAAGTGGTGATACTAACTGACCTAAGATGGAATTTTTACTAGTATTAAATGTCAGGAATTGTGAAAAACTGAGTTGCTATGTTGTATATAAACTTCCAACTTCAACTGTATGTCCTACTCTCTGTTGTATTGATGTATGTCCTACTCTCTGTGTTGTATTGATGTAGGTCCTACTCTCTGTGTTGTATTGATAGATAGATAGATAGATAGATAGATAGATAGATAGATAGATAGATAGATAGATAGATAGATAGATAGATAGATAGATAGATAGATAGATAGATAGATAGATAGATAGATACTTTATTGATCCCAGAGGGGGACATTTATTTGTCAAGCAGCTACAACAAAACACAGGGCAGGTGCAAAATGCCACAACAAAAGTACACAAAAGACAGATACACGGTACATGATACATAGAGCGGCAGTATGAAAAAGTATAGAAATACAAGATATCTGGAGTGCAAAAAAAAGCTATAAAAATACATTGCATAGTATGGGTGGTTGGCTGAATATGTTGGATGTTGGATGGTTAACTATACTATACAGGTCGATGGCAGAGAAATACTTCAGTAGCTAAAAATGCGTATGATATGAGCGAAGGTAATAATAGTTTACTTAATAGACAGACTGGCCAAATGAACAGGTAAGTGAATATTTTGCCTGGATATTTTGCCTGTATGTCCTACTCTCTCTGTGTTGTATTGATGCATGTCCTACTCTCTCTGTGTTGTATTGATGTATGTCCTACTCTCTCTGTGTTGTATTGATGCATGTCCTACTCTCTCTGTGTTGTATTGATGTATGTCCTACTCTCTCTGTGTTGTATTGATGTATGTCCTACTCTCTCTGTGTTGTATTGATGTATGTCCTACTCTCTCTGTGTTGTATTGATGTATGTCCTACTCTCTCTGTGTTGTATTGATGTATGTCCTACTCTCTTTTGTGTTGATGTATGTCCTACTCTCTCTGTGTTGTATTGATGCATGTCCTACTCTCTCTGTGTTGTATTGATGTATGTCCTACTCTCTCTGTGTTGTATTGATGTATGTCCTACTCTCTTTTGTGTTGGTGTATGTCCTACTCTCTCTGTGTTGTATTGATGCATGTCCTACTCTCTCTGTGTTGTATTGATGTATGTCCTACTCTCTCTGTGTTGTATTGATGTATGTCCTACTCTCTCTGTGTTGTATTGATGTATGTCCTACTCTCTCTGTGTTGTATTGATGTATGTCCTACTTTCTCTGTGTTGTATTGATGTATGTCCTACTCTCTCTGTGTTGTATTGATGTATGTCCTACTCTCTCTGTGTTGTATTGATGTATGTCCTACTCTCTCTGTGTTGTATTGATGTATGTCCTACTCTCTCTGTGTTGTATTGATGTATGTCCTACTTTCTCTGTGTTGTATTGATGTATGTCCTACTCTCTCTGTGTTGTATTGATGTATGTCCTGCTCTCTCTGTGTTGTATTGATGCATGTCCTACTCTCTCTGTGTTGTATTGATGTATGTCCTACTCTCTCTGTGTTGTATTGATGTACTCCTACTCTCTTTTGTGTTGATGTATGTCCTACTCTCTCTCTGTGTTGTATTGATGCATGTCCTACTCTCTCTGTGTTGTATTGATGTATGTCCTACTCTCTCTGTGTTGTATTGATGTATGCCCTACTCTCTCTGTGTTGTATTGATGTATGTCCTACTCTCTCTGTGTTGTATTGATGCATGTCCTACTCTCTCTGTGTTGTATTGATGCATGTCCTACTCTCTCTGTGTTGTATTGATGTATGTCCTATTCTCTCTGTGTTGTATTGATGTATGTCCTACTCTCTTTTGTGTTGATGTATGTCCTACTCTCTCTGTGTTGTATTGATGCATGTCCTACTCTCTCTGTGTTGTATTGATGTATGTCCTACTCTCTCTGTGTTGTATTGATGTATGTCCTACTCTCTTTTGTGTTGGTGTATGTCCTACTCTCTCTGTGTTGAATTGATGCATGTCCTACTCTCTCTGTGTTGTATTGATGTATGTCCTACTCTCTCTGTGTTGTATTGATGTATGTCCTACTCTCTCTGTGTTGTATTGATGTATGTCCTACTCTCTCTGTGTTGTATTGATGTATGTCCTACTTTCTCTGTGTTGTATTGATGTATGTCCTACTCTCTCTGTGTTGTATTGATGTATGTCCTACTCTCTCTGTGTTGTATTGATGCATGTCCTACTCTCTCTGTGTTGTATTGATGCATGTCCTACTCTCTCTGTGTTGTATTGATGTACTCCTACTCTCTTTTGTGTTGATGTATGTCCTACTCTCTCTGTGTTGTATTGATGCATGTCCTACTCTCTCTGTGTTGTATTGATGCATGTCCTACTCTCTCTGTGTTGTATTGATGTATGTCCTACTCTCTCTGTGTTGTATTGATGTATGTCCTACTCTCTTTTGTGTTGATGTATGTCCTACTCTCTCTGTGTTGTATTGATGTATGTCCTACTCTCTCTGTGTTGTATTGATGTATGTCCTACTCTCTCTGTGTTGTATTGATGTATGTCCTACTTTCTCTGTGTTGTATTGATGTATGTCCTACTCTCTCTGTGTTGTATTGATGTATGTCCTACTCTCTCTGTGTTGTATTGATGCATGTCCTACTCTCTCTGTGTTGTATTGATGCATGTCCTACTCTCTCTGTGTTGTATTGATGTACTCCTACTCTCTTTTGTGTTGATGTATGTCCTACTCTCTCTGTGTTGTATTGATGCATGTCCTACTCTCTCTGTGTTGTATTGATGCATGTCCTACTCTCTCTGTGTTGTATTGATGTATGTCCTACTCTCTCTGTGTTGTATTGATGTATGTCCTACTCTCTTTTGTGTTGATGTATGTCCTACTCTCTCTGTGTTGTATTGATGTATGTCCTACTCTCTCTGTGTTGTATTGATGCATGTCCTACTCTCTCTGTGTTGTATTGATGTATGTCCTACTCTCTCTGTGTTGTATTGATGTATGTCCTACTCTCTCTGTGTTGTATTGATGCATGTCCTACTCTCTCTGTGTTGTATTGATTTATGTCCTACTCTGTGTGTGCTGTTCCAGTGGAGAGTGAGCAGGACAGTGCAGTAGTACAGCAGTACAGTAGTACGGTAGTACAGTAGTTTAGCAGTACAGTAGTACAGTAGTACAGCAGTACAGTAGTACGGTAGTACAGCAGCCCAGCAGTACAGTAGTACAGCAGTACAGTAGTACAGTAGTACAGTAGTTTAGCAGTACAGTAGTACAGCAGCCCAGCAGTACAGTAGTACAGTAGTACAGCAGCCCAGCAGTACAGTAGTACAGTAGTACAGTAGTTTAGCAGTACAGTAGTACAGCAGTACAGTAGTTTAGCAGTATAGTAGTACAGCAGTACGGTAGTACAGCAGTACGGTAGTACAGCAGTACGGTAGTACAGCAGTACAGTAGTACAGCAGTACAGTAGTACAGCAGTACAGCAGTACAGTAGTACAGTAGTTTAGTAGTACAGTAGTACAGTAGTTTAGCAGTACAGTAGTCCAGCAGTACAGTAGTACAGTAGTTTAGCAGTACAGTAGTTTAGTAGTACAGTAGTACAGTAGTTTAGTAGTACAGTAGTACAGTAGTTTAGCAGTACAGTAGTTTAGTAGTACAGTAGTACAGTAGTTTAGCAGTACAGTAGTACAGTAGTTTAGCAGTACAGTAGTACAGTAGTACAGTAGTTTAGCAGTACAGTAGTACAGTAGTCCAGCAGTACAGTAGTACAGTAGTACAGTAGTTTAGCAGTACAGTAGTTTAGTAGTACAGTAGTACAGTAGTCCAGTAGTACAGTAGTTTAGCAGTACAGTAGTTTAGCAGTACAGTAGTACAGTAGTTTAGCAGTACAGTAGTACAGTAGTTTAGCAGTACAGTAGTACAGTAGTACAGTAGTCCAGCAGTACAGTAGTACAGTAGTACAGTAGTACAGTAGTTTAGCAGTACAGTAGTTTAGCAGTACAGTAGTTTAGCAGTACAGTAGTACAGTAGTACAGTAGTCCAGCAGTACAGTAGTTTAGCAGTACAGTAGTACAGTAGTTTAGCAGTACAGTAGTACAGTAGTTTAGCAGTACAGTAGTACAGTAGTTTAGCAGTACAGTAGTACAGTAGTTTAGTAGTACAGTAGTCCAGCAGTACAGTACAGTAGTTTAGCAGTACAGTAGTACAGTAGTTTAGCAGTACAGCAGTACAGTAGTTTAGCAGTACAGTAGTTTAGTAGTACAGTAGTACAGTAGTTTAGCAGTACAGTAGTACAGTAGTACAGCAGTACAGCAGTACAGTAGTTTAGCAGTACAGTAGTACAGTAGTACAGTAGTACAGTAGTTTAGCAGTACAGTAGTACAGGAGTACAGTAGTTTAGCAGTACAGTAGTTTAGCAGTACAGTAGTACAGCAGTACAGTAGTCCAGCAGTACAGTAGTCCAGCAGTACAGTAGTACAGTAGTACAGTAGTTTAGCAGTACAGTAGTACAGTAGTCCAGCAGTACAGTAGTACAGTAGTACAGTAGTACAGTAGTTTAGCAGTACAGTAGTACAGTAGTACAGTAGTTTAGCAGTACAGTAGTACAGTAGTACAGTAGTCCAGCAGTACAGTAGTACAGTAGTACAGTAGTTTAGCAGTACAGTAGTTTAGTAGTACAGTAGTACAGTAGTACAGTAGTTTAGCAGTACAGTAGTACAGTAGTACAGTAGTCCAGGAGTACAGTAGTACAGTAGTTTAGCAGTACAGTAGTTTAGCAGTACAGTAGTTTAGTAGTACAGTAGTACAGTAGTTTAGCAGTACAGTAGTACAGTAGTACAGTAGTACAGTAGTTTAGCAGTACAGTAGTTTAGCAGTACAGTAGTACAGTAGTTTAGCAGTACAGTAGTACAGTAGTACAGTAGTACAGTAGTTTAGCAGTACAGTAGTCCAGCAGTACAGTAGTACAGTAGTCCAGCAGTACAGTAGTACAGTAGTACAGTAGTTTAGCAGTACAGCAGTACAGTAGTTTAGCAGTACAGTAGTTTAGTAGTACAGTAGTACAGCAGTACAGTAGTACAGTAGTTTAGCAGTACAGTAGTACAGTAGTACAGTAGTACAGTAGTTTAGCAGTACAGTAGTACAGTAGTACAGTAGTACAATAGTTTAGCAGTACAGTAGTTTAGTAGTTTAGCAGTACAGTAGTTTAGTAGTACAGTAGTACAGTAGTACAGTAGTTTAGCAGTACAGTAGTACAGTAGTACAGTAGTTTAGCAGTACAGTAGTACAGTAGTCCAGCAGTACAGTAGTACAGTAGTACAGTAGTTTAGCAGTACAGTAGTCCAGCAGTACAGTAGTACAGTAGTACAGTAGTTTAGTAGTACAGTAGTTTAGCAGTACAGTAGTACAGTAGTTTAGTAGTACAGTAGTTTAGCAGTACAGTAGTACAGTAGTCCAGCAGTACAGCAGTACAGTAGTACAGTAGTACAGCAGTACAGTATTCAGGGGTGTCTTGCCGGCCTATGAGCTGACCTCTGGACTCTCATCTTCAACTCTACCAATGAGCCTGAGGTAACACACACACACACACACTCACACACACACACTAACTGGTTACCAGTGTTAACATTATGTCAATGTTAAAGACAATTATCTTGAACCTGCTACTGTGGGTTGTCACTCTGTCTGCCTGTGTTTGGTATGAACCTGCCAGGTATACACAGCTGCTGCGGTTCCCATGGTTTCTATCCTCTTTCATCCTCTGAACCCTCTTCAGTGTTAATGACTCACTGGTGGGAAAATAACCAAATTGTCATACTTGAGTATAAGTAAAGATACCTTAATAGAAAATGACTCAAGTGAAAGTCACCCAGTAAAATACTACTTGAGTAAAAGTAGTAAAAGTAAATGAGTATATAAAACATTAAGAACACCTGCTCTTTCCATGAGATAGACTGACCAGATGAATCCAGGTAAACGCTATGATCCCTTAATTAATGTCACTTGTTAAATCCACTTCAATCAGTGTAGATGAAGTGGAGGAGACAGGTTAAAGAAGGATTTCTAACCCTTGAGACAATTGAGACGTGGATTGTGTACAGTGCATTCTGAAAGTATTCAGACCCCTTGACTTTTTCCACATGTTGTTACATTACAGCCCTATTCTAAAATGGATTAAATATTTTTTTGTATCATTAATCTACACACTATCCCATAATGACAAAGCGAAAATGTAAAAAAATATATAAATAAATACCTTATTTACATAAAGTATTCAGACCCTTTGCTATGAGACTTGAAATTTTGCTCCTGTGCATCCTGTTTCCATTGATCATCCTTGAGATGTTTCTGCAACTTGATTGGAGTCCACCTGTGGTAAATGCAATTGATTGGACATGATTTGGAGCAAAAACCAAGCCATGAGGTCGAAGCAATTGAGCTCCGAAACAGGATTGTGTCAAGGCACAGATCTGAGGAAAGGTAACAAAAAAATTCTGCAGCATTGAAGGTCCCCAAGAACACTGTGGCCTCCATCATTCTTAAATGGAAGAAGTTTGGAACCATCAAGACTCTTCCTATAGCTGGCCATCCAGCAAAACTGAGAAATCGGGGGAGAAGGGCCTTGGTCAGGGAGGTGACCAACAACCCGATGGTCACTCTGACAGAACTCGAGAGTTCCTCTCTGGAGATGGGAGAACCTTCTAGAAGGACAACCATCTCTGCAGCACTCCACCAATCAGGCCTTTATGGTAGAATGGCCAGACAAAAGCCACTCCTCAGTAAAAGGCACATGATAGCCTGCTTGGAGTTTGCCAAAAGGCACCTAAAGGACCATGAGAAACAAGATTATCTGGTTTGATGAAACCAAGTATGAACTCTTTGACCTGAATGCCAAGCGTCACGTCTGGAGGAAACCTGGCACCATCACTACGGTGAAGCATGGTGGTGGCAGCATCATGCTGTGGGGATATTTTGCAGCGGCAGGGACTGGGAGACTAGTCAGGATCGAGGGAAAGATGAACGGAGCAAAGTACAGAGAGATCCTTGATGACAACCGGCAAAGGTTCACCTTCCAACAGGACAACGAACCTAAGCACACAGCCAAGACAATGCAGGAGTGGCTTCGGGACAATTCTCTGAATGTCCTTGAGTGGTCCAGCCAGAGTCCGAATTGAAACCGATCGAACATCTCTGGAGAGACATGAAAATAACTGTGGATCGATGCTCTCCATCCAACCTGACAGAGCTTGAGAGGATCTGCAGAGAAGAATGGGAGAAACTCCCCAAATACAGGTGTGCCAAGCTTGTAGAGTCATACCCAAGAAGACTTGAGGCTGTAATCGCTGCCAAAGGTGCTTCAATAAAGTACTGAGTAAAGGGTCTGAATACTTATGTAAATGTGATATTTCCGTTTTTTATTTTAAATGTGTAAAAAACATTTACTTTGTTATTATGGGGTATTGTGTGTAGATTGACGAGGAAAAACACAATTTAATACATTTTAGAATAAGGCTGTAAATTAACAAAATGTGGAAAGAGTCAAGGGGTCTAAATACTTTCAGAATGCACTATATGTCAATTATACTGGTGTGTGTGTGTGTGTGTGTGTGTGTGTGTGTGTGTGTGTGTGTGTGTGTGTGTGTGTGTGTGTGTACTTCAGAATCAAAAGTAATAGTAATTAATTTTTCACATTTCTTATATTAAGACAACCAGACGGCACCATTTTCTTGCTTTTTAAGTTTACAGATAGCCAGGGGAACAATCCAACACTCAGACATAATTTACAAATGAAGGATGTGTGTTTAGTGAGTCCGCCAGATCAGAGGCAGTAGGGATGACCAGGGATGTTCTCTTGATAAGTGCGCCCTGTCCTGCTAAGCATTCAAAATGTAATGAGTACTTTTGGGTTTCAGGGAAATTGTATATTATTTTCTTTTTGGGAATCTATTGAAGAGTAAAAGTAGTCAAAAATATAAATAGTAAAGTACAGATACCCCCAAAAACGTAATTACTTAACACCACTGGTTAATGATCTCCATTGTTCAGACTGGAAGAGAGGAACTGTTTCATACCCCTTGACTTATTCCACATTTTTTTTATTTTTTTTTATTTAACCTTTATTTAACTAGTCAAGTCAGTTAAGAACAAATTCTTCTTTACAATGATGGCCTAACCCGGCCAAACCTGGACGATGCTGGGCCAATTGTGCGCCGCCCTGTGGGACTCCCAATCACGGCCAGATGTGAAAGCTTGAATTCAAAATGGATTAAATGTATGTTTTTTCCCACCCATCTACACACAATACCCCGCAATGACAAAGTGCCTGCAAGCTGACTTTGGTCGGCAGTTGGACGGAGTTTCCTCCGACACATTGGTGCGGCTGGCTTCCAGGTTAAGAGAGCAGTGTTTCAAGAAGCAGTGGGAGGGTCGTGTTTCGGAGGACGCATGGCTGCGATGGGACAAGACTGTAACGGTAACTACCAATTGGATATCATGAAAATTAGGGAGAAAAAGGGGTAAAAGTACAAAATATATATATATATTTTTTAATTAAAATGTTAAATACAGAAATATCTAATTTACACAAGTATTCACACCCTGAGCCAATACATGTTAGAATCAAACCAGTCTTTATGGTTTATGGGTAAGTCTAAGAGCTTTGCACACCTGGATAGTACAATATTTGCAATGATTTAAGCTCTGTAAAGTTAGTTGTTGATCATTGCTACAAGTCTTGACATAGATTTTCAAGTCAAAACTGTAACTAGGCAACTCAGGAACATTCAATGTCATCTTGGTAAGCAACTCCACTGTATATTTGGCCTTGTGTTTTAGGTTATTGACCTGCTGAAAGGTGAGTTTGTCTCCCAGTGTCTGTTGGAAAGCAGACTGAACCAGGTTTTCCTGTAGAATTTTGTCTGTGCTTAGCGCTATTCCGTTTCTTTTTATCCTGAAAAACTCCCTAGTCCTTATCGATTACAAGCATACCCATAACATGATGCAGTCACCACCATGCTTGAAAATATGAAGAGTGGTACTTAGCGAGGTGTTTTGTTGGATTTGGCCCCAAAACATAGCGCTTTGTATTCAGGACATAAAGTTAATTTCTTTGACACATTTTTTGCAGTTTTACTTTTGTGCCTTGTTGCGAACAGGATGCATGTTTTGAAATGTTTTTGTTCTGTACAGTCTTCCTTTGTTTCACTCTGTCATTTAGGTTAGTGTTGTGGAGTAACTAAAACGTTGAAGATCCATCCTCAGTTTTCGCCTATCACAGCCATTAACTCTAACTGTTTTAAAGTCACCATTTGCATCATGGTGAAATCCCTAAGTAGTTTCCTTCCTCTCCAGCAACTGAGTTAAGAAGGACGCCTGCATCTTTGTAGTGACTGGGTGTATTGATACATCATCCAAAGTGTAATTAATAACTTCACCATGCTCAAACGGATTTGATTTACCCATCTAGCAATAGGTGCCCTTCTTTGCGAGGCATTGGTAAAACGTCCTGGTCTCTGCTTGAAATTCTGGTCTGTGTTTGAAATTCACTTCTTGACTGAGCGACCTTACAGATAATTGTTTGTGTGGGGTACAGAGATGAGGTAGTTAAACATTATTATTGCAAACAGCGAGTCCATGCAACTTATTATGTGACTTGTTAAACCTCAATGGAATCAATTTTAACCTTTTTACTGCATTGGTCTAAATCAGTTTCTTGGTATCTAAATCTACTTTGAAACAAATGGTTTCACACACGTGGTTATTGTCTTAAAGAGACGACACCTGTACCATGATATGTAATGTAACAGTTGAAATATATTCAATTTTGAGTTTACATCCCAATATTACACTTGATCTACATCACAGAAGACTGAAATATAACCAAACCGTTTGAAATATAAGCACTAGATTTTTGGAGGGTTTTTTGAAATACTGTTTATTAATTAAATAAAATATTAATAACATTCCACCCATGAGGACACTAGGTCTTTTGACTTCAGGAAAGGGCTACATTCAGGCTGTAACACAACAAAATGTGCAAAAGTCAAGGGGTGTGAATACTTTCTGTTCATAACTTCTTATTTGTTAATGAACGTTACCACCTACGTAGCTTCAAATAAGCTCTCCAATAAAAAAGGTTCCATGCGTTAAGATTTTGGAAGCCTTGCAGTTGATTGAACCATCAACCCTGGAAAAAAAGATTTTCATTCCATAGACATTAGACAATGTCCTCAAGGAATTCACATACTGTACATGTTGATACGCACATCCATCTTTTATATACTGAATGCCATAGGCCTAGTTCACCGGACAGGCTTCTACAGTTGGATGCCATCCCTGGGCCATAATAAATTAGCTAGGCTTGTGTTTACCCCATCCTGCCGTAACTCGTCCCGGGGCGCTGTGACCGCCAACGTAATCAAACGGGTGCGATTTAGCAAAGTTAGCTCAAACAAGAGGGCCAGCTCCCTGTGTGGCAAATGGCCTTGCCCCCCTTGTTTGTACAACCCAGGGAAGGGACCTCCGCCTTGCCTCAGGCCGATCAAACAAGGCGCCTGCCGTGGCAAGATTGATCCTCGAGGAGATTATAGGGATCCAGGGGAGGTCTGGAGAGTATCCCCTTCACCAGGTTTGACAGTAGGATAAGCAGAGTTACGTTCAGGACAGGAGAGAGAGCTGTCCACCATCCATATTCTATATGTACCATGTATGGAGTAGAGTGTGACATGGAAGTATTGCATGATATGTAAGGACACTCAGTATAGTGTGTCGATGCACAGAGCTTTATGTTACTAGAGTATAACCTAAATATCTTCAAGGACAACCTCCAGGTTGTATTAACCAATCACCACCATCCTCTTCAACAGAACATGCCCACTATGTCCCAGATACCAACCATCCATCAAATCTCATTCCCAGTTGGTGACATACTGTAGCCCGCATGCATCCCCCAATACTTCATGTTAGTAAGGGTAAATGCTGTCTAGCACAGACAGGCTAATGGATGGACGCCTTTAAGGGTCCTCGCCCAGGAGACAGGGCTTCCCACTGGGTGATGGATGGAGGTGGTGTGCGGCCATTCCTCACCCACTATGCATGGCATAGCCTCCTTATGTATAGTCTCTTACAGCTAGCTTGAGGCAACTGTATGTATACTCAATGTCCCCTCAAGCATGACAAAGCAGTTAAGTTGGAATGTCAAGGGCTGAAACGTCAATCCGAAAGACACTTCTGGAAATATTTGTTGTGGATATATTTGCCATCTCATCCTAAGGATAAGGAGGTTTGAGTTCCAATAAAAAAAAGTTACCAATAAATGATATTGCTCAATATCTTAATTTGTGTGTGAACGGAAATAATCCTCATATCTGAGATAGTAAAAGAAGATGGTTATTTGTTATTGTTTTAAAGGAAATGTTAATGTCTCAAATTGATGATATCCAGAGAATTTAAAATCTCATCTTTGTGTTTTAAAAATGTCTGGGAAGCCCTACCTCTTGAGTCGGACGAGCAACCCGAACCCCATCTCTCCTTTCTTTCATTTCCAAAGTGCTTGAAGTCTGTCAGAGTTCAAGTCTTATTCCTCTTTTCCTCCCTGTGTTCTGTCTGATCTCATCTCAGACCGGAGACATGTCCGATGTTAAATAACTACGTGGTGAGAAGTGTCAAAGTACTTCCCGTTGCACTAACCTTGCCTTCTTGTCTGTGTAAATCACAGTCATGTCAATGTCAACAACCACGTAAACAACAAAATACACAAGGTGATTTAAGGACATCAGACAGTAGGCTTACTTCAGTAGATTCAGATGGATTTATCGTGTTATATGAGGGCAAACATGGAAGGAATTCTGCTATCTTGAATTCAGTGGAGGCTGCTGAGGGGAGGACGGCTCATTATAATGGCTGGGACGAAGTTAATGGAAACCATGTGTTTTATGTATTTGATAACATTACACCGATTCCGCTACAGGCATTACCACGAGCCCAGCCTCCCAAATTAAGGTGCCACCAACCTCCTGTGCTTGAATTGTATGTACTTTATGTATTGGAATGAAGGCCCATATTATATACTGTGGAGGTTTTATCCTTTAGTTTGATGTTATTTATAAGTGACTGACTGATGTTTTGTTAGACAGGATGTGATGCGTTATGAGCAGCTGAAGGCTGGGGTCATACACCATGACCTGTTGGTGGATAACCTCTAGAAGGTAGGCTTTGGGGGGCCAATACAAGCATGCAAACACATCCAACACATCACATGCAAACACGTGTGATCATTGAGAACCTAGCCTTGTTTTTATTTTCATTATCAGCTCTTTACAAACTATATACTGAACAAAAATATAAATATAAACGCAACAAGATAATCAATCCACCTAACAGGTGTGGCACATCAAGAAGATGATTAAACAGCATGATCATTACACAGGTGCACCTTATGCTAGGGACAGTAAAAGGCCATTCTAAAATGTGACCGACCGGCTAGATTAGGTCTTCTGCAGCAACATTTGAAATTGTGTTTTTTACATTGGATAAAAGTAGAGACTCAGAACTAGTAAATGGTATATCATACACTACAGTTGAGGAACAATGGGAAAGTAATTCTGGTTTGAAAGTTGATAAACTTGTAACCCCACTTTTGAGAAAATGGCCCTTGAATGTTTTGGTACCTACTGGAGAGCTCTTCTTTGTCTACGTCCACTCAGCATCATTCACACCCTCTTAAGCCTTAGCCCCACCAATCTCTTTAAGGATTCACATGCATGACATCAGCAGCCTGTTGGTCCAAAATAGCATAGCTGGTGTATTTTAACACCAATAAACCCATTAGTTTGAAAATGTATTTAGTATATGTCAATCTAGCAAACCAAGCAACTAAAAGCAATTTTCTAAATTAATGTTTTGGTTCGTTTCTAGCTTGTTACTACCCTGCATGAATCTGCAGGTAGCTAACCAACTAGATTCAATGTTAGCTAGCTAGCTAACATTAGGCTATAACTAGCCATGTAAATGGCTCTGAGATACGAATAGTATTACTACACAGATCATACACGTAACGTTAGCTAGCGAGCAAGCCAGCTAATGTTAGCTAGCTACCTAACAGTACTCTTTAACATGCAATGAATCAACGTTCTGACAATATTAGAGACTTATAATATCTGTAATACTATCTTACCCATATACATGGATGGATGCTTCTCCCTCTTTGTCACGGATGCCATGGTTGCCCTTAGTTTGAAGATGTAATCCGGAGAGGTGTTTTATACAACAGCCTTCTGTGTGTTCTCTTTTCTACTCCCTCTGCATATTTGCAAACAAACGCCATAATTTTCACCATCTCCTTAGCTATCATACTCTGCTTCCACCGGGCATTCCACTGATTTGCAGTTATTTGTGATATCTTTCAAATAAGCCGCATTAGAAAGGATTACCTACACATACTGAGCAGCCCTTTGTTATAGACAGAAGCTTGTTACATGTCAGACCAATCCGAACTCCTCTCTCGGCATGTCCAGCCCTTCCATTATCTCAGCCAATCATGGCTAGCAGAAAGGTTCCTGTCTTTTTCCGTGGCTAAACCAACTAGGCTCGTAATTTAACAATTGTATTCTATTTACAGATGGCATACAAGTTTGTTATTAAGGCACATGAATGTTCACATGTTCTAGAAGGCAATTTGAGAAAAAAAACACATTTTGATAAATCTTTACGTTCAAATGCCTCTCCTGTGAAGTACTGACGCGCGACATATGCCTAGTTTTCTGAAACTAGTCACAAATGTGCAGTTTTGTCACACAACACAATGCCACAGATGTCTCAAGTTAGGAATGTCCACCAGAGCTCTACCATAAGCCGCCTCCAATGTCATTTTAAATAATTTGGCAGTACGTCCAACCGGCCCCACTACCACAGACCATGTGTAACCCCGCCAGCCCAGGACATCCACATCCGGCTTCTTCACCTGTTGGATCGTCTGAGACCAACCACCCGGACAGCTGATGAAACTGAGGAGTTTTTTCTGCCTGTAAAAAAAGCCCTTTTGTGGGCAAATACTCATTCTGATTGGCTAGTTCTGGCTCCCCAGTGGGCGCCCCTGCCCAGTCATGTGAAATCCATAGAATAGGGCCTAATGCATTTATTTCAATTGAATGATTTCCTCATATGTAACTCATTAAAATCGTTGAAATTGTAGCGTGTTGTGTTTATATTTTTGTTCAGTATAGTAGTTATGCGTCAGGTATTTATTTATTATAGCTTTATTTTGCTCCCAATTACCCTTTGTCTCTCTCTCAAATTCAAATTGAAGATGCTTTATTGGCATGAAAAACATTGCGTCAATATTGCCAAAGCAACAATGTATACAATATACATTGTAATAAAATAATAAAGAATAACAAATAATAATATAAAATGGTAGTAAATAGTAATAATAAAAAATAACAACAATAAAATGGTAACAGTAAATAGTAGAAATATAATCAATATAAAAGGATAAACATGGAAAATGAAACTATAACTAACTACCACTACTATTTAGGATAATAATCACAAAAATAATAATATTAATAACAATAATACCACTAATAAGAATAATAATAATAATAATAGTACTAACAATAACACTAATAATACTATGCAGATGTTATTATTCAGTGTCCCTCAGGCTGTGGCAGGCAAATACATATTTGGCTGCAAGAGGAGCCGTTGCTCCTTCACCCAGGAGGATTTTTTGTTTTTCCTCTGCGTTTAATAAGTTAACATTTGGAATAAATGTAGTAATTTCTGTGAATATTGAATCTCTTGGTGAGGAATATTTATCCCAGTAAAGGAGAAAGTGCATCTCTGTTTCTACCTCCCCTGTCGTGCAGTGACCACATACACGCTCCTCTTTGGGTAGCCATGTCTTTTAAATTGGTGGACACTCAGCCTGTACTTGGTAAGGATCTGTCTCTGCTTCGTATCTCTGACAGAGTAGAGATAATCAGCCAATTCATATTCTCTGTTCAGAGCCAGATAGCAATTTAGTCGGCTTTGGGATTTTGTTTTGTTTTTCCAATGTTGTAAATATGAGTCCTTTGATTGGTTCATGATTTTGTTAATTTGAATTATTTATTTTGTAGCCGTGCTGGTGTCAGCTTGGTTGGTGAGGTCCAACACCAGCTGACTGAGAGGCTCGTTTCTGGGCTCGGTTCTTAGGTTTGAAGTGCTTTAAATTGGAGACTTTAATTAGGACATGAATTTAGGTGTAGCCAACATTTTTTTTTATTTTTTGTACTTTCATTACCACTGGAAAGCGGCCCAATTCTGCCCTACATGCATTAGTTGGTGTATTTCTTTGGACCTGTAGAATTTTCAGACAGAATTCTGTATGTAGGGCTTCAATTGGATGTTTGTCAATTTCTCTCTGTCTCGCTCTCTCTCTCCCTCTCTCTCTCTCTCTCTCTCACTCTCCCTGTCTCTCTCTCTCTCTCTAAGCTCTCTCTCTCTCTCTCTCTCTCTCTCTCTCTCTGTGTGTCTCTCTGTCATTCTCTTCCTCTCCCTCTCTCGCACCCCCCCCCCCCCCCTCTCTCTCCCTCTACTTCTATCTCACTCTCCCTGTCTCTCTCCCACTCTACTCTCTCTCTGCCTCCCTCTTTCTCTCTATCAAACACTCAGCATTATGACTCCATACTATTACCATGTCTTTGTCAGACTAGACATAACTAAACACATACATACAGTAGCTGGAGTGTTATCTATGTAGAGGGTGTTAGAGTGTGTACATAGAGGGGAGGTAATGGTTGTAATAATAACATGGACACCAGACTATATCTTAACACCAGTAGACTAAACTACTCCCACTCTTTGGAACCAAAAAGGGTTCTTCAAAGGGTTCTCTTATGGGGACTGCCAAAGAACCCTTTTAAGTTCTAGATAACAACACTTTTTTTTCTAAGAGTGTATAGTTACACACACACACATTTGCACAGATGTAGGATTTTCATTTGAGCTAGTTTGCTACAACAGGATTTGTTTACTCTGTGTTTAAGTGAAAGATAGTGACTATTTCGCCGAGTCCTGCGAGAGGTTTACTGAGTGGTGGTGGCACGACAGGTCACGCCATCTCTATGGTGGCTTATCAGCTCGGCGCAGGTGTGACCTGATAAACCACAACATCATCAATATTGACTGTTTGTGAACTCGCTAGGCAGTTGAAGAATTCTGTCAACACAAAAAATTGATCGGCTGTATAATTTTCTGAACATAATGCAACATAAGTGGGTCTAAGTAATTGAAATGTCTTCCCTATCGGAAGAGAAGATGAGATTACCATCTAAAAATTCCTCTCATGTTGTCGTCTGAAGAACCGAGCTGCCACTTGAGTTTCTGTTATTTTCCCAGTGATTTCTCCTCAGTAGATTCTGGAATGCTGGAGCAAGGCTATGCAGACCTTTTTTAATAGACTTTCTTCTCGAGCGAAACAAAGTAACTTGCAAATGACCAAATAGCATTTTAATGTGTATAAGGAAGCGTAAGTACAAAAGTGTGTACTTTTGTGTGTGCGTTTGAGTGTGTGGGGTGCGTTTGTTTGTGTGTGTGTGTATTTCCATAGGTTCTGCTATGTTTTTTTGGCGACACTGGGGTCTTGGAGCACTTTAGCTACAACAGTGCTACTCCTCCCAAGTCCTACATTCAAGGGGAGCCGTTCTTCCCTTGAAGAGGACGCGTATTATCTGAACTGTTCTGTAAGGGAAAATTCATACATGGTCTTAATGTCATGGTTTGCTGTAGTTTATCCTCCAAATGGTGAGATAGCAGTCCTTAACCCAAATCACCATATTATTCATATATGGGTAACCCTTTTCACTTGTGCTCAATCATTAATTGATGATCATGATTTTCAAACCAGGAAATAGGCCTCACTCTGTAACGTTTATGACAAACAGTGCTGAGGTGTTACTGTGTGTCTGTGTCCTGCAGTGGCCCCTCCGTGCTTCCTGTACAACAAGCCCATATATATGTACACTACAAAAGTTTGGGGTCAGTTAGAAATGTCCTTGTTTTCCATGAAAACATACATGAAATGAGTTGCAAAATGAATAGGAAATATAGTCAAGACGTTGACAAGGTTATAAATAATGATTTTGAATTTAAATATAATTGTGTCCTTCAAACTTTGCTTTTGTCAAAGAATCCTCCATTTGTGTGTGCGCTAATGTTATTCCTAGGATGTAGTGTCTCTGTGCCTCCAGTTTGAGAGGCTGAGACAGACCCATCTCCCCAAGGCCTTCTACGGGAGATAGGAGCTGAGCCAGTGAGTACACAACTACACACACTGACATACACACACACATACACACAGACCACACCAACCCAACCTTCATACAACTCTTTCGAAATGTGGCAGTATTTCAAGCAATGCCTCTATCTAGTGGCCAAATACTGCAAACACGTTTATTTTGTGGCTTTGGAAATTTATTTGGCTTCATATAAAATCTGATAAAATTGAATTTTTCTTTGTCACATGCTTCGTAAACAACAGGCGTAGACTAACAGTGAAATGCTTTTTTCAGCCATGCAGATATAAAGATGTTTTTTTTTTAACCATGTAAAATAGTGACACAAGGAATAAATATGCCGTGCATAATGAATAACAAAGAGGAATAAAAATAATGTGACTTTAAGTCAAGTCGTTTATTTGTCATATGCACAGGATACACAGGATACACAGGATACACAGGGTACACAGGATACACAGGATACACAGGATACACAGGATACACAGGATACACAGGATGCACAGGATACACAGGGTACACAGGATACACAGGATACACAGGATACACAGGATACACAGGATACACAGGATACACAGGGTACACAGGATGCACAGGATACACAGGATACACAGGATGTACAGGATACACAGGATACACAGGGTACACAGGGTACACAGGGTACACAGGATGCACAGGATGCACAGGGTACACAGGATACACAGGGTGCACAGGATGCACAGAATGCACAGGGTACACAGGGTACACAGGATACACAGTACGATGAAATGCGTACATGCAGGTTCACTCTCGACAATGTGAATAATACAAAGAATAGGGTACACAGGATACACAGGGTACACAGGGTACACAGGGTACACAGGATGCACAGGATGCACAGGATGCACAGGATGCACAGGATGCACAGGATGCACAGGATACACAGGATACACAGGGTACACAGGATGCACAGGATGCACAGGATACACAGGATACACAGGATACACAGGGTACACAGGGTACACAGGGTGCACAGGGTGCACAGGGTGCACAGGATGCATAGGATGCACAGGATACACAGGGTACACAGGGTGCACAGGATACACAGTACGATGAAATGCGTACATGCAGGTTCACTCTCGACAATGTGAATAATACAAAGAATAATACAAAGGAGTAATTTGCTGGAATATGTATTAATAATAATAATAATAATAATAATTGTATTATTCATTTATATGTACAGCAGGTTTAGAGTAGGATATTCTCACACATTGTGCAATAATAGTATGGTCAGCTTTTTTTTGTACAAATTAATAAAAAATTAAAAGCTTGTCTTGAGTCAATAAGTATTCAACCCCTTTGTTATGGCAAGCCTAAATAAGTTCAGGAGTAAACATTTGCTTAACAAGTCACATAATAAGTTGCATGGACTCAGACCAGGGAGGTTTTCCAATGCCTCGCAAAGAAGGGCACCTATTGATAATAAAAAAAAACATACATTCAATATCCCTTTGAGCATGGTGAAGTTATTAATTATGCTGTGGATGGTGTATCAATACACCCAGTCACTACAAAGATACAGGCGTCCTTTCTAACTCAGTTGCCAGAGACAAATGAAACCGCTCAGGGATTTCACCATAAGGCCAATGGTGACTTTAAAACAGTTACAGACTTTAATGGCTGTGATAGGATGGATCATTGACAGAGTGAAAGAAGGAAGCCTGTACAGAATAAAAATATTCCAAAACATGTATCCTGTTTGCAACAAGATGCTAAAGTAATACTGCAAATCACGTGGGAAAGCAATAATAAATATTTTTGGGGCAAATCCAATACAACACATTACTGAGTACCACTCTCCATATTTTCAGGTAATGGGGTGGCTGCATCATGTTATGGGTATGCTTGTCATCGCTAACGACTGTGGAGTTTTTCAGGATAAAAATAAATGGAGCTAAGCACAGGCAAAATCCTAGAGGAAAACCCGGTTTTCCACCAGACAGCAGGACAATAAACCAAGACAAGGCCAAATCTACAGTGGAATTGCTTACCAAGAAGACAGTGAATGTTTTTGAGTGGCAGAATTACAGTTTTGACTTAAATCTACTTGAAAATCCATGGCAAGAACTGAAAATAGTTGTCTAGCAATGATCAACAACCAGTTTAACAAAGCTTGAAGAATTTAGAAAATAATAATGGGGAAATGTTGCACAATCCAGGTGTGAAAAGCTCTTTGTAAATAAGAATTTGTTCTTAATGGACTTGCCTAGTTAAATAAAGGTTAAAGGTAAAATCTAAAAAAGAAACACTCACAGCTATAAAGTATGGACTCGGGTGTATTATGTGTAGATGGATCATTTAAAAAATATTTAATCCATTTTGATTCAGGCTGTAACACAACAAAATGTGGAATAAGTCCAGGGGTGTTAAAACTTTTGAAGGCTCTGTATATAGTGTTTAGGCTAGTATATTATATCACATCGGGGCCATATGGGCAAGTGGCTTTGTGAGTATTCACAATTGAGAGTTTTCACTTCAGCCTCGGAGAGCAAAAGCACCTGGTTCTCCAGAGCAGTTCAGTTTTGTCTGCCGCAAATCATAACATGTATTATGCTTGTCTGGGAGCGAGGCCTCGATGGACATCACGCGGCTGGATTTGCCTTTGTAGTCCGTAATAGCCGGTAATCCTTGCCACATGCGCCGCACGTCTTAGTTGTCTTACTCTGATTCCAGTTTGAGTCTATATTTTGTTTGATCTTTTTGCGTTCCTAATGAATTTTCAGAGTTCACACCTGCTTGCCTTGTACACATCCATGTCACCGGTGATGAATGCTGCAGTATGGGCCATCAGCATGGATCTCACTGGTAATCCATGTTTTTTGGTTGGGGTATGTCTGGATTGTATTTGTAGGTTCAACATCATCAACACATTTCCTGATGAAACCTGTGACTGATGATGTCTATTCCATTCATGTTCATGGATGAGTCCTGGGTGGATATAATTCCAATCAATACCATCAAAGCAATCCTGCAACATTGAGTCCACCTCCTCCATCTAGCGCCTCTGTTGATTGGTCCTCTTGAGTAGCTGTTTGTAGGCGTGGAGTAGGAACAGAGATACGTGATCTGATTGGCCGAAGTGGGAGGATGTCTTTTTACGCGTTGCGGATGTTTATGTATACATGGTCAAGTATGCGTAGCTTTTGCGAGGGACTGGAGACATGCTTATGAGATTTTAAGTTTTCCTCGATTAAATATCCTGCCATGATAAAGACTGCTTCTGCGTGAGAGGATTCTTGCTGGCTAATGGTCTCATACAGTTCGCAGTACGACTACCACCATGGTGTTGGCTTGTGGCGGTATTTAAACATCGGTGATAACAGACGTGAATTCCCTCGGCAGATAGTAGGGCCGGTATTTTAGCGTCAGAAACTCCAGATTGGGTGAGCAGGAGCTTGAGATGACTTCCACATCATTACACCAAGAAGAGGAAGCTCCTCCCCCTAACTCTTGCCATAGGCCTTGATGTCTTGTTGTGATGTTAGCCACACTCCGAGTTCATCCACTTTATTATCCCGTGATCGGACATTAGCCAGAATAATAATGCTGTGGGACCGAATCCTGGGTTACGATTTACTGGAGATAGATGCAGGTATGGCAGCCCTCACGTGAAACTAGTGATAAACAAAATTGATTGAAATAGAGCTATGTAATCACATATTAATAACGCAATACATTTTGTGACAGTGCATTCTACTACTAAAAGTTAGTTCACTAGTTGCTACATAATTATTTAGATATATGTTAGATGGTATTATCAAAGGGCTGAATTGATGCTTAAGTGTATTGAGGGCATTGCCCCCTTTCTCCTCTCCCCCTCTCTGGCCACAGCTAAGGTGAATGTGCCTTTCACTGAGGGGGTGAGACTCTCTGGTTCCAGCCTCACCACCCACCCACTGGGACGCAAGCAGGTGTCCCCCTCTCTCTCTCTTGCTCTCACTCACGCACACACAAACACCATGGCCTCCACTCTGGCCCAGGGTGACTAAAATAGCCCCGGACTCCCAACCAGCACCAGTAACCCAGTCTTCTGCCTGCACTAAAAATGCTGAGTGGTCATTTCAACCCCCTGCCCATCAACACCCTGTCACCCCCACTAGCCCCGAAACACTCACAGGTCTGTACACAGTGTGTGTGTGAGACAGAGAGAGAAGGAGAGAGATTAAGTGTTGTTAAATTACTTTTATTTATTTTTACAGATGACACGAAAACATACAAAGAACACATGTATTGAGCATTAATCGCAATCTGTACGAACCATGAACCCACTTAAGACAGACCTTGATTCCCCAGAGCATTTGACTGACAGCCATAGTAAAACCTCAAACCAGGTGAATCTCCCTCCGTCCCCTCTTGCCTCCCCCCTCCAGAATGTGACACACAGGCGTTGACCTGATGCTAAGATGCTGGCCCACAGTATTTGCTTGCTCATTTACCACCTGATCTACTGGAGAAGGTATCATAACATGGCTTCTTATTTTTAGAGTCAGAGCAGAGGGCCTGAAATATTAGACCCTTTCTGTAAATCCCAAAAGGTCAGTGGGGGGGGGGAACGACATATTCCCTGTGAGGGCAGAGTTTCTGGAGAAACTGGAGAAACTTCATTACATGGAACTTTTTTACATGTACTGTTTCGTTTGTGTGAACTTTTTTTTACATGTACTGGTTGGTTTGTGTGAACTTTTTTTTACATGTACTGGTTGGTTTGTGTGAACTTTTTTTACATGTACTGGTTGGTTTGTGTGAACTTTTTTTTACATGTACTGGTTGGTTTGTGTGAACTTTTTTTTACATGTACTGGTTGGTTTGTGTGAACTTTTTTTTACATGTACTGGTTGGTTTGTGTGAACTTTTTTACATGTACTGGTTGGTTTGTGTGAACTTTGTTTTACATGTACTGGTTGGTTGGTGTGAGAACTTTTTTACATGTACTGGTTGGTTTGTGTGAGTCTGCTGTTGGTCAGAGAGTGCGTGTCGGTATTTTGACAAAATGTCCGCTGATTGACGTGTGTTCTCTTTGACGACCACCCACAGCACAGGCCGTCCTCGCCGACCTTTCAGCTCTGAAGGTCATGCCCCTCATCCAAATCTTCCTGTTCGCCACTGTCATCTGAAGACTTTTGTGTGTGTGTGTGTGTGTTTGTGTGTGTGCGTGTGAAAGAGAGACGTGTTTGTGCGACCGGAGGAGACGTGAAAAATTGCCTGTTTCCATGCCAATGCCAGCGATCATCTGTCAGTCAGAGATGCCAACCACACCGTGTATGGAAAGTAAAAATTAAAAAAAAGACCTCTGAAACCATGTATATTCATCCCACTATATCCTCTACAGAAATAGTTATCAACATGTATCATATTATTAGATATATTATACAGTATGTAAGTATAGCCCTCAGATAAGCTAACCAAACCCAACCTCCTTAAGCTATGCCCTCTAAGTAAGATGATACATACAGTATGCCAAATTCTTGGGACCAGCTTGAGGAGTCCAATGAAAGCTGGATTGCATGGAACAGTATTGTATTGGGTTGTAGTTGGCATTGTGAGAGAAGACGGTGGTAGATATCTACAGTGTGACCATTGATAAGTGTTAATGAAACACTGATACGTGTTTAAATGGGGTCTTAAAATTGGTATTTTAATGAAGCACATCCTGCAATAATAATCCTGTGTTCGGAGCAGATTGGAAGCTGCCGGTTTCCTCAAACAAATTATCTCAGATAATTATCTAGGTCTTAATTAATCATTCTTAAACTAATATAATGTTAGTTTTTAATATGCAATATATTATAAGATATGACTTGTTTATACGCATTACAATACTACGAGTTTTTGTCTCAGTATTGTTTTTTATATAAAAAATAAAAATTGTTGTAAAAAATGGTTTTCCTGAATTATTGCATTCACATTCTATATTTAAGCAATGCCCAAGGAGTGTGGTATATGGCCAATATATCACGGCTAAGTGCCTGGATACAGCCCTTAGCCATGGTATATTGGCCATATACCACAAACTCTGAGGTGCCTTATCGCTATTATAAATTGGTTACCAATGTAGTAAAAATAAATGCTTTGTCATACCTGTGGTGTACGGTGTGATATACCATGGCTTTCAGCCAATCAGCATTCAGGGCTCGAACCAACCAGTTTATAATTGTATTTGTCTCATCTTACTATTTGATCCCTTAACCTATTTTGTTCAGTTTTGTACCTATTTTCAAATGTATCTGCCCAGATTACATACGTTTCTTTCTATGTCAATGATTTCAATGTCTCTGAGTTAAAGGGACATAAATCAATCATAGCATGTTTTATTTTTGTTTTTCAATTAAAATACAATAAGAACAACTGTATATCTACTTGTTTGTATCTTCAATTTGACTTCACCTCTGTAGAATTAAATAAAGTTAAAAATTAAATACCTTGACAAACTCATTATTCCATAGCCCTTCACTAAGATGTAACATATGGCGCCTGGATCTCTGTTTGGCAGCCTCCTTCCATTCTGCCACAGCAGCAGCATTGCCTGCTCCGTCGTCCAACATAATTAAATGTCAGTCTTCTTATTGGATAGGGTAAATATTTTGATGTGGCGTACTGTACTTTGGCCACTCACCAGAGCATTGAGTCAGTAGGCAGAATCAGTAATTGACAGGTAGAAGCACTGAGCAACTACACATGATCCGCCCCCAGCACACCCTAGCATCTGCTCTGCCTTGGTTTTGGCTGCCTTCCCCCATCCATTCTGTACGCTCTTACCCAATTATGCTGCTCTTCTTACTGCCCTCCTCTCCCTCCTGTTCTCCCTCCTCCCTCCTCCTCTCCCTCCTTCCTTCCCTCCTCCTCTCCCTCCTTCCTTCCTTCCCTCCTCCTCTCTCCCTCCTTCCTTCCCTCCTCCCTCCTCCTCTCCCTCCTTCCTTCCCTCCTCCTCTCCCTCCTTCCTTCCCTCCTCCTCTCTCCCTCCTTCCCTCCCTCCCTCCTCCTCTCTCTTTCCTTCCCTCCCTCCTTCCCTCTCTCCCTCCCTCCCTCCCTACCTCTTCCTCTCTCTCTCTTTCCTTCCCTCCTCCTCTCTCCCTCCTCCTCTCCCTCCTCCCCTCCCTCCTCCCCTCCCTCCTCCTCTCCCTCCTCTCTCTCTCCCTCCTTCCTTCCCTCCTCTCCTTCCTTCACTCCCTCCTCCTCTCCTCCCTCTTTCCCTCCTTCCTTCCCTCCTCCTCTCTCTCCCTCTTTCCCTCTTTCCCTCCATCCTCCTCTCCCCTAACCCCCCCCCCACGTCCCACCCTTCGGGCTCCCTGAAACAGCGCCCCTTTTGGTTGAAACGATGCACTGCAGGAGCGATGTGCCATGATGACTGTCATTCCATCCTTCATCACTCTGGCTCTTCCCGTTGTTGAAAGATGTAATGTAGATGGCACTATCAGGTTGCCTGTCTCACTCATTATGGCACTCTTAATATAAAATGTGCAATGCTCGGTCCAGTTGATATTAATTATACATATATGGGAGTAGTGGGACATATCTGAAATATATGTAATTTCCCCCCCGGGGGATCAATAAAGTATCTATCTATCTATCTATCTATCTATCTATCTATCTATCTATCTATCTATCTATCTATCTATCTATCTATCTATCTATCTATCTATCTATCTATCTATCTATTCATTTCAATCTCAAACAAGCAGAGGGGCGGACTGGGACCAGAAATCGGCCCTGGCATTTCTATCACACCTGCCCATTTTTTCCATTGAGGCCCCCAGAATTAGCCAGATAATTTTGCCCGAAACAAAACAAGTTAGACAGGCCCACTGGGCTAACAATGAATCAGCCCATCTGGCATTTTGGGCAAATTCCAGATGGGCTGATTCATTGTTAGCCCAGTGGGCCTGTCTAACCAGTCCGCCCCTGAAGAAGCATCCAATAAAGCATAAAGGCATACATTTTTATTTGTTTTAGGCTATAACGTGAAAATGTAGCCTATAATTTGCCACTGTTTGAATTTACAGAAGCCTACATGCATATGAGTCATTACTATTAGTCTAATTAAATGTATAGCCTAAATGGGGACACATTGAGATAACATATTAGCCTACTGTAGCCTGGTTAACGACTTCCCAATGGGCACTCACTGGTTTAATCAACGTTGTTTCCATGTGTGGAGCCCAAATTGCCATAGGGCCCCACACAATTGTGAGGAGGGCCCGTAAACAAGAACTTGCTTAGGGCCCACAAAAAAACTAGGGCTGGCCCCTCTGTTTAGACCTAATTGACAAATACGTTTATGGGCTACTGCATTAAAATCAGTATCCTAATTAAAACTATTTTCTAATTAAATGTGCTGTCATCTGACAACTAGAACTCGAGCCTAATAGCCTATTATTTTATTTTGTTGCCCATAGGCTAAATTACCCTCCTGTGGGTTTTTGCTGCTCCAAACCCAGTTGTTACTAATATGACTCAGTTTATCAACCAACTATCTATTAGCATCAGGTGTGCTAGATTAGGGATGGAGTGAAAATGTACAGGATGCCTCTCCGGAAACAGGGTTAGAGAGCCCTGGGCTATAGAAATGATGGCATGTCTTATCAATAAACGCATGACGCTTTCACCCCGCGTGTTAAAAAGTGTGCAAAGGGGTGTCTCGTTTAACCAATCACACTCTGCCATGTTGGACAGTCTGGCCAATGACAGCGCTCAGCAAGGAGGAAACCGTGGATGATTCGATAGGTGTCGCGCGATGGGGAGCGAATCAAAAAGGGAAGTGGCGAATTAAGTTTCTGAGAATTCCTCTGCTTTGAAAGCAGTTGAACATAGTGACAAGCCCCGGGGGGAACGTGAGTCGTTAAAGCAAATGCCAGTGTCTGTGGCGTGGGCTTCCACAGTGTTCAGAACACGACACATTGTAGACGCCACAACACCCCCTGCAGCCAAACCAACGACAAAGTGTTGCTATGTAGCCTAGCATATCGCCCCCGCGTAAAAATCTCCTCCACACATCAGGGAGAGAATAGGCATGTTCGTTTTGCATCGACCGGTGCCCCGGCTGGACGGAGTTTAAATATTTTAAACGATTCCATTCGTCCTAAAGAGATTTCTACCATACCGGGGCAGCGGGCAATGCAAAACGAACCCGCTCACTACATTTGGTAGTGGTTGATGTCAAGTGACCGACTTCCGCCCCATGGCTTCAGTTCTGCATCAGCCGGCAAGCAGTTAAGATACGACGCCAAGGGAGGTAGACCGACAGATGTTGTCAAACGAATAAATGGAAACCTGACATTAAGTGGGCAAACGTCGTCGTGGGCCGTTGTCGTGTATGTGGACGCGGTGGTGAAACTGGAGGGAATAGTGCGACAGGGAGAAGCCGATGAATACCTTTTTTTCCCCAACTTGAATTTGAGGAGGCGGACCTCTGACTGCGTGTTCAATATGCTGAACGCAAGCCCGATGTGTGCATACTGTATGTGGAAATACAGATAGGCTACTATTTTGTCTTTATTCAATCGATACATTGCACTTTAAACCGCGTTGGACACAGCTTATTATTTCGGTCGTGTGTGTTTTTTCAGACAGAAGATACCATACTTCTATTCATTTGCACTTTTTTCTTTGGAAGTTAATAAAGTAGGCTATGCTACCGGTTTGTCTCATAGAGCTAGCTTGAACACGTTATATAAAATCTGATATCAAGTAACGCATGAGGGGAATCGCTTGAGGTCTAGGCTACTTCATGCCACGCATTGGAGTAGGCCTATCATTTTTGGATGGAGTTGAAGTATTATGGCCTAATTTGTTGCGAACACTTTAATTAGATAATTATTTTTTTGGAGACAGGTCTATTCATTGTCATTTATCTATAGCCTATGTATACAAATATTGGAGCATTTCGAAACACTAACAGCTCCTAGTCTATTTAGCTGTTATCTGTTCATGTGTGGTATTTATCTAAACACAGCGGGGTTTTAAAGTTGATGCATTTTATCTAACTGTTGTCTGACGTTTCATTATTGTGACTCGACATATTCGAATATTTATACCCCAATTCTACACGTAGTCTTGGCACCCGGCGGAATCCTTGAAGAAAACGTTACATTTCGGGATAGCCGTTCTTTTTGTATTTATTCTCTCTTCACACGGAACATAATTAGTGGCTTCACCCACGATGAGTTACTTCTACCAAGCAGTGCTTGTATTGCTACGTGGACTCGCCATCTCTGCGGTACTGGGATTGGAAAGCAGCTACTCAACCGATCTGTCGACCCGTACTTCTAATGCCGCAATTGTAGCCACTACAGGTAAGTGTACCAATCCAAGAAGCACTGTTGCTCATTATTCACTCATGTTTTATCGCTTTGCATTCTCAGAGAATGCCACCCTGACGCACAGGAGACTGGCGGTAAGCGGGGGTCGTGCCTACGTATGCAGTCACCTTTTTTTGTCTAGATAGCAGATTGTAACGGGCTAATGTGATGCTCCCACTGGTGTAGTGGTGCCTGGAGAAGTGGGTAACGTTATACTCTAATTTTGCCAAAACATTTCCAAAAGGCCTCCAAGCGAAAGAAAGGCTTGGAACCAAAAGGGCTGTACCTGGTAGTATAGGCCTACTATTGAAATAGATAAATGAGGCTGTCAACTGAGTCAGAAAATCACAGGTTTAGGATTTCTCATTGTTTTCACTCTGTCACACTGTTATAATAGATAGAACATCCAACTTTGTTTAAGTCCACAACAATGCTTAAACCACCTCAGAACACTGTAAAAACCTTTTCACAGCGCATTGTTCTTAGCACCAGGATAACACAAGCATTTGTTATCCCTGGACTAATCTTTAGCCCTGGGCTAAGGATTCACACGTATATTCCAAAGCCCTGGGCTAACTGACAAACATAACATGCGACCAACATTCTCTCTGACACGCAACCAATGTTCCAAGCAATAAGACTGTTAACACATTATTTTTTTCCTCTTGTGATTTTCAACAGTGATGCTTTGTATAAACGTTGCTGTCTAACCTCGGAAACAATCTTTCCATTTTGAAATTCGCTCTTGCCAATGTACAGGGGGCAAGATCAATCTGATCCAGGCGAAATCATGCATCAAGTATTATCATGGATATATTCAGTTAAATGTCAATATAAAAGCTATGAAAACAGAGAAATTGAGCTTTAAACATTTTAATTTGACTTTAGGTAACTAACAACAAGAGGGCTTTGTGTTGGCGCCTATTTCTTCCTATTCAAGAAATAAGAGCTAGGCCTCCTGTTTGACAGACAAAATTAGTCTACTATCAATAGACTTTGTCAGCCTATTCCTTCAGTCACCACGCACTCCTTAAATATCTGTGTCAGTGAAGAGCTTGGTGTGTTAAGTTAAAACTAGGGCTCGAATTGAGGGGGTATTGTGGGTTCAATGTACTAACTCTAAATGTGACCTGTTTCAAGAAGCTACTGTAACCGGTGTGAAACGGCTAGCTAGTTAGCAGTGCGTGCTAGTAGCGTTTCAATCGGTGACGTCACTCGCTCTGAGACCTTGAAGTAGTTGTTTCCCTTGCTCCGCAAGGGCTGCAGCTTTTGTGGAGCGATTGGTAACGATGCTTTGAGGGTGACTTGTCATTGTGTCCCTGGTTCGAGCCCAGGTAGGGGCTCGGAGAAGCAAAACTGTTACTCTAGGCGTATGTCGCAAGTCACCACTAAACCACTTCACAGGAGAGGCATTGCTGCTGCTGAATGAATTTAAAATGCTGGATCATGTATGTTTTAATTCTGTAATGCATTAATTGCTGCTGCCTTCTTGGCCATGCCTCTGTAAATATGAATACAATTATTAAATCACAAGCCTAGTTGGTTTAGCCACGAAAAAAGACTGGAACCTTCCTGCTAGCCATGATTGGCTGAGATGAGTTTGGATTGGTCTGCCATGTAGCAGGCTTCTGTCTATAACATGAGCTGCTCAGTATGTGTAGATAATCCTTGCTACCGCAGCTTTTTTGAAAGATATAATGTTAGTCATGGAGAACTGAAAGTGTTTCTACTGCTCTCAACAACAACAACAACGCTGCCCTGAATTCAGCAGGCGCTATCAACTAAGATCAGTGGAAAAAATGTGTGATGGACTACTTTCTGCACACGGTCAGTGTAAACCGTAGTGACTTAATGCAACGGGTTAAACAAGCTGCAGGTAGCTACAATCATCAGAAAGCCATTTGCATTGCTAGTTATAGCCTAATGTTAGCTAGCTAGCTAACATTTAAAATAGTTTGTTAGCTTTAGCTACCTGCAGATTCATACTACAGCATTTCATGCATGTGGCTAGCTATGACAATCTGTTTGTACTGTAGCAATGGGTCGGGATAATGGTTAACATGTCTAAACAAAAGACTCCACTTTGCCAGATGTTTACATGACTAGGATATAGGCCAAGGACTATTTTTGCCTGGAGTTTCAGGTGAATCCCTAAAGAGAAAAAATGTGTTGTCAATGCTTAAGAGGGTGTGAATGATGCCAAGTAGTTCTAAACAAAGAAGAGCTCCCCAGTAGGTACCAAAATATTCAAGGGCCATTTTCTCAAAGTGGTGTTACAAGTTTATCAACTTTCAAAGCAGAATTACTTTCACATTGTTCCTCAACTGTAGAGGAAGATATACTATTTTGTAGCTCTGAGTCTGTACTTTTATCCAAAAAAATATCATAAATCATAAAAAACACTTTCAAATTTTGCTACTTAAGACCGAATTGAGGGATCGGTCAGCCCCAAATCAGTCAGGAACAAGCCAGGTAGCCTGAAAAATAGTTATTCAAGGCTATAGCCTGCCATTTAAGAAATAAATTGTGACGCATTTGTGACACGCAGGCTGGCAGGAGTGCTCAGGATTTCAACGACACATCAACAGTGCTTCAACATGACTCTACTTTTAGCTTTTAGGATGTATAAAATGAACTAATAATTAAACAAAACATGTCTTATAGGCTATACATTCATTCTACAGTGCCTTTTTGAATTCACTTTTAGAAACAGGACTAATTGATATTTCCATCTCTGTCCATGAAGACGCTCCCATGTGCATTTTAGAACTGTGTTTTCCCGCAAATTGCATTTCTTAACATTTGCGCATTGGCATACCGGAGTGTGCACATTGCTGCGCTTAACGCTAGATAGATAGATACAGCGGGTGAAATAAGTATTGAACACGTCACCATTTTTCTCAGTAGATATATTTCCAAAGGTGCTATTGACATGACATTTTCACCAGATGTTGGTAACAACCCAAGTAATCCATACATAAGTTCAGAAATTAAGTTATGTGAAATGACACAGGGAAAAAGTATTGAACACATGAAGAAAGGGAGGTGCAAAAAGGCATGGAAAGCCAAGACAACAGCTGAAAACTATCAGTAATTAAAAAGCAATCCAGCCCCCTGTCAGTGCAAATTAATATCAGCTGGTTCAGTCCCTACTGATGGCCTACAAAAAGGTCTCATTGCCAAGGTGTCACACAAGACACATCTCATGTGGGTAAAAGCAAAGAGCTGTCTCAAGACCTTCGCAACCTAATTGTTGCAAAACATAATGATGGCATTGGTTATAGGTGCATTTCTAAACTTCTGAATGTTCTAGTGAGCACTGTTGGGGCCATAATACGGAAGTGGAAAGACAATCATTTCACCATAAATTTGCCTCGACCAGGTGCTCCTCGCAAGATTTCTGACAGAGGAGTGAAAAGAATAATCAGAAGAGTTGTCCAAGAGCCAAGGACCACTTGTGGAGAGCTTCAAAAAGACCTGCAATTAGCAGGTACTGTTGCTCAAAGAAAACAGTAAGTAATGCACTCCACCGCCATGGCCGGTATGCACGCTCACCACGAAAGACTCCATTGCTGAAAAAAAAAGCATGTTGAAGCTCGTTTAAAGTTTGCTGCTCAACATTTGGAAAAGCCAGTGAAATACTGGGAGAATATAGTGTGGTCAGATGAGAGCAAAATTGAACTGTTTGGATGTCATAATACACACCATGTTTGGAGGAGAAATGGCACTGCACATCACCCTAAAAACACCATACCAACAGTGAAGTTTGGAGGTGGGAACATCATGGTGTGGGGCTGCTTTTCAGCAAATGGTACTGGCAAACTTCACATAATTGAAGGAAGGATGAATGGGCAAATTTACCGAGATATTCTTGACAAAAATCTGCTGCCATCTACCAGGATGATGAAGATGAAACGAGGGTGGACATTTCAGCAAGACAATGATCCCAAACACACAGCCAAGGAAACTCTCAATTGGTTTCAAAGAAAGAACATAAAGCTGCTAGAATGGCCCAGCCAATCACCTGACTTAAATCCCATTGAAAATCTATGGAAAGAACTGAAGATCAAGATTCATAGAAGAGGCCCACGGAACCTTCAAGATTTGAAGACTGTTTGTGTGTAAGAATGGGCCAAAATCACACCAGAGCAATGCATGCGACTAGTTTCTCCATACAGGAGGCGTCTTGAAGCTGTCATTACCAACAAAGGCTTTTGTACAAAGTATTAAATAAATATCAGTAAGTCTGTTCAATACTTTTTACCCTGTGTCATTTCACATTTTTACACAACTTAATTTCTGAACTTTTTTGTTTTGGTTTCTTTGTATGTATGGATCACTTGGGTTGTTACCAACATCTGGTGAAAATGTCATGTCAATAGCACCTTTGGAAATATATCTACTGAGAAAAATGGTGACGTGTTCAATACTTATTTCACCCGCTATAGATGGATAGATAGGTAGGTACTTTATTGATCCCAGAGGGCAATTTTTTTCGTCAAGCAAGGTTTATGGAAACCTAACAGCTAATTGGGCACAAATGTGAACAAACAATAGTTTATCAACATTATAAGCTAAATATTCTGATCTGTTCCATCAGCTGTAATAATTGATATGGTGTATACCTCCTCTACTTTGATATGCATCAGTGGGTGGCAGGTAGCCTAGTGGTTAGAGCGCTGTGCCAGTAACTGAAAAAAACCTGTTTGTGTCCTTGAGCAAGGCACTTAACCCTAATTTGCTCCAGGGGCTGACCCTGTAGGTAGGCCGTCATTGTAAATAAGAATTTGTTCTTAACTGACTTGCCTAGTTTAAAAAAAAAAAAAATATATATATATATATATATATGTAAGTGAGGGTTAAGAAGAGAATATACGCAATGCCTACTGAAAACGATGTTACACAGGTACTGTTTGGTGGGCTTCCCTTCTGTTCTCTATTGTTCCTCAACCAAGGAGGCAGTTGTCCTTGAATGCCCTACCTCCTTGAACTTTGCAGTTGTCAAAAAAAACACTATTTTGCTCAAAACATATATATGTTTTACCTTTTAGTGTGTGTACTTTACTGGGGATATTGCTTTTCAACTGTAAAAGTAAAAAAATCACTGGAGGACGTCTTCTAAACGTCCATGTCTAGTTCCAGCGGGTTCGTTTTGAGATTAGAAAATGCTCTGTTATTAATTGTTTTGCTCCATGAAGTAATCCAACAATGTGTACGCCATCTTGTCTATTTCAAATAATCTTTTCTCATTGATTGAAACCACTGAGTGTCATCATGACATGTAGGGCTTTGGAGTCATGGGTAACTGCATGCGTGGAGTGTGTCTGAAAGTGTCCTTTACGAAGTAAGTAGCAGGATCAACACAAGTGGGTTTATGGAAACCTAACAGATTGGTTGCCACTCAAGATGCATTTTTTTAATCCCTTTTTTTCCCCAATTTTCATGATATCCAATTGGTAGTTAGTCTTGTCCCATCGCTGCAACTCCTGTACGTAGTCGGGATAGGTGAAGGTTGAGAGCCGTTGTGGGCCTCCCGCTGGGCCAATTGTGCGCAGCCTCGTGGGTCTTCCGGTCGCAGCCATCTGTTCGGGTCTGTAGTGAAGCCTCTAGCACTGAGATGCAGTGCCTTAGGCCATCGGGCCTCCCGGGAGGCCCACTCAAGACCGTTTTGCGTGGCTGCTTGATGCCTCCTTGTAGCATTTTAGCTAAGACTAACTCTGAAATTTTTTCATAACATTAACCTCATTCTCCTAACCTGCCACGTTAATTCTCCTAACCCTGCAACGCTTGTTTTGAGATAAAAGTTAGAGCTGCATGTATTCATGTGTGCACATTTCGTTCATATCCTTTGCTTGCTAGTGAGTTGTTAGCCCAGTTATGTGTAGTCAGCAATAGGGGAGTGATTGCTTCCTACAAGAGAACAAAATGTGTACATTTCTAGACATCTTTGAAAAGATAATCAGGGCAGTGTTGTAGTTTGAGACAGGCTTGAATAAGCTAAGTAGGCAGAGCGTTGCATAATGTGTCTGATTCTCTATAATAATGATATGGGAATAATAATGCATTTATGCAGTAAGTGATTTCTTGCATCAAACACCACAACAGTTTTCAATCACCTCCTTGTCTGAAGGACCAGTGGATAAACCGGTTCATGTCAAGCCCTGCATACTTGGTCACTGTTAAAACTAACTTAATGTGGGTACAGCCTCAGTGTTCACAGTAAACGCACGCTGGAATTTGCAGAGAATTTTCACAACGTTCAAGTTTGCTCAAATTTGCTCAGTGCTGAAATAAATTGAGGGAACATTGCTGTTAACCCAATATCAGGTTTGGATTGAGTTTTACCGCAGTGATCATGAAGGGGGTTTGGTTTATGCCCTCACAGGACAGGAGTCTATAGGATCAGTGAGGGACAAGCAGCCAGCTCAACAAAACTGGGGTGGGCATGGCCATCTAGACCCCATAACCCCCATGCCATAAAAGTCTCAAACACTTTCAACCCTTTCACTTTAACACATGATTTGAGTGGTAAGGGGGATTCAGTAGTAACTGCTTTTAGATGAAACGTGCTTACTGGGTATCACATTTGGCACATCACTTTGAATAGTGATAAAAGTGGACAGTGGAAGCCTCTAATTTTTATTAAGTATACCCTGAACACCATCATAAGGGAAATGTGGGATGAGGCAAGCTGTCTTTATGGCTTTTCACATTTGAGCCATGTCAGAATAAAGACATCAAGACCTACAAGCACTGAATGGTATGAAGGTTGTCAAGTCCTGTTGAAAGTGCACTGGCCTGCCACACAGCTTTCCAAAATCTAAGTAAATATTTGGTTGAGTGTTCACACCCCTGTGAAATATTGCGGGTTGGTATAAGCAGTGGAATCCGCTAGAATGGTTATAGACCTACAACACAGAAATATACCTATTGTGATCAAATATGGGTTCAACAGTAGGCACTAGAAGACTGCTTCTTCTCAGGAGTCAGTCATCCTTATCCATAGCAAATAGACAAGGCCTCTGTAAACAAGCGTTACTTTCAGTGACTTGCATAACTCATATTTACATATAGTGACTTGTGTACTCAGCTGGGTATTAGCTGAAGTATGAGGTTATCTGCCCGGATATAGAATATCTGCTTTTTAGATTTTTCCCTATTGGCTGTTAGTTGACAATGATCAGCGACGAAATAAAAGATGAAAGACACTCATTTCTGCAGAACTTCCACCTCCCACAGTTCAAATATTTATGGATAAGAATTGTTCAAATGTAAAACTAGGCCATGAAATTTGTTTAAACAAATAGATGTTTAGCTCACACTTGAAAGAAGCCTATAAACTCAGTCTCAAAGTTTTCAAAACATCCATCTCCTCTGTAACATCTGTTTTTAAGCCATTTGTGAAATAAATAAATACTTAATTTAGACAGCGCTTATACATTTACAGCTTGCCTGTCTGTTTACAACTACAAAACCCGGCCCTTAAAGTAGTGATATGTAAATTGATTAATAAGGTGAGAGCACGCTTGCCTTTTCCACAACATCAACTGTGGAAAGGGATTTCTAGCAGCATGGGGTCAGGAGGACTCTGTCCAGTTTTCCTCCCAGTGGACTTTGTACTGACCACATTTACATTTTACTCATTTAGCAGACACTCTTATCCAGAGCTGCTTACAGTAGTGAGTGCATACAATTTTCATACTGGTCCCCCGTGGGAATCGAACCAACAACCCTGGCGTTGCAACTGAGCCACATGGGACTACTGCACCACAGGAGGTTGGTGACACCTTAATTAGTGAGGACAGACTCATGGTAGGACTGGGCGATAGAGAACAAGACAATATCGTTAACATCGAGATATACAGTGTATATATATATGTTGCATTAAAACGTATTTAAGCTTATTCAGCTCGCTAGTTTTTGCATCTCTCCGCTCTCACACTGCACGTAACCCCGCCCCCATTCACTGGCTCACGTTTTCTTGCGCAATAATGGATGACGACAGCCTCAAGACAAGATGGCAACGAGGAGCTGGTTTGTAAGAAGAGAAACAATGACTCAATCATTTGGAGATGGTTCGGGTTTGAAAGGTCGGATGAGCAACAGAGCAATGTGATATGTAGAGAGTGCAATAAACATGTTGCAACAAGTGCTGGAAGCACTACAAACCTCTTTCACCATTTACAACAGCGACAAACTACAGTACGAAGAATGTATTAAACTTTGTGGAGGTCATGCTGTTGCATGCCAGACTGGAAAGCCTTCTGCCCCAAAACAAACCTCTTTACAAGCTTCATTTACTCGGGGTGTGCCCTATGAAAAGAAAAGTGTCGAGATATAACGGAGGCGGTATGGTCCCTGTTGCAACAGTTGAACAAGCTGGCTTTAAAAAGCTGCTGAAAACAATGGATCGAAGATACGATTTGCCCAGACTACACTACTTTATAAGAGAAGCTCTACCAAAAATGACCAACTATCGTACCGAATCGCAAAAGTGACACTACGCACTGACAACAGATATATGGTCGAGCAGAACATGCGAGCCATATATGAGTTTGACTGTACATTTTATTGAAGATTGGGAGATGAAAAGTGCGTGTCTCCAAACAAGCTACTTTCCCCAAGACCACACCGGAGATAATATGGCTGAAGCCCTGCAGGATGCCCTTACAAGCTGGAAACTTGACGAAAGGGGACTGGCTGCAATAACAACCGACAACGGGACCAACGTTGTCAAAGCGGTGCAAATGACCAAGTGGCTGAGGATGCAGTGCTTTGGTCACCGGCTTCATCTTGCAATTGGTGAGTATGCTGAAGGAGTTGACTGCTTAAGTTTTTAAATAATACAAATATATAAATATACAATTTGAAGAGAGGGACTGGTTTAAGTGATGTCAGCACATATTAAAGTTTTTGTTATCTGTTAAATATATAATTTAATAAAGTTAGATAAATACAATTTAAATAAAAACGTGATACAACATTTAGAAAAGTATTTTGAATCACAGGACATTGCATGGATGATGACTTCATCTCTCGGGCTTTTTCCCTGTGCAAGAAAATAGTGAGAAGCTTTTCCTATAGCTGGAAGAAAAGGAGAGAATTGTCTGAAGCTCAGATTCAGCTGGGTCTGCCCACTCACCAGCTAATCACTGAGTCCGCTACGAGATGGGGAACAAGGCAGCAAATGATTGAGAGGCTTCTGGAACAGCAGGGCGCCCTTGCCAAAGTATTGTCCTCTGACAAGAAATCCAGGCATCTAGTCCTTACCTGGCAGGATATAGAGGTCCTAGAGGCGGTCCAGAAGGCTCTCAAACCCCTTCAGGACTTCAGATGCTCTGTCTGGTGAGGACTATGTTACTCTCTCGTATGTCAGACCTGTGCTTCATCTTTTCAATTCTCCTGGCACATGCTAAGGGAGATGGTGAGCTGACTAAATCCATCAAGACCACCATTGTGGATTATCTCAACACAAAGTATGCTGATCCAGCCACTAGTGACCTATTGGACATGGCCTCACTTGTGGATCCAAGGTTCAAAACCAAGTACGTCTCAAGTGACAAGATCGACATGTTGAAGCACAAAGCTGTCTTGGAGGCGGAGTCTCAGCTGGCTGATCAGAGATGTTTTCAGCCTGACACGGCTTAGCCAGCTGTGCCCACTGTGCCCATGCCTGCAGACCAAGAGGGAGCAGCATTTGTGTCACCAGCAGTTAAGAAGAAGACACTCGCAAGCTTCTTTAAGAAGAGCACAGCCACCACCAGCACCAACCTGACACAGAGGCAGGCTATTGAAAATGAACTTTCAAGATACTTAGTCAGTCAGTGTAGAGAGTGATACAAATCCTCTGAAGTGGTGGAAGGAATATGACATGTTTTTTCCAGCACTGGCCACCTGGCAAAGAAGTATCTTTGTGTCCCATCCACCAGCACACCTGAGAGGGTTTTCAGTTAGTGGTAACATTGTAACCTGCCACAGGGCATCTCTCAAGCCTGAGTCTGTTGATTGGCTACTGTTCCTTGACCAAAACCTGTGAGAACTACAGAGCTACACACAAGGAAAGGTTTTGTTGTTTGTTGAAGTGTTCAGATCAGTAGAAAACTAAACTACTTGTTCAGAGCGAGTAGTCCAGTTTTATATTTTGTTTACATATTCATTGTTATTTGCACAGAGATATAGTTTGTTAAACAGGAAACGAAAACCTGTATTTTGCACTCTTTTTTTTGTTCTGTCTTCGATATGTTAAATAACGGAAAAGGTATTCTCAGATATGTGCACATTTCTATTTGATATATTTTTTTATTTACATTTGAGAGGATCTTGTTCAGCAGGAAATGATAACCTGTATGTTTACTTTTTCAACTGAAGGAGTATTGTCAGAAATGGGACTATTTTAGTTTAGTTTTAGTATATATTTATGTAGTTCTTTATTTACATTTTGAAATTTACACAGCTAGTATGTGTATTCTCAAACAGGAAGAGGAACCCTGTATTTGCACATAATTTGGATCAATGTATTTTTAAATAAAGGTGTTTGAGACATCTCACATGTAGTTGGCTTACAACTGAGCATTTAACCCACATAAACAATATTGAGATATACAGTTGGGTCCATATATATTTGGGTATAATTTTCCTACTTCTGGCTCTGTATGCCACCAGAATAAAATGTAAAATTAAACAATCAAGATGAATTTGAAGTGCAGACTTTCAGCTTTATTTCAAGGGGTTGAACACAAATATCAAGTAAACATTTTAGGAACTGCAACCATTTTTATACAAAGTCCCCCCATTTTCAGAGGCTCAAATGTAATTGGACAAATTAATATAATCATAAATAAAATGTTCATGTTTTATATTTTGTTGAGAATCCTTTGCAGGCAATGACTGCCTGAATTCTGGAACCCATGGACATCACCAAAGACTGGGTTTCCTGCTTTGTGATGCTTTGCCAGGCCTTAACTGCAGCTGTCTTCAATTGTTGTTTGTTTGTGGGTCTTTCTGCCTTTAGTTTTGCCTTAAGCAAGTGAAATGCATGCTCGATCTGGTTGAGATCAGGTGATTGACTTGGCCATTGCAGAATATTCCACTTTTCCTTAAAAAACTCTTGGGTTGCTTTTGCAGTGTGTTTTGGCTCATTGTCCATCTGTACTGTGAAGCGCCGTCCAATCAACTTTGCTGCATTCGGCTTAATCTGGGCAGACAGTATATTCCTATACACTTCAGAATCCATCTGGCTGCTTCTGTCTTCTGTCACATCATCAATAAACACCAGTGATCCAGTGCCACTGGAAGCCATGCATGCCCATGCCATCACACTGCCTCCACCATGTTTTACAGATGACGTAGTATGCTTTGGATCATGAGCTGTTCCAAGCCTTCTCCATACTTTTGTCTTCCTGTCATTTTGGTACAGGTTGATCTTAGTTTCATCCGTCCAAAGAATGCTTTTCCAGAACTGGTCAGGCTTTTTTAGATGTTTTTTGGCAAAGTCTAATCTGACCTTTCTATTCTCTATTCTCTTGATTGTAGACTTTGACACTGACTCACCTACCTCCTGGAGAGTCTCCTTCACTTGGCTGGATGTTGTGAATGGGTTTTTCTTTACCATGGAGAGGATCCTACGATCATCTACCACTGTTGTCTTCCGTGGACGTCCAAGCCTTTTTATGTTGCTGAGCTCACCAGTGCATTCTTTTTTCTCCGAATGTACCAAACTGTTGATTTGGCCACTCCTAATGTTCCTGCTATCTCTCGGATGGATTTGTTTTGTTTTTGAAGCCTAATTATGGCCTGTTTGACTTGCATGGATAGCTCCTTTGAACGCATGATGAAGGTTCACAGCAATAGATTCAAAAATAAAAATACCGCACTTAGAATCAACTCCAGACCTTTTACCTGCTTAATTGATAAAGAAATAACGAAGGAATAGCCCACACCTGTCCATGAAACAGCTTTTGATTCAATTGTCCAATTACTTTTGGTCCCTTGAAAAAGGGGGGTAGCTACTCTCAAGAGCTGTAATTCCTAAACCCTTCTTCCAATTTGGATGTAAATACCCTCAAATTAAACCTGAGAGTGCACTTTCAGCCCATATCCATTATATAACTATAGCTTGAATATGTTTTGGTAAAAACCTAAAACAAATCTAAAATTGTGCTTGTGTCTAAATGCATATGGACCTAACTGTATATCGTATATCGCCATTCAGCCCAAAAATAGAGATGACTTTTGGTCCATATCGTCCAGCCCTAACTCATGGTAATGCTGGCGTGGAATGCTATCAAATACATAAGTCTTCCATTTGTTTGATATCATTCCATTTGTTATTTTCCAGCCTTTATCATGAGCTGTCCTCCCCTCATCAGCCTCCTGTGGTACTGATGGAGGCCTACTGTGTGTGTGTGTGTGTGTGTGTGTGTGTGTGTGTGTGTGTGATTAAATGTATTGGTCCCGTGCACATGTTATCGCTTGTTTAGCGGAATGCTTATGTTCCTTCCTATCTCCGACAGTGCAGTAATACCTGACGACAGTGCAGTAATACCTGACGACAGTGCAGTAATACCTGACGACAGTGCAGTAATACCTGACGACAGTGCAGTAATACCTGACGAGACACGCAGAGCCCAAAAATGGCCCATAATGTCAAAGTGCAATTATATTTTTTGAAATGTTAACAAAAGCTGAAATGTCTTGAGTGAGTAAGTATTCAACCCTTTTGAAAACACCATTAGATAACAATCACTACCTCATCGCTGTACCCCACACTTACAGATATCTATAAGGTCCCTCAGTCAAGTGGTGAATTTCAAACATGGATTAAACCAGAGACCAGAGAGGTTTTCCATTGCTTCGCAAAGAAGGGCGGCTATTGGTGAATATAAATAAAAAAGCAGACATTGAACATCCCTTTGAGCATGGCAAATGTATTAATTACACTTTGGATGGTGTATCAATATACTCAGTCACCACAAAAATACAGGTGTCCTTCCTAACTCAGTTGTCAGAGAGGAAGGAAACCGCTCAGGGATTTCATCATTAGGCCAATGTTGACTTTAAAACAGAGTTTAATGGCTGTGATGGGTGAAAACTGAGGAAGGTAACTACAACAATATTGTAGTTATTCCATAATACTAACCTCACACTAACCAAATTGACAGAGTGAAAAGAATGAAGCCTGTAGGGAATAAAAAAAATTCAAAACACTAAAGTAAAATTGCAAAAAAATGTGGCTAAGCAATACATTTTTTGTCCAGAACAGTGTTATGTTTGAGTTAAATCCAGTTCAACACATTACTGAGCACCGCTCTTCATATTTTCAAGCATATTAGTGGCTGGATCATGTTATGGGTATGCTTGTGTTCGTTAAGAACTGGGGAGTTTTTCAGGATAAAAAATTAACAGAATGGAGCTAATCACAGGCAAAATCCGGGAGGGAAAACCTGGTTGTCTGCTTTCCACCAGACACTGGGAGATGAATTCACATTTTCAGCAGGACAGTGACCTAAAACACAAGGCCAAATCTGAACTGGAGTTGCTTAACAAGAAGACAGTGAATGTTCCTGAGGGGCCGAGTTACAGTTGTGACTTAAATCTGCTTGAAAATCTATGACAAGACTTGAAAATTGCTGTATAGCAATAATCAACAACCAATTTAACAAAGCTTGAAGAATTCTTTTTAGAATCATGTGCAAATATTGTAAAAAATCCAGGCGTGCAAAGCTCTTATCGACTTACCCAGAAAGATTCACAGCTGTAATCGCTGCCAAAGGTAATTCTAACATGCATTGAGAAACAAGATTCTCTGGTCTGATGAATCCAAGATTGAACTCTTTCACGTCTGGAGGAAACCAGGCACTGCTCATCACCTGGGCAATACTATCCCTACGGTGAAGCATGGTGGTGGTGGCAGCATCATGCTGTGGAGATGTTTTTCAGTGGCAGGGACTGGGAGGCTAGTAAGGAATGAGGAAAAGATTAACGGAGCTAAAGACAGAGATCCTCGATGAAAACCTGTTCCAGAGCGCTCAGGTTCAACTTCCAACAGGACAACAACCCTAAGCACACAGCCAAGACAACGCAGGAGTGACTTCGGGACAAGTCTCTGAATGTCCTTGAATGGTTCAGCCACAACCAGATCGAACATCTCTGGAGGCACCTGAAAAAGCTCTATTTTTACTATTTTCTACATTGTAGAAAATAATAGTGAAGCCATCAGAACTGTTAAAAAAATCTATCAATATATTGGAGATTCTTCAAAGAAGCCACCCTTTGCCTTGACAGCTTTGCACACACTTGGCTTTCTTTCAACCAGCTTCACCTGGAATGCATTTCCAACAGTCTTGAAGGAGTTCCCACATATGCTGAGCACTTGTTGGCTGCTTTTCCTTCACTCTGCAGTCCAACTTATCCCAAACCATTTTGGGTTGGGGTCGGGTGATTGTGGAGGCCACGTCATCTGATGAACTCTCCATCTTCGTCAAATATCCCTTACCCAGCCTGGAGGTGTTGGGTCATTGTCCTGTTGAAAAACAAATGATAGTCCCACTAAACATAAACCAGATGGCATGGCGTATCACTGCAGAATGCTGTGGTAGCCATGCTGGTTAAATGTGCCTTGAATTCTAAATAAATCGCTAACAGTGTCACCAGCAAAACCCCAACACTATCACACCTCTTCCTCCATGCTTCACGGTGGGAACCACATGCGGAGATCTGTTCACCTACTCTGCATCTCACAAAGACATGGCGGTTGGAACCAAAAATCTCAAATTTGGACTCATTAGACCAAAGGACAGATTTCCACCAGC
Organism: Thymallus thymallus; assembly: GCA_023634145.1. Classification (NCBI taxonomy): domain Eukaryota; kingdom Metazoa; phylum Chordata; class Actinopteri; order Salmoniformes; family Salmonidae; genus Thymallus; species Thymallus thymallus. Next base: position 20,268,287 of record CM042422.1, read on the forward strand.
CTAATGTCCATTGCATGCATTTCTTGGCCCAAGCAAGTCTCTTCTTATTTGTGTCCTTTAGTAGTGGTTTCTTTGCAGCAATTCTTTGGCTGCTATCTCTAATGAACTTATCCTCTGCAGCAGAAGCAACTCTGGGTCTTCCTTTCCTATGGCGGTCCTCATGGGAGCCAGTTTCATCATAGCACTTTATAGCTTTTGCGACTGCACTTGACAACTTTATTGACTGACCTTCATGTCTTAAAGTAATGATGGACTGTTTGTCTTTGCTTATTTTAGCTGTTCTTGCCATAATATGGACTTAGCCCTATTTAACTTAGTAAAAGACCATCTTCTGTATACCACCCCTACCTTGTCAAAACACAACTGATTGGCTCATGCATTAACTTAACAACTTACCCCATTAATTGAAATGCATTCCAGGTGACTACATCATGAAGCTGGTTGAGATTATGCCAAGAGTGTGTAAAGCGGTCATCAAGGCAAAGGGTGGCTGCTTTGAAGAATCTCAAATATAAATATATTTTGATTTGTTTTGTATCACTTTTTTTTTTTATTCCATATGTGTTTTCTCATAGTTTTGATGTCTTCACTATTATTCCACAATGAAGAAAATAGTAAAAATAAATTATTTTATAAATGTGCAGAAATATATTTTACCTGTTTTTGCTTTGTCATTATGTGGTATTGTGTGAAGATTATTGAGGGAAAAAAAACTATTCTAGAAAATCCCTAAATAAAGAAATGAATAAATATCAGAGAGCAATGAGTGTGTGTGTATGTATGTATGTATGTATGTATGTATGTGTGTATATATATATATCAAATGAATAGAAAAGGTGTGTAGAGCAGTAGGTATATAGGATGAGCCATGACTAGAATACCCACGGACCCCCCCATGCCAATCCCACCCCAACAACCAGAATACAGTAGCCGTTATCTATGTTTGACAAGTAGTATGAAGCTGCGGCTTGGATTATTGCGTATTCAACCTTTTGTAATGTATTCCCTGTGAATCTGGTGATGTTTTTTTCCCTGTTCAGAGAAATTAGCCATTTTAAGTCTCTTGCAGAGTTGGGTTGAAGCATTAGGTTGCTGAGAGAAATGCAAACTGAATTGCTTTCATGGAGGACTGGCTTGACCACACGATTGAGCCAAATATATTGTTTTTTTTACGCAAAGGAAATGTGATCTACAGTTGAAGTCGGAAGTTTACATACACCTTAGCCAAATACATTTAAACTCCGCTTTTTCCACAATTCCTGACATTTAATCCTAGTAAAAATTGTCTTAGGTCATTTAGGATCACCACTTTTATTTCTTTCATCACATTCCCAGGTGGTCAGAAGTTTACATACACTCAATTAGTATTTGGTAGCATTGCCTTTTAACTTGGGTCAAACGTTTCGGGTAGCCTTCCACAAGCTTCCCACAATAAGTTGGGTGAATTTTGGCCCATTCCTCCTGACAGAACTGGTGTAACGGAGTCAGGTTTGTAGGCGTCCTTGCTCGCACACACGTTTTCAGTTCTGCCCACAAATCTTCTATAGGATTGAGGTCAGGGCTTTGTGATGGCCACTCCAATACCTTGACTTTGTTGTCCTTAAGCCATTTTGCCACAACTTTAGAAGTATGCTTGGGGTCGTTGTCCATTTGGAAGACCCAATTGCGACCAAGCTTTAACTTCCTGACTGATATCTTGAAATATTTCTTCAATATATCCACATATATTTCCTTCCTCATGATACCATCTATTTTGTGAAGTGCACCAGTCCCTCCTGCAGCAAAGCACCCCCACAACATGATGCTGCCACCCTCCATGCTTCACAGTTGGGATGGTGTTTTTCGGCTTGCAAACCTCCCCTTTTTCCTCCAAACATAGCGATGGTCATTATGGCCAAACAGTCCAAACCATAGTCTGGATTTTTTTATGGTGGTTTTGGAGCACTGGCTTCTTCCTTTCCTTTCAGGTTATGTCGATATAGGACTCGTTTTACTGTGGATATAGATACTTTTGTAGCTGTTTCCTCCAGCATCTTCACATGGTCCTTTGCTGTTGTTCTGGGATTGATTTGCACTTTTCGCAACAAAGTATGTTCATCTCTAGGAGACAGAATGCATCTCCTTCCTGAGCGGTATGACGGCTGCGTGGTCCCATGGTGTTTATACTTGCGTACTATTGTTTGTACAGATGAATGTGGTACCTTCAGGCATTTGGAAATTGCTCCCAAGGATGAACCAGACTTTTGAGGTCTTGGCTGATTTCTTTTGATTTTCTCATGATGTCGAGCAGAGGCACTGAGTTTGAAGGTAGGCCTTGAAATACATCCACAGGTACACCTCCAATTGACTCAAATGATGTCAATTAGCCAATCAGAAGCTTCTAAAGCCATGACATAATTTTCTGGAATATTCCAAGCTGTTTAAAGGCACAGTCAACTTAGTGTATGTAAACTTCTGACCCACTGGAATTGTGATATAGTGAATTATAAGTGAAATCTGTCAAATTGTTTAAAGAATTACGTGTCATGCATAAAATAGATGACCTAACCGACTTCCCAAAACATTAGTTTGTTAATATGAAATCTGTGTAGTGGTTAAAATGAGTTTCAACCTAAGTGTATGTAAACTGTATCTAATAAACACAAGAGACCAGCAAAATTGATAAAATAGTGGGGTGGCAGTAGCAGCAACAGCAGCTGCTAGTGGTGAAAAACGGGTACTGTCACACTATTTTATGATAAATAGTGCATCACATAGTAGCAGGAACAGCGGGCACTTTCACGCTCTTTTATGGTAAAGAATGGTGACCCCCCCCCCCCCAAACCATATTCACAATGAATACATTACAAAGGATGAAGAAACAATACTCCAAGCAGCAGCAGCTCCATACTGCTTGGGCTCCCGAGTGGCGCAATGGTCTATTGCACTGCATCTCTGTGCAAGTTGCATCATTGCAGACCCTGGTTAGAATACAGGCTGCATCACATCCGGCTGTGATTGGGAGTCCCATAGGGTGGCGTACAATTTTCCCAGGTTTGGCCGGGGTAGGTCGTCATTGTCAATATCAATTTGTTCTTAACTGAGTTGCCTAGTTAAATAAAACAAAATAAACTTGGTTCTTGGATTGAGGTGTGGGTGGTTATCAATCATTTTATTGGATTCCTCGTGTCCTACTCATTGTTAGGAAGAATTATGGTCCAAATCAGATGTGTTCTATATTTATTGAAGATTATATGAATCCTTTACATTTTAAATGTCAAATTTAGGTGCAACCAATTAGCATCATTTCTGAGAGATCAAATTATATTTAAACAAAATTGTTTCAGAAATTAAAGAACAATTTTGAGACTGTTGTCAATCCTCTTTATTGTGCTTTTTGAGGGGGATTGACTCTAGCCTCTCCTCAGAGGAGGGGGGAAGGGAGGGAGGATTTGAAGGATAAAGTGGAGGGGTGGGGACTTGGTCACTTCGGGCCTACATAACTGTACCCTCAAAGGCCTGTTTGTCCCGGTTGCCTTGGTTTAATGAGTAGGGTTCATAACCTCTGACCTCACAGACATGGACCTACAGTTCATCGCTGTATCAGTTATGGAAACAGGTGATGTTTCGCAGTTCAAGGAAACTAAGATGGTAGAGAATTGAAGCGTGATGGGGTTACTATTAGGGTTTCAGGTGTTCTAGAACTAATGATCACATGGATTGCCACACCAAGCGTGGTTAGATGTCATGGGGATAGCTCAGGTGCTTTTATACATGGTGGGCTGACAGATGTCTTACCACTTGGTCGTTTTATGGTTGACCAGAGTGGTGGTTTGTGGTTAGTCAGTGTAAAGAGGCCTTTCTGGGATGTTCATATAGGATAGTGGTGGATAGCTCATGCTGCACCTGCTGTATGTGGTTGTTATATCAAAGTTCCACAACTGACTAACTGGAACAACTTTTTATATGAGAAACCTTGCAACTCATCAAATGTTTGAAACAGGTGGACAAATGAGCAAATACTGTACTGTTCCTTCAGTTTAGATAAGGGGAGAGACTGGTGTAAGGTTGGAGGTGGGGTGGGTGTAGGGGGGTGTGTGTGTGTGTGTGTGTGTGTGTGTGTGTGTGTGTGTGTGTGTGAATGAATCTCGGTTGGCTGGGGCTTGCTTGAGTAACAGTGGGTGTTTCTCAAATGTGGTAGACCACGTTCTCTTGAGTATGTTCTTGTGAGGACGAGAGTGTGGAGAATGCATAAAACCAATAGATTTGAGAAGCACTCACACTCCCTTTACTGTATTACCTCACCCCTTACTGTAATACCTCACACTCCATCTACTGTATTACCTCACTCTCTCTACTGTATTACCTCACACTCTCCAGACTGTATTACCTCACACTCCACCTACTGTATTACCTCACACTCCACCTACTGTATTACCTCACACTCCACCTACTGTATTACCGCACACTCCACCTACTGTATTACCTCACACTCTCACTACTGTATTACCTCACACTCTCACTACTGTATTACCTCACACTCCACCTACTGTATTACCTCACACTCTCACTACTGTATTACCTCACACTCTCTCTACTGTATTACCTCACACTCTCACTACTGTATTACCTCACACTCTCTTCTACTGTATTGCCTCAACTGCACCTACTGTATTATCTCAACCTCTCCCTACTGTATTACTTCACACGGCACCTCTCTCTACTCTCTATTGTAGTACCTCACACTCCTGCTGCTGTATTACCTCACACTCCTTCTGCTGTATTACTTCACACTGTACCTCCCACTACTGTATTACCTCGAGCTCCCTACTGTATTACCTCACACTCCCTCTGCTGTATTACCTCGCTCTCTCTACTGTATTACCTCGCGCTCCCCCTACTGTATTACCTCACACTTTACCTCCCCATTAACTGATCCTTCTACCAGCCAGGACAACGGCAACAATAGACAAAACTAGATATACACAAAGCTAATTTTTTACTTCAGATTGATCAACTAGATATATGAATCATAATAATCTAGCTAGTTAAACTTGCAAAAATTGCCTACAACTAATGTTATGCAAGGTAGATGTACGTTTGTTTGTGGGTAGCTACCAACTATTTCTGGCTAGCTAGCCAGTTAGCCCTATTGACTTACTATTGACTTAAAGTACCCATTCACTGAACCGTCTTCCAGCCAGGACAACAATGGCATTAGAAACTAAACAAGATATACACAAAGAAACCGTTTTACTTCGTAGCTAGCTGTATGTGAATCGTAATGTAGGTAACCAGCTAGTAACAAAAGTGCAAAAATAACCTAAATCTAATATTATGCAATATGTATATGTCAATTCTTCGTGGGTAGCTAGCTAACAATTATTTGTCGGCTATCTGGCTAGCTAACAGTACTAGTTGCTATCCAGTTAGGCCTATTGACAATATGTTATCTTGATAGGTATTTATTAACGTATCAAGATAACATATTGTAGTCAGGCAACATATGAGATGTGAATAGGCAACATTTAATTTCGAAGTCTGAGTGTATTTTCTCTCGCTTCATTTCAAATAATAGCTGCCATTGATTTCAAGAAATTGTGCGTTGTTGCATCCAATTTCTTTGCATACTTTCCATTGAAGCATGCATCGATGCATGATTCAAAATATGTACAAACGACGTACTCATTCTAGAAGGGCTCTCCGTACTCCGTTTCGCATACTTTGATTTGGACTCTGACCCTACCGTGCTCCAATTTGCGTGCTCGGAGCACAGTAGTATGCATTTTGAGAAACACTCAATGTCTAAGTAGACTTCCTCACATTTTAAGGAAATGGAGCTGTGTATTTAACTTGCTTAGTGTTTCAACAAACAAAGCCCTTGCCTATGTCTCCCAGAGTTTAACACCGTGTTTTGAAATTATGTCTTGAAGATGACAGTCCTTAAGAGAGAATTATCTTTTTACATAAGCTCTCATTGGACTCCTCCTAGAAACTCATGTCTTTACTGTAACAGGTTTTATGAGTGGGTTACACAAAGATGGATGTTTAACATTTTGAAGAGGCTGTTAGTCTATTTTTTTTACAGCGTTCATCCCTCGACATTCTTAGTAATAGCCCACCAATAGCCTGTGAGTTTGGAGAAAACCCACTCTCTTTGTTGCTATGTTTTGAAGCTAAGTGCACAGCGTCCATCTCAGCATTGATATGGTTCTCTCTGAACAGAGCGGCCATTAATAAGGTGATTTGTTTGAAAAGGAAGGTAAACATTATGACTTGTTGACTCGAACTCTGAAGTGTGACGGAAGGAGTTGGAACTCCGCACTTTCATTTTCTTTGACTTTTCTTTAGCCTCGCTTTTTATTTTTCAAGCAGAGTGAATCTCAAGGTTCCAAGTGACAGTGTGACCATCGAACGTGGACTGCCTCACAATTCTGTGGCTCTCTATGTATTTGGCTCCTTTAGTGTTTCAACAAACAAACCCATTTTGTCTCTACAGAGAGGAACACAGTTCTCAAGTGATCCATCCAGAGGAAACTAACACTTCAAACGGAAGGAGAACATTCAGTTCAACCGCACAATGGTATCAAATGCATAAACTGACCTTGCCAAAGAACTCAACAGTCAAGTCACCAACCCTATAACTTTGAAACATTAACCAGAGATTCCTTCTCAAACTAATGTCTTGAACAACCCCTTGTCTCAATTTGCATACTGAATGCACTTATATATGCAAATAGACCATTGCCATATATGGATCTGTGCCATTCACTGAACTGGACTGTTTTTACAGCATGAGCGGTGGTAAGTAGATACACTTGTTTTGAGATCAAAGCGAGAACTACAGTTGATGTCGGAAGTTTACTGTATTTAATGTGTCTTTAAACAATTGTTGAAAGAATTAGAAAGTAGCTGTCCTAACCAACTTAGTTTGTTAACATGAAATCGGTGGAGTGGTTGAAAAATGAGTTTTAATGACTTCAACCTAAGTGTATGTCAACTTCCGACTTCAACTGTATGTATTTCTGTATGTATTTCACATAGTGTGGCATGACTATGTACTCATACTCAAACACACACACACATATAGTACCAGTCAAAAGTTTGGACTAACCTACTCATTCAAGGGTTGTTATTTATTTTTGCTTTTTTCTACATTGTAGAATAGACTTCTTGGTAAAATAGCCCTTACACAGCCTGGAGGTAAATAAATGTCAGTCTAAGCACAAACCAGATGGATGGAGTATCGCTGCAGAATGCTGTGGTAGCCATGCTGGGTAAGTGTGCCTTGAATTCTAAATAAATCACAGCAAAAGACCATCACACCTCCTCCATGCTTCATGGTGGGAACCACACATCCGTTCACCGTCTCACAAAGACATTGTGGTTGTAACCAAAAGCAAGTATCTTCTTCTTATTGGTGTCCTTTAGTAGTGGTTTCTTGGCAGCAATTCGACCATGAAGGCCTGATTCAAACAGTTTCCTCTGAACAGTTGATGTTGATGTGTCTGCTACTTGAATTCTGTGAAGCATTTATTTTGGCTGCAATTTCTATGGCTGGTAACTAATGAACTTGTACTCTGCAGTAGAGCTAACTCTGGGTCTTCCTTTCATGTGACGGTCCTCATGAGAGAGTTGCATCATACCGCTTGATGGTTTTTGCGATTGCTCTTGAAGAAACTTACAAGGTCTTGAAATGTTCCGTATTTACTGACCTTCATGTCTTAAAGTAATGATGGACTGTTGTTTCTCTTTGCTTATTTGATCTGTTCTTGCCATAATATGGACTTGGTCTTTTACCAAATAGAGCTATCTTCTGTATACCACCCATACCTTGTCACAACACAACTGATTGGCTCAAACACATTAAGAGGGAAAGAAGTTCCACAAATTAACTTTTGATAAGCAAGCCACACCTGTTAATTGAAATGCATTCCAGGTGACTACCTCATGAAGCTGGTTGAGAGAATGCCAAGAGTGTGCAAAGCTGTCATCAAGGCAAAGGGTGGCTTCTTTGAAGAATCTACAATATAAAATATATTTGGATTTGTTAAACACTTTTTGGTTTACTACATGATTCCATATGTGTTATTTCATAGTTTTGATGTCTTCACTTTTATTCTACAATGTAGAAAATAGTAAAAATAAAGAAAAACCGTTGAATGAGTAGGTGTGTCCAAACCTTTGATTAGTACTGTATATAGATATTTTTTGGAACGAACAACTGACTGAAGACGGGACGGCCAAGCATTCGTGAGGTTGAGTCGGTTACTGCGATTTAATATAGATTCTTCACAACTCGATGAAACTTTGTTGCTCCTTGCTGAAACAAGGCTCATGTGGCTCATGCAATGGAATGTATTTTTTTAATGTCAGTTGAGTTGAATCAAGTCATAGCATATATTGATGGGTACACTTCCTGCTTTTCCTTCCTGCTTTGCTCTTATTTGTACACTCGCAATGGCCTCCAGTTTATCCATTATGCGATCATTGACTTGAATAGGGACTCCGTTCTATTCATTCTATTTCTATGGCAGCACATGCAGTCAGGAAAGGAGGAAATGTGCGAGGGAAAAAAAAATACTAAAGCCATTCGGACGGTTATTATGGAGACCGCAGTCATTTGGGTGGCCAATTAGTCATCCAAAATCCCATGACCATCACAGCCCTACAGACACACACCACACACACATGTCCAATTGATAGAGGTTATAGTGGTAGCTGAAGTAAAAAAGAATTGGGATTGTTGCACGTTAATACTCAGCACAGGAACAACCCACTGTGAAGGGACTTGCTGTTGGACGATGGCTTCATGATGAAATGTCCTTCAATGTGGCATGTTACTATTGGCAGCCAGTCCTCTCATTGTGTGACATTACCCCATTTACAGGTATATTTATCAATAATAGACCACTGACCAGGCCTCTCTTGCGGAAGAGATTTCTCTCTCAATGAGACTGACCTGGATAAACCCTGCAGCCGTAGAGACATATTGTAGTCTGCATTTTTCTTTATGAACGTGTGAATTAAAAAGTTACAGGAAACCATTGACATTTCTCTGCTTGTGTTGCCACACTGCATATACAGCAGGTGTGAATAGAAACACAACAGCCTCCCCTACACTAACTTCACTGCTGTCTGCTGGCAATGATATAACACAAAGGGAAATCTCTTCAACCCTACAAGGGCAGATGGTTTTGACTTCCACCAGCTACCCATGCAAATCCAGTCAAATGACGACGGCTGTGGACGTCTGGATGGAGCATTGGTTCTGATGAGAGGAGGGGAGAGGTGCTGGCATCAAGGCTAGGCCATGGATGTTAAGGATGGAGTGGTTAGAGTGGTGTGATGAATCACACTTGGTCCTCAATACCAACAAGACCAAAGAGATGTGCATAGACTTCAGGAAGCGAACAACACCTACCTCTGCAACATCTATCAGAGGTCAGAACATAGAGCTTGTAGAGGAATCTGTAAATGTACAGACCTGATCTACAAAATTAGTCAGCAGAGACTACTTTCTCAACAAGCTGGGATCTTTTAATGTTGACTGTACCTTACTGACTCTGTCTTACAAATCTTTCATTTGAGAGTATTTTAACTTTTTGTATTGTTTGTTGGTTTGCAATGACACTGTCAGCCAGAAAAATATGCTGAGAAGAATTATCACCACAGCAAGCAAGGTGCTAGGACTCAAACAGACAGGGTTTGATGAGATCTTTAAGGTCAGGGCCCTCAGCAAGGCTCACAAAATAATTTTAGACCAAAGCCACCCCCTATACCCAGACTTTGAACTACTCCCCTCTGGGTGCGGGTATAGGGCTCCCCCAGGGAGGTAAAACACAACTAGATAATAATTTGTGCCAGGTGTGATATCTCTCCTAAACAGCTCGGGCTAATGTTCTTATTGAACCAGTAAGGCCAGCAGGCTAGTCTCTTTTATTGCCATGTAACTGTTATGAAAGTTGTATTGTCAATTAGTTGTCTACTGTATTTAAACGACACTTTAAACATGTACATGATACTGCAACAAAATGTCCCCATGGGGTCAGTAAAGTAATAAACCTAGGTTGATTTTTGGATGGGGATAGTGGTGCCCTTTGATTTCAAGGACTTTCCCTTGGCAGGGGGACACGTAATGTTGTGGGGTCAGCGGGAGGCGGCAGATTTCTTACGCATGCTCTCTGCCTCGTCTGCACTGTAGCTCGTATAAATCAGCAATGCATACTCACACACCAAGACTAAGCATAAACGCTCACACACTGGGAGGAAGAGGTGGAGGGATGTGCCAAGCCGTGGTGATTTCATGAAGCTTCCAGAGGCAGTTTGGAACTCGTTAGTGAGTGAGTGTTGAAACCGAGGACAGACAATGATTTTTTTTAGCGTCAGCGGGTCCGTTCTGTGATCTTGTGTGGCCAACCATTTCGTGGCTGAACCGTTGTTGCTCCTAGACGTTTCCACTTCACAATAACTGCACAGTTGACCGGGGCAGCTCTAGCAGGGCAGAAATTAGACGAACTGACTTGATGGTAAGGTGGCATCCAATGACAGTGCCACTTTGGAAGTCACAGAGCTCTTCAATAAGGCCATTCTACTGCCAATGTTTGTCTATATAGAGATTGCATGGCCGTGTGCTCGATTTTATACACCTGTCAGCAACGAGTGTGGCTGAAATGGCCGAATCCACTAATTTATTTTGAATGTATTTATGTGTAGAAAATAGTAAAAATAAAGAAAAACCCTTGAATTAGTGTTCTTTAACTTTTGACCCGTAGTGTATGTAGTCCCATAGGGCGGGGCACAACTGGCCCACTGTCGTCCGAGTTAGGGGAGGCCGGGTTAGGCCGTCATTGAAAATAATAATGTGTTCTTAACTGACTTGCCTAGTTAAATAAAACAATACAATTCTTCAAATAGCCACCCTTTGCTTTGATGACAACTTTGCACACTCTTGGCATTCTCTCAACCAGCTTCACCTGGAAAGATTTTCCAACAGTCTTGAAAGAATTCCCACATATGCTGAGTACTTGTTGGCTGCTTTTCCTTCACTCTGGTCCGACTCATCCCAAACCATCTCAATTTGGTTGAGGTCGGGGGATTGTGGAGGCCAGGTCATCTGATGCAGCACTCATCACTCTCCTTCTTGGTCAAATAGCCCTTACAGAGACTGGAGGTGTGTTGGGTCAGTGTCCTGTTGAAAAACAAATGATAGTCCCACTAAGAGCAAACTGGATGGGATGGCGTATCGCTACAGAATGCTGTGGTAGCCATGCTGGTTAAGTGTGCCTTGAATTCTAAATAAATCACTGACAGTGTCACCAGAAAATAACCCCCACACCATAACACCTCTTCCTCCATGCTTTACGGTGGGAACTACACATGTGGAGATCATCTGTTCACCCACATATCTCACATAGACACGGCGGTTGGAACCAAAAAGGGCACATTTCCTCCGGTCTAATGTCCATTGCTCGTGTTTCTTGGCCCAAGCAAGTCTCCTCCTTATTGGTGTCCTTTAGTAGTGGTTTCTTTGCAGCAATTCGACCATGAAGGTCTGATTCAGACAGATGTTGAGATGTGTCTGTTACTTGAACTCTGTGAGGCATTTATTTGGGTTGCAATTTCTGAGGCTGGTAACTAATGAACTTATCCTCTGCAGCAGAGGTAACTCTGGGTCCTCCTTTCCTGTGGCGGTTCTCATGAGAGCCAGTTTCATTATAGTGCTTGATGGTTTTTGCGACAAGTTCTTGAAATGTTACGTATTTACTGACCTTCATGTCTTAAAGTAATGGACTGTTGTTTCTCTTTGCTTATTTGAGCTGTTCTTGCCATAATATGGAATTGGTATTTTACCAAATAGGGCTATCTTCTGTATACCACCCCTACCTTGTTACAACACAACTGATTGTCTCAAACGCATTAAAAAGGAAATGAATTCCACAAATTAACTTAACAAGGCACACCCATTAATTGAAATGCATTCCAGGTGACTACCTCATGAAGCTGGTTGAGAAAATGCCAAGAGTGTGCTAAGCCGTCATCAAGGTACATTTTTTTTATTTAACTAGGCAAGTCAGTTAAGAACAAATTCTTATTTACAATGACGGTCTAGGAACAGTGGGTTAACTGCCTTGTTCAGGGGCAGAACGACAGATTTATACATTGTCAGCTCGGGGATTCGATCCGGCAACCTTTCAGTTAGGGGCCCAACACTCTAACCACTAGGCTACCTGCCGCCCCAAAGAAGAAGAATGTCAGATATTCAAAAGGCACTCGCAGATCTGAGCAATCTTTTTTGCAGGTGCATGTTAACAGTTGAATGAAATGAGAAATCAAAATATATTTTTTAGATTCTTGAGAAGAATGAGGCTGACACGTGAAGCTTATTAAAGAGCAGTGATACTATCAATAGCAGTGTGCGGGTTTCTTCTTCTCAAGAATCTCAAATATAAAATATATTTTGATTTATACAATGTAGAAAATAGTAAAAATAAAGAAAAAGCCTTGAGTGAGTAGGTGTTCTAAAACTTTTGACTGTGTGTGTGTATACAGTTGAAGTCGGAAGTTAACATACACTTAGCTTGAAGTCATTAAAACTCCACAGATTTCATGTTAACAAACTATAGTTTTGGCAAGTCTGTTAGGACATCTACTTTGTGCACGACACAAGTAATTATTCCAACAATTGTTTACAGACAGATTATTTCCCATATAATTCACTATATCACAATTCCAGTGGGTCAGAAGTTTACATACACTAAGTTGACTGTGCCTTTAAACAGCTTGGAAAATTCCAGAAAATTGTCATGGCTTTAGAAGCTTCTTATAAGGTAATTTACATAATTTGTGTCAATTGGAGGTGTACATGTGGTTGTATTTCAAGGCCTACCTTCAAACTCAGTGCCTCTTTGCTCAACATCATGAGAAAATCAAAAGAATTCAGCCAAGACCTCAGAAAAAAAATTGTAGACCTCCACAAGTCTGGTTCATCCTTGTGAGCAATTTCCAAACGCCTGAAGGTACCACATTCATCTCTACAAACAATAGTACGCAAGTATAAACACCATGGGACCACGCAGCCGTCATACCGCTCAGGAAGGAGATGCATTCTGTCTCCTAGAGATGAACGTACTTTGTTTCGAAAAGTGCAAATCAATCCCAGAACAACAGCAAAGGACCTTGTGAAGATGCTGGAGGAAAACGGTACAAAAGTATCTATCCACAGTAAATTGAGTCCTTTATCGACGACCTGAAAGGCCGCTCAGCAAGGAAGAAGCCACTGCTCCAAAACCACCATTAAAAAAAAAAGCCAGACTATGGTTTGCAACTGCACATGGGGACAAAGATCGTACTTTTTGGAGAAATGTCCTCTGGTCTGATGAAACAAAAATAGGACTGTTTGGCCATAATGACCATCGTTATGTTTTGAGGAAAAAGGGGGATGCTTGCAAGCTGAAGAACACCATCCCAACCGTGAAGCACGGGGGAGGCAGCATCATGTTGTGGGGTTGTTTTGCTGCAGGAGGGACTAGTGCACTTAACAAAATAAATGGCATCATGAGGAAGGAAAATGATGTGGATATATTGAAGCAACATCTCAAGACATCAGTCAGGAAGTTAAAGCATACTTCCAAAGTTGTTGCAAAATGGCTTAAGGACAACAAAGTCAAAGTATTGGAGTGGCCATCACAATGCCCTGACCTCAATCCTATAGAACATTTGTGGGCAGAATTGAAAAAGCGTGTGCGAGCAAGGCCTACAAACTTGACTCAGTTACACCAGTTCTGTCAGGAGGAATGGGCCAAAATTCACCCAACTTATTGTGGGAAGCTTGTGGAAGGCTACCCGGAACGTTTGATCCAAGTTAAACAATTTAAAGGCAATGCTACCAAATACTAATTGAGTGTATGTAAACTTCTGACCCACTGGGAATGTGATGAAAGAAATAAAAGCTGAAATAAATCATTCTCTTTGCTATTCTGACATTTCACATTCTTAAAATAAAGTGTTGATCTTAACTGACCTAAGACAGTGAATTTTTACTAGGATTAAATGTCATGAATTTTAAATGTATTTTGCTGAGATGGAAAGTGGGATGTTCCAAGGTGATTGAAAGGTCACTCATACCCGTTCCGGAACGTGGCATTGTGGACGAACTTTGCGGCCGAGGGTGGTAATCCATTTCAGCGCTGCAAACAGTGGTGTGTGTGTATGTGCAAAACAGGTGCGTTCTCAAGAGCCAGTTAGTCACCTCCTTGATCACTGTCCAAAACTGACCGCGGCTGTTATTACACATCGAAGGAGACCCGGTAGCACTGAAAAGAATGACCTTTATTTTGCTTTGTCTTACTCTATTGACTCTTTCATAAGGCAATGGGGTCGTGTAGGCCTATGTGCGTTATGGGTTTCGTTTTTCCCGTCAGCACCTCATCCGAGAGGGCTAAGTTTCACTTACAGCACAGTAGCTGCTGCCTTCCTCTGTGCTTTCACTGCTGTCTCTTCTAGTTATTGAGAGAGAGGTCTGGTAACCTTCACAAGTGTTGCGATGCTAATAGCCAGTGTTTCATGTCACTCGACGGCTTGACATTTTGTCTCAGATTCTGCCTGTGGAGATGGAGGCATCTGTTTCATGTTTGTCCTTGGCATCAAATGGATGAGAGAGATGTAGGTCTTCATACATCACTTATGTAAAGAGTCATCACCATTTTGTCCATGAAGCTTTGCAAATGATACAGGAGCAATTCTGAGGTAAAGTACAGTAGAAAATGAAGAAAAATGTTTTTAATTTTAGCCTACTGTGGAATGCTAAGATTAACAAATAACGGGCATTTCCTGTCAAACAGGAAGTTCATCCAAGGTGACAGCAGTGAGACAAACCAGTAGTCGTCGTCGTCGTCTTCTTACTGGCTGTCAATATGTCCGGGGTGCTCTGCTGTTTCTCAGGACATCTAACCTGGAGGTTCCCATTTAAAGTCCAGGGAAAAAGAGAGTATATGCTGAACTAACATGGGAAGTAGTGGTGGGTACAAAGACAGACAACCGAACTCGTCCACCCTGCTTCTGCTTACAGGCAAAGGAAACCAATATGTAATTTTGGAACTTGGGTGAACTATCCCTTTAAGATTGAACCTCATAGAACACTTTAAAGTTGGATACAATTTAAGAAAAACAATATATTACTTCAGATATCACATGTATACATCTAATTATAGAGTTCTTAATGCTCAGTATCGACTGGTGTATGTGTTGGCTGTCCTGCTCACTGGACAGTTTGTTTTGGTATACTCCCCAGGTTCAATGGGTCCAATAAGTACCGGTTGTCAAGTCGGTGACCATCGTTTTTCACCTCCTTTCAGCCTTTCAAAGTGCGTTGCATTATGGGGATGAAATCTGTCCGACTTCTGTCTGGCTGCAGTCGACTGCAGGTTTCTGCATTTGTTCGTCACAAACTTCATCCTGCAGCCATCGCCTGCTTTGTTGGTGGCTCTATTGTCAATCAATCATTAGGGTGGTTTTGTTTGACCCATGTGAATGTGACCAAAGACGTGACTGAAACAGGAACTAACTTTGCCACAGTGGGTATGTACAGTGGGTATGTACAGTGGGTATGTACAAATTGGGATATATGAGCCTCGCTCTCACCAATTGGTTGTACAATGTACACACATTTTCAGTGTGAGTGTGTGATATGGGGGTTGGAGACGTGTTTGTATTTTATAATTGTATTAATTAGGGATCCCCATTACCAAGGCAGCAGCTACTCTTCCTGGGGTCCAACAGTCTAGCATTATAACCCTCTGCATTAGCATTCAATGTTCTTTCTCATGAGGTCATAGGGAGAGGGGTCATGACCCTAGCTCTATGCTGCTTCACAAGGTACTCTCTCTGTGTAGTATCTGTCTGTACTCGTGTGTACTCTCTCTCTCTCTCTCTCTCTCTCTGTGTACTTTGTGTACCATGATTGGACATGAGACAAGGGACCATGTTTGTCTCTATGTGTGCGCCTTCAATGTTGTATAATTTGAGGCGGCGCTATTAACTGTTGTCATTGTGGGTAATCTACATGGGCTTTTGGACATATAGTGAGTACATTATCGTCTCTTCGATGATCAGCTCATGGTAAGTCCTCTCACTCGCTCTCTGTCCAGCTTGCTCTTTTTCTCTCTAGTACTCTGTCCATCTCTTGCTCTCTCTCTATTCTTTACTAGTCTCTAGGGGTCACAGGTCCACCTCTACCTCCAGTCAGAGAGATGACCTCTGACCTTTTAACCTCTCTTCTCATTCTTTCTCTCTTTCTTTTTGCTGCCCGGCTGGCTGCACACATCACATCTCCTGTTCCATCGTTGATCCAAGCATTCCTGGTGCGCAAGACCACGAGGACTGTCTCCTTTTCTGGAAGTTTTTGGATCGGGAGGCCTCGTGTCCTGTCTCGTTGCTCTTCGCTTAGTTTCCTCTCTCTCTCTTTGATGTGATTTATTAGGACCCCAGTTAGCCGAAGCTAATGGCGACAGCTACGGTAGTCTCACTGGGGTCCAACACATAACAACAAATACTTTAGCATTTTAGTATTTTAGCAGACGTACTTATCCAGAGCGACTTACAGCAAACATTTCAATGCTTTATTCGTACGTTACAGACGAAATACTTTACAATCTATATACATTTAAACACTTTAACATGTAGTGGCGTGTGTGTGTGTGTGTGTGTGTGTGTGTGTGTGTGTGTGTGTGAGAGCCAGGGATCAGCAGGGCTTGTGTTTTACAGGAGAAACTTGACCCTCTGTCTCTGTATGGGTGGCACTTGAGATATCCGGCTTGTGTTTGCACCCGTGTGAATTTAGAGGAAGTGTTGACCTCTGTCTGGGAAAGCAGTGTGTGTGTGTGAGGGAGGGAGGGACAAAGTGTGTGTGCGTGTGAGAGCGCAAGAGAGTGTGTGTGTGTGTGTGTGTGTGTGTGAGTGAGAGAGAGAATGTGTGGTGTGTTGAATCCGGATTCAAAACGCGCGCACACACACGCGGTGCTGACTAACGGCGAATTAACTGTAAGCTATAAACATAAATAGTTGCACACACTACATACAGTGCCTTTGTGAAGTATTCAGTCCCCTTGACATTATTCACATTTAGTTACCATACAGCCTTGTTCTAAAATGGATTAAATAAAAAATGAAAATCCTCAGCAATCTACACAGAATACCCCATAATGACAAAGCCAAAATTAATTAATTTGGGTTAAAAGTAGCCTGGCGGTTCGAGTGTTGGGACATTTAACCCTAAGTTGTTCCAGGGTCTAACCCTGTAGGCAGGCAGTCATTGTAAATAATAATGTGTTCTTAACTGACTTGCCTAGTTAAATAAAGGTAAATAACAGAAATACATTATTTGCATAAGTATTCAGACCCTTAGCTATGAGACTCGAAATTGAGCTCCGGTGCATCCTGTTTCCATTGATCATCATTGAGATGTTTCTACATCTACCTCCAAATGATTGGATATGATTTGGAAAGAAACACACCTGTCTATAAAGTTGACAGTGCATGTCAGAGCTAAAACCAAGGAATTGTCCGTAGACCTCCAAGACAGGATTGTGTCGGGGCACAGATCTCGGGATGGGTACTAAAACATTTCTGCAGTATTAAAGTTCCAGAAGAACACAGTGGCCTCCATCATTCTTAAATGGAAGAAGTTTGGAACCACCAAGACTCTTCCTAGAGCTGGACGCCCTGCACCATCCCTACGGTGAAGCATGGTGGTGGCAGCGTCATGCTGTGGGGATGTTTTTCAGCGGCTGAAAATAGCTATGCAGCAATACTCCCCATCCAACCTGACAGAGCTTGAAATTTCAGCTTTTCATGTCTTGTATTAATTTGTACACATTCTTTCCCATGAGCCCCTCTCTTGTAATCATTGTCAGTTTGACCTGTTGCATTGAAATACAATTCTGTACAAACTGTCCCTGGGACATAACTTAGTCAAAATATAAAAGCTGTTTTAACAAATCTGCTAGGACCTTCAAAAAGTTGGTGCTGGCTTATCAGCTCAATATTCGGTACTAAAACATTTACTTGGATCTACTTCATTATGGACACAGTTCCACGTAATAGAAACAGATGATTGTTTTAGATATTATCTTCTTACTTAAATCCCAAACTATAGAATTGAAAAATAAATAGTCAGAAAAGTGTCTTATTGAATTATTCATATCTTTGTCCCAAATTTTCCCACTGTCTTTCTTACAGCCTGTTTTGAGTTCAGTGTGTACTGACAGCTATCTATTGTTTCACAGGAAGCTTATCTAACCCAAACAACAGATGACTTCAACACGAGAGCAGTGGACCAGACCTTGAAGAGTGATTGGCCTCTAATCTAATTTAATATCAGTCTCAATGCTCAATCCTTCTGTCTTACTTCTTCAAATAACTAAGATATTGCATAATTGGCGTGCTATCTGAATGACAATTACATTCACTTTGTTACTTTCACTAGTCGCCATATATTTTTCCTTCAGCTAGGACTGCCTTCTTCCCAGTAGGAAGACTTTCTTAATCTACTACTACTAATACAAACAGATCACTCTAAATCAACATTCTGCTTCCCCCCATATTACGAGGTTTAAAATAAAACAAACATCCTCCATATTGAAAGGCATTGTTTTCATTTCATCCTACCCTAACAATGTTACTCTATATATTTCAAATTTCTGTTGGATATTCACTTTCTGCTTCACACTTATTAAATGTCTATTTTAAGATGTATTTATTTAACCTTCATTTAACTAGGCAAGTCAGTTAAGAACAAATTTCTTATTTACAATGGCGGCCCAAACCCGGACGACGCTGGGCCAATGTGCGCCGCCATATGGGACTCTTAATCACGGCCGGATGTTATACAGCCTGGATTCGAACCAAGGACTGAAGTGACGCCTCTTGCACTGAGCTGCAGTGCCTTAGACTGCTGTGCCACTTGGCTCACTAACATGTAATACATCTGTTCGATATTCACTTTCTGCTTCACACTTATTAAATGTCTATAATTTTAAGATTAACATGTAATACATCGGTAAATTCAGAAAGGGGGAGAGAAACAGTTATTTAACTGGGCTTGCACTGCCTGTCAGTCCACTGTCACATAATGTTTTATCCATAAGGTTTCTAGCACCTGAGACAAAATCGATGGGGAGGCAGTGTCAGACCCCCACTCCTACTGGGAGAGTGGTTCAATTTGCCTGCTTACTCATTGGTTTAATATCTCATTGTTTTGGATATCAACAACAACTCTATCAGGAGTACAATAAATGTAGCTTAAGTTCAGGCTGTAACACAACAAAATGTGGAAAGATTATATACATATATTATATACAGACAACACGATCCCAACCGTGAAGCACAGGGTTGGCAGCATCATGTTGTGGGGGTGCTTTGCTGCAGGAGGGACTGGTGCACTTCACAAAATAGATGGCATCATGAGGAAGGAAAATTATGTGGATATATTGAAGCAACATCTCAAGACATCAGTTAGGAAGTTAAAGCTTGGTCGCAAATGGGTCTTGACCCCAAGCATACTTCTAAAGTTGTCGAAATGGCTTAAGGACAACTAAGTCAAGGTATTGGAGTGGCCGTCAAAAAGCCCTGACCTCAATCCTATAGAACATTTGTGGGCAGAACTGAAAAAGTGTGTGCGAGCAAGGAGGCCTACAAACCTGACTCAGTTACACCAGTTCTGTCAGGAGGAATGGGCCAAAATTCACCCAACTTATTGTGGGAAGCTTGTGGAAGGCTACCCGACACATTTGACCCAAGTTAAACAATTTAAAGGCAATGCTACCAAATACTAATTGAGTGTATGTAAACTTCTGACCCACTGGGAATGTGATGACAGAAATAAAAGCTGAAATAAATCATTCTCTTTGCTATTCTGACATTTCACATTCTTAACATAGTGGTGATCCTAACTGACCTAAGATAGTGAATTTTTACTAGGATTAAATGTCATTGATTGTGAAAAACTGAGTTTAAATGTATTTGGATAAGGTGTATGTAAACTTCCAACTTCAACTGTAGATGTATTTTGACAGGGAATCAAGATTGATCTCCTCACTGTCATTTAATTAACACGTTTTTCTTAATAGGATATTCAACAATGTGCTTTTTGTTCAACTTAAATATTGTCAAGTCCAACTTCAGTTTTATGGTCTCTGGATTTGGCTAAATTTCTTTGGAAAATATTTCAGTTTGCAGTTATTGGAACTCTAAGAGAAACGAAGTCTCCATGTGTTCCTGTGAGTAGAAGTGCTAAGTGGAACTTGACACATGCACCTATGATTTTAAACGCTTGTGAAAGTTGAGTGACTGCTATACATTTGTGTAATTTTACACTCTCTCTCTCTCTCTCTTGCCTCTCTATCCCCTCTCTCTCTCCTCTCCCCTCCCCTCTCCTCGACCCTCTCTCTCTCTCCCCTCTCTCTCTCTCCTCGACCCTCTCTCTCTCTCCTCTCCCCTCCCCTCTCTCCTCTCCTCTCGCCCCTCCTTCTGCACTCTCGCCTCTCTCTCCTCTCTCTCTCGCCTCTCTTTCTTCCCCCCTCTCTCTCTTTCTGCCCCCCTCTCTCTCTCTTTTTGCCCCCCCTCTCTCTTTCTACCCCCTCTTTCTCTCTCCCTGCTCTCTTTTTCTGCCCCCGCTCTCCTCTCTCGCTCGCTCTCTCTCCCCGCTCTTTCTCTCTCTCCCCTCTCTCTCGCCCCTCTCTGTCTCTCTGTCCCAGCTAGCTGGTGGTTAACGACTAGCTGGCTAATGATATGTGTCTTAATAGCTGTGCTGATGACCTGAAATAGTAGACCCTTGAGAATCTTTATTTACTGTTCTTTAAGAGTGGCTGGCCTGTCCAGTTGAGTTATGACACTTCCATATGGTTACAGTTGACAGGGAGCTAGTTTGTTCTAAGTTGCCGTCACGCCCCTTGTATCCATACGCACATGCTATTGTTGCCTTAATACTGTAGGATGTGTTAACACAATCCTCTGTTTGGTTCAACTCTCCAGAAACTGCTAATCCTTAGATTTCGACAGATCAAATATTGAGTTAAGTGATTAGAATGTGTAAACATAATGCAGTGATGTCTATGAACGTGTTTACGTACAGTTGAGAGTAAAGTATAGATGTCATATTGCCATTGGAGGATGCTAGCTTGCCAATGAATGAAGCCATGGTATGTTGAAGGAAGGTCTGGTGTGTCTCTTTTGGTATCAAATACAATGGACCTATGAGTCTGCTGTAGTTGGGTAGACTCATGTTAGAGTAGCCTGGCATGTCTTTTCTAGAAGTTAAATGAGACTGTGTGTCTCCTGACGAGGTGAAGGTCTAGAGGTTAAATGAGACCGTGTACCTCCTGACGAGGTGAAGGCAAATGCAACACCAGGGACAGCAAACGCAACACCAGGGACAGCAAACGCAACACCAGGGACCACAAGCAACCAACACACATCTCACATGACATCAACAACAAAGGTTTCCATTCATCTGGAAATAGACTTCCTTCTTTCTTCCATTCATCTTGCCGCCCACTCACCCAGAATGCTTTGTGTGCGTGTGAGAGAGAGAGAGACCTCTTCCATTGTTGAGGTTTTGCAAGATAAACCACGTCCTGACAACTGGTTTCCAGGGTCTATTTTTAGCTCACAGTGCTCATATTTGACCCCTTTTGGGTCGTATTCTGACGTGTGTTTTTATTTAGCAGGTGTCCCCCGGAACGCAGTGTCACCATGGATCACTTCACTTCCTGCCACATGGGTCATTGTAGGGTCAAAGCGTCACTCACATGGTCAAATTGTAGGGTCAAAGCGTCACAGCGACATGTCTTTGTAGAATGGATGTGCTGTGAGGAGAAGTGGTGAGGGAGTCGGACTTGAGACCAGAGCAATGGTTGTTGTCACACTAATGCAATAGGGAATGCACTTAGCTAGAAGTCGTGCTTAAGATATCACCAGGTAGCCAAATAGATAAAATGCTGTGACGGAGGACGCCTGCTAAGCAAATGGATTATATAACCTTAGTTAAAACATAATTTAGGTATGCTAAGCCTCCTTCAAAAAAGTTGTCTTCATGACAATTTGCATTTGATTATTTCTGTGATTTTTAGCTACCTTACTTGATTATAATATAAATTATTTACTAACATGGTCATCTTACCCAGTGCCCTCTCACTTGTCAAGCAGCAACGCTATAGCTAACGTGTCAAGTCTGTTTTCAGTCAACAGATCCTACATTAAAGGAAACATCTTACCCTGCATACACAGTCTATACTTACTTAGACCTGTAACTGTCTAACCTAACCAGTATGTTGATAATGGTATGCATTTTATTTTACCTTTATTTTATCAGGGAGTCCTGCATCTTACTATTACACAACAGAAAACACTCACATTCCTCAGCAAAGAGGTCCTCAGTCAACATTCTGAACTGCCGAAAGGCACCAATACATCCATTTGTTGGGAACTCTGAAGATTGCACCCAAGAAACTGAAAGTATACAGTGGAAATGCCCAGATATTTGTTAGCAGGGACATGATCAATGTCCATGCAAGGTACATATGCTTAAATTATTAGAATAATTTTTGTGTGCCCTAGAAAACATCTTTGTTTTACCCGCATTCAATACTAATTTATGGTCAAAGGTTTTCTGTAAAACAATGAAAGCAGACTAGAATACACAACCGTATCGTCCACATACAGTTGCAGGTTAATTTTTTGACAGACAAGCCTATATTGTTAATGTATACAGTAAAAAGTACTAGACCCAGAACTCACCCCTGTGGGACACCTTTTGTTATTTTCTGAGAACTTGATTTAACACCCTCCGTAGACATGCATTGAGTTCTGTCTGTCAAGTAGTTTCTAAACCAGTTACACGCACCCTGGTCTAGGCCAATTGAAGAAGCGGCGGATGAATGGCTCGACAATGAGCCTCAAGCTCGTCACGGTGTCTCTGTTCATTCAAATTGCCATCAATAAAATGCATTCGTGTTATGCCTGCCCATACCATAACCCCACAGCCACCATGGGGCATTCTGTTCACAATGTTGACATCAACAAACCGCTTGCCCACACAACGCCATTCACACTGTCTGACATCTGCCCGTTCCAGTTGAAACCGGGATTCATCCGTGAAGAGCACACTTCTCCAGCGTGCCAGTGGCTATCGAAGGTGAGCATTTGCCCACTGAAATAGATTACGATGTCGAACTGCAGTCCGGTCAAGACCCTGGTGAGGACAACGAGCACGCAGATGAGCTTCACTGAGACGGTTTCCATTTGTGCAGAAATTCTTCAGTTGTGCAAACCCTCATTTTCATCAGCTGTCCAGGTGGCTTGTGAAAAAGCCGGGTGTGGAAGTCGCTTGTAAACACATTTTTGTGTGTATGAAACATTTCTGGGATATTTTATTTCAGCTCATGAAACCAACGCCTTTTCTATTTTTGTTCAGTATAATATTTTAGCAAGGCAAGAAAGTTTTGCGATAGGGTGACAGTTGTCTAGGTCACAAGGTTCCCCAACTTTGAAGTGGAAGTACAAGAGCCGCCTTCCGAATGAGAATGACTTAAGTTATTGGCAGGACATCTAGGCTGGATAGATGGATGGACCTAATCGTTGCGTTGATGCATTGTTTACGTTTGTGTGTGTGTGTGTGTGTGTGTGTGTGTGTGTGTGTGTGTGTGTGTGTGTTATTGTGTATTGTTCAACAGATAATGCCTTACTCTTTGTATCCAGTGGAATATTTTTTTAAAGAGAGTGTCTCCTATAGATCCCAGCTGGTTTGACACTCAGTAGCCCGACTGTCCTGACTAACACAGTCTGGGTTAGAGTAATTACTGGACCAGCTTTCTCTTGTCTGCTTAGTGTGTGTGTGTGTGTGTGTGTGTGTGTGTGTGTGTCACTTACGTTTGGTTATAGCCGATAGGTAGGCATGCTTTTGTGTGCTTGTTTTCATTGGAGTGTATGGAGGATGTGTGTGGCACTCGCACAGACAGTTTGACGCAGGCTCAGCTCACACTGTCCTTCTGATAGGGAAAGGCTGTACTTTTGGACTAATTCACTGTAGGATCTTCTAGAGCACAAATGAAAACAATGTGGCCTCTTGGGATGTGAGTGGAATATCAACGGCATACCAGACAGTAAAATGGAAACATTACTGGAAGAAGGTATCCAAGGCATGTGATGTTTTTGACAGGATGTGATAATGCCTTGCATACCATGTGTAAATCCAATGACAGTCCGTGCTCTCTGACGCCATTAAATGTAGTCTTCAATAGATTCTCTAGAATGTAGTTTGAAAATTAGACACTCATATTTGAGACGTTCTGTTCTTTGCGACTTGGAGTGACCTGACCTTGTGGTAATGCAATATTCACCATAGTACAGCATTTTAAAAAACCGAGAGATGTCAAATAGATGATATGTAAATAATGAATGTAAATCTGTCTATATGTCAACGTCTTGCCAAATGGATGTTTATAGATGTGATTACACCATGGCATTGTTGAATACTCATTTCTGATTGGCTTGAAGGGCATTCTAGAGCGTTCATTATTTCCTTTTAACACACAGTATATCTGCACGGTCAAATTCAATGGCTATAGTTCATTCTTACATGTTCTATATTTGAGCAGATTTTGAAAACATTGATATTGTTGAATTCGATTTTCCTAACAGCAAGCTAGAACTCATGGTTTGGTTGAGTCCGAAAGTGAATATCCCACAGAGCGGAATTTCAGTCACTGATTTAATAACATTTGTTCTTGTATTTTATTACCGACAAAATATAATTTGACCCACTTCAATCATTACCTTGGTAATAACTATGTCCTTTCCTGGATCTTGTAACACTGAGCCTCCATGTCACTCCAGTGTCTCTAGTCTTTAGAAGCCACTCTTGTAACTCTTCAACAGAATTCACTCCTAGGCGTAGGCTCAATTCAAAAGTTGAGTGGTCTTTCCACAAGTGAACAAATATGATATTTGTACCCAGGGGGTATCCAACTCTAAATAGGAAACTTGATGTGTTGTGTGCTATAGTCAGAGCAACTTAAACAACAATAGATTAGTTAATCAATATTTGAGAAATTATGAATAATAAGCATATACTTTTACCCGATAATAGACTACTAATGATAATATAACAACTTTAAATACCGAGCTAGTAACGTTAAGTATCCTACGTTAACTTAGCTGACCTTCAATTGATGGAATTCAGCAGTTCTATGAGACGTTTTTGAAACTCTGGGCAAATGTTACCAAACGTGTTAATAATAGGCCTGCATTACGGTGTGTCAGTAGGCCGCTAATTTCCAGCCTTACCTTTTTAAGTTTTTAAATGATTTTTTAAAATCATTAAATGTAAAACATAAAACAACAGCCAGAGGGATTACACAAAGAAATAAGGAAGACTAATAATAATACAAATCCACATGAAATCAAATCACATAGACATGTCACTGTCTCTGAGGTGTGTGTTCATTCATGTCTCTCAACAGGCTGTGACGCAACCGCTTTCGCGAGCCAAACAAACCCTAGCCAATGGGAGCGTAGTAGAACGCTTTTGACGCTGTTTGGTTAGCTAAACGAGGAAGTCTGTTTTTAGTTTTTTTTGGTTACCAAGGCAACTACTGTAGCTATCTAGTAAACCTGGTAGCTACTTCAGTGGATGTTGAACACATTTCTAGTGGAAAATGTGTTTCATTAAAGCTATGGTGTAAAAGGGATAATCAGTTCGGGGCTCTGTGTGTTCTCTGGAAAATAATGGAGCTCCGCTAAAGTGTCGTGGAACACACCTTTCATTATTTTATTATCCCTTACTTAATACACAAGACTCGACACCTTTTAACCTGAGTTTGACTTTTAACATTTGACCTTTTGAACTCTCTCTCCAGACCCCTGTCTGATGGTGATGCCGCCATGCATGGGTGACGCAGATCGTTTCAGCCTGGAGGCCCTCCGGGTCATCCACAAACAGCTGGATGATGACAATGATGGGGGAATCGAGGTCAACGAGAGTGTAGAGGTGGGTATTTCTAAAACTGGATTAGTCTATGTGACATTTGCTGATCATTTGTGTTACCAAGTCATTTGTGTTAACAAGTCATTGGTGTTATCAAGTCCTTTTTTCTGATAATATTAATTTGATGTATGCATTGTTAAGGTGGGAATGCTTTGTGGCTTTTAGGGTTGACCTGAACTGGACCTTAAAGCCTTACAGCCTCATAAACAACCCCATAAACTCATGGAAAAGCTAGTGGAGTGATGGTGAAGATGAGAGAGCGAGAATGATTATGTGTTAGGCCTTTCTCAGTGTGATTGACAGTAAGACCACACTGACCTGGTTTGACCTGGTTTGACCTGTACCCTCTCATAACCAGCGCCCTCTTAGTTTAATAAAAAAACACATTTATTGTGTGTGTGTGTGTGTGTGTGTGTGTGTGTGTGTGTGTGTTTGTGTGCCCATGCATGTGTGTGACGAGGGATGGCGGAGCAAGGTATCACCCTCCAACTTTATAAGGGCAAAGAGAAGCTGTGGAAAAGCCCATGTTGTTCATGTCCCCATTGGGATTCGAGAGCTCTTCTCTTCTGGAGTGAAAGGAGGCAAATCGTTTCCGCGTTCTGCCAAGACATGAGCTATCGTCAGATCAGCCCTTAAGTGGACGGTTGTGGTGTGTCATATGACTAGAGATTCCTAGGGGTGTAGGAATCTTGGGTCAGTTTTTCATTTTCTCCACGAATGGTTAAGGTTAGGATTTGGGGCAGGGGAATTTGATCCAGCATGTGTACCGAAGAGAAACTTGACCCTGAAATGTGTGACTGTGTGACTATTCACAGGGAGATTGGATTGACTCACTCCTACATGTGACACTGTCTGCTCTTTTCTGTTCATGTTGTGTTAGGAGCGTCTTTGAAAATAAACGCAATTATACAGAGTATAAAAAACATTAAGACCGCCTGCTCTTTCCATGACAGACTGACCAGGTGAAAGCTATGATCCCTTATTGATGTCACTTGTTAAATCCACTTCAATCAGTGTAGATGAAGGGGAGGAGACAGGTTAAAGAAGGATTTTAAGCCTTGAGACATGGATTGTGTACAGTATGTGTTCCATTCAGAGAGTGAAGACAAAAGATTGAAGTGCCTTTGAACGGAGTATGATAGTAGGTGCCCGGAGCACCGGTTTGTGTCAAAAACAATGTTGTGGGTTTTTTACTCTCAACATGTTCCCTTGTCTACCAAGAATGGTCCACCAATCAAAGGACATCCAGCCAACTTGACACAACTGTGCGAAACATTGTAGTCAACATGTGCCAGCATCCCTGTGGAACTCTTTGGACACCTTGTAGAGTCCAGGCCCCGACCAATTGAGGCTGTTCTGACGGGAAAAGGATGGTGTTCCTAATGTTTGGTAAACTCAGTTGAGATATTTCCAATAACTTGTTTGGCACACTTTGTTTTCTTCTTTTATTATTGATGAAGAAATAGTGTCAAGGGTTAAATAGTGTCAAGGGTTAAATAGTGTCAAGGGCTAAAATTCCTTTTTGGGAGTTTGTCAGAACATTTGTGAGGTAAGTGTTGACCGTGATGGGGTAACGGGGTTGACAGGGACTGTGATGGGGTTGACAGGGACCGTGATGGGGTATCAGGGTTGACAGGGACCGTGATGGGGTATCGGGGTTGACAGGGACCTTGATGGGGTATCGGGGTTGACAGGGACCGTGATGGGATAATGGGGTTGACAGGGACCGTGATGGGGTATCGGGGTTGACAGTGACCGTGATGGGGTAACAGATTTGACAGGGAACGTGATGGGGTATCGGGTTTGACAGGGAATGTGATGGGGTATCGGGGTTGACAGGGACCGTGATGGGGTATCGGGGTTGACAGGGACTGTGATGGGGTAATGGGGTTGACAGGGACCGTGATGGGGTATCGGGGTTGACAGTGACCGTGATGGGGTAACAGATTTGACAGGGAACGTGATGGGGTATCGGGTTTGACAGGGAATGTGATGGGGTATCGGGGTTGACAGGTACCGTGATGGGGTATCGGGGTTGACAGTGACCGTGATGGGGTAACGGGGTTGACAGGGACCCCCGGCCCACAATGTGACAGTGACACCACCAACGTTTCCCCTCAACTTCTCTCCTGTGCGCACGGCAAATTTGTTGACTTTTTCAGAACATAAAGCTGATGAGTGGCCTTGTCACAGAGGGACAGGGGACATAATATGTGGACAGTGATACCAGTAGTGAGATTGTTCTAATGTAGTGTGGGGCTACTGTAAACTGTTTGACTGAGAGAGAGTTGGACCTCAGTCAGCAAAGTTGTACGGGTAGATTCGCTATTTTTGTAGACATGGATTATTCCTATTCTGACCAATTTTGAGTTATTTTATACTTTCGTTGGAGAGCGTTATGCTTGCTGAGTGCATGGGGGTTGTTCTGCTCGCTGAGTGCATGGGGGTTGTTCTGCTCGCTGAGTGCATGGGGGTTGTTCTGCTCGCTGAGTGCATGGGGGTTGTTCTGCTCGCTGAGTGCATGGGGTTGTTCTGCTCGCTGAGTGCATGGGGTTGTTCTGCTCGCTGAGTGCATGGGGGTTGTTCTGCTTGCTGAGTGCATGGGGGTTGTTGATTTTGTTTAGATTTCCTGGCTGATTTCCACAGAGCCCTTATGTAAATCATAAGGGCTTTGTGTATAAGGGTTCTGTGGTGGCCTTAACCATGCCTGGAAAGCGCACACACACACACACACACACACACACACACACACACACACACACAGGCATAATTTATTTAGAGAAGGACAGCCCGGCGAGTTGTTGACATGTGGCACTGGTCACAAGCAGACGATCCATGGCTAGATTTTCAGACCTAAAAACACACACACTCCGCTAACACACTGCCCCCCTGCCCCACCCAGCCCTTCATCACACTCAGACAGGGGGTCTTCAGTGGCCCCCATATCCTCTTCAAGGGGTTTTGCAAAGAGCTGAGGCCTGTTGTTGAGGAGAGGTGGGTCAGTCTCCGGGGACGGCAGGTGTGCTGTACTTCTTGGCCGTGACTCTCCTGTCTGCCAAGGAGATACTTTATAGGATCAGGTTCCATCTATTTGAAAAAGCCGGAACGGAATCCACGTCACACCGGAGGGGTGTGTGTCTATCTGTCTGTCTGATTTGCAGTAATCAATTGGCCCTTGATGGGTCATGGTTGACATCTTGAGAAAACACAGGTGTGTCTATATCAACACAGGTGTCTTGAGGAGGGCATTGGAGGCCCTGTCTATAGAGCAGTGAAAGCCTTGGAACGTTTCAGAAGGTTGACCGTGTTTAAGTGTCCTTGTAGATGGAGTGAGTGAAGCGCTGACTGACCCAAAGACAGTCCAAACATTTCTTCCCCATCACTTGGAATCAGAGCCGCAGGCCTGGGGGGGGAGTCGTCTTTCAGACTTCTGCACATTTCTCTCTGTCTCTGTCTCTCTGTGTGTGTGTGTGTGTGTGTGTGTGTGTGTGTGTGTGTGTGTGTGTGTGTGTGTGTGTGTGTGTGTGTGTGTGTGTGTGTGTGTGTGTGTGTGTGTGTGTGTGTGTGTGTGTGTGTCATTATCTGGACAAGACACAGATAGTCAATGACCGTTCAAGCAAACCAAATAAAATGTTCTCATTCATATATTTTATTATTAGTACCCTCTGTTATAGTGTAAAACGTGTTTCAGTTATAATTCTGAATGTCTTGATCGAGACTAGGATATACTCTGAATACGGGTCCAGGACAAGACCATTGATAAAACAGGTTGGGGACATCATTTGAAGTCCACTCAACTCACAGAATAACCCTAATGAAGCAGTTGAAGTTTTTTTTTACAATGTATTGGCAAACGTTTTCCATCTATAGACATGGAGTTGATGATCATTGGTTCTCGTCTGTCATGGTGACTGACAGACTAAACAACATGGACAGAGAGAGACAGAGAGAGGGGGCTGAGATCATACAACAGATGGGAGTATGATGGAGGGAGAGAGGGAGATTCCCTACATAGTAGTAGCTTCAGTAGTAGTAGTAGCTTCAGTAGTAGTAGCAGCATCATTAGTAGTAGTAGTAGTAGCAGCATCATTAGTAGTAGTAGCAGCATCATTAGTAGTAGTAGCAGCATCATTAGTAGTAGTAGTAGTAGTAGTAGTAGTAGTAGTAGTAGTAGTAGTAGTAGTAGTAGCAGCAGCAGCATCAGTAGTAGTAGTAGTAGCAGTAGTAGTAGCAGCATCAGTAGTAGTAGTAGCAGCATCAGTAGTAGTAGTAGCAGCATCAGTAGTAGTAGTAGCAGCAGCATCAGTAGTAGTAGTAGTAGCAGCAGCATCAGTAGTAGTAGCAGCAGCAGCATCAGTAGTAGTAGCAGCAGCAGCATCAGTAGTAGTAGCAGCAGCAGCATCAGTAGTAGTAGCAGCAGCAGCATCAGTAGTAGTAGCAGCAGCATCAGTAGTAGTAGCAGCAGCAGCATTAGTAGTAGTAGTAGCAGCAGCATTAGTAGTAGTAGCAGCAGCATTAGTAGTAGTAGCAGCATCAGTAGTAGTAGCAGCATCATCAGTAGTAGTAGTAGTAGCAGTAGTAGTAGTAGTAGCAGCATCAGTAGTAGTAGTAGTAGCAGCATCAGTAGTAGTAGTAGTAGTAGTAGTAGTAGTAGTAGTAGTAGTAGTAGTAGTAGTAGTAGTAGTAGTAGCATTAGTAGTAGTAGTAGTAGCATTAGTAGTAGTAGTAGTAGTAGCATTAGTAGCATTAGTAGTAGTAGTAGTAGCATTAGTAGTAGTAGTAGTAGTAGCAGCAGCATTAGTAGTAGTAGTAGTAGCAGCAGCATTAGTAGTAGTAGTATCAGTAGTAGTAGCAGCATCAGTAGCAGCAGTAGTAGTAGTAGCAGCAGTAGTAGCAGCAGTAGTAGTAGTAGTAGTAGCAGCATCAGTAGTAGCAGCATCAGTAGTAGTAGTAGTAGCAGCATCAGTAGTAGTAGTAGTAGCAGCATCAGTAGTAGCAGCAGTAGTAGTAGTAGCAGCAGCAGTAGTATCAGTAGTAGTATCAGTAGTAGTATCAGTAGTAGTAGTAGTAGTAGTAGTAGTAGTAGTAGTAGTAGTAGTAGTAGTAGTAGCAGCAGTAGTAGTAGTAGCAGTAGTAGTAGTAGTAGCAGTAGTAGTAGTAGTAGTAGTAGTAGTAGTAGTAGTAGTAGTAGTAGTAGCAGCAGCATCAGTAGTAGTAGCAGCATCAGTAGCATCAGTAGCAGCAGCATCAGTAGTAGTAGTAGTAGTAGTAGTAGTAGTAGTAGTAGTAGTAGTAGCATCAGTAGTAGTAGTAGAAGCAGCATCAGTAGTAGTAGTAGTAGTAGCAGCATCATTAGTAGTAGTAGTAGCAGCATCATTAGTAGTAGTAGAAGAAGATTACAGTAGTTCAGAGTAAGTTGTTTGAAAGGGCAGGAGAGGCTCATGGGAAGACTCCTTCGACCCAACTGGAATCCAGCTCAGACAACAAGCCCCTTTGTATTGTGTGCGTGCGTCCTGTCCATTTGAGATAAAGTCTTGGCCATATGTCAGGTGACTCATCTATTTTCAAAAGGTCCCGTTGAATAACATCAGTAGCAAACAAACGGAAGTTGTGCAACTTGTCAATGCGTTTGTTATTAAATAAAGGTCCACTTATTAACTTTGTCATTGTGTTTGCTAGGAAAAAAACTTCAGCTGAACCGGTTCAATAATATTGTTTGTTAGCAAGCAGACATTAAATTATGAACTTTGTCAATGTATTTGCTTGCAAATAAACTCCAACTTTTGGAGCCATGTGGATGGATAGCCAGGCTATTTAGCTATAGGAATCACCAAAATACTTAAAATTGTACTGATGGCCCATAAGATAAACACAACCAACTTAGTTCTTAGGCCCAATTCAAGTGGAAATAGCCATCATTAACCCCTTTCAACCGTTTGGGAGAACAACAGCTGACATACTGATAGATTTGACTCAAACACTGAATACTAACACTCACACTTGTCTAACTTGCACTGACTTTCCTGATAGTTGGTTTGAGGAAAGGTTTTACTTAATTCACTCACCTTGCTACCTTGAGATGAATGCAATGTAAGTCAATCTGGATAAGAACATCTAAATGACCCAAATGTTTATGTGAAAAAGACCTCTACAGTATCTAGCTGTGAACATATTCATTCCTGAAACATGAGGAAGTTCTTTATTCTCAGCATGGTACATATTGCCTTCCAGTCACTGACCTCAACACACAACAAGACCACAAGTTATCACAGCAATTAATACCATAGACTGCCCAACCCACAAAACCCACACTGAGATCCACATTGAGCTACTCCTTGAACATAACCTCTGGTTTAGAACCACATTGAGCTACTCCTTGAAGATAACCTCTGGTTTAGAACCACATTGAGCTACTCCTTGAACATAACCTCTGGTTTAGAACCACATTATTATTCTTTATATCCAACCTTTATATATGGTGTACAGGGACGTTACCGGCCAACGGTGTACAGGGACGTTACCGGCCAGGGACGTTACCGGCCAACGGTGTACAGGGACGTTACCGGCCAATGGTGTACAGGGACGTTACCGGCCAATGGTGTACAGGGACGTTACCGGCCAGGGACGTTACCGGCCAACGGTGTACAGGGACGTTACCGGCCAATGGTGTACAGGGACGTTACCGGCCAATGGTGTACAGGGACGTTACCGGCCAATGGTGTACAGGGACGTTACCGGCCAATGGTGTACAGGGACGTTACCGGCCAATGGTGTACAGGGACGTTACCGGCCAATGGTGTACAGGGACGTTACCGGCCAATGGTGTACAGGGACGTTACCGGCCAGTGGTGTACAGGGACGTTACCGGCCAGTGGTGTACAGGGACGTTACCGGCCAGTGGTGTACAGGGACGTTACCGGCCAGTGGTGTACAGGGACGTTACCGGCCAGTGGTGTACAGGGACGTTACCGGCCAGTGGTGTACAGGGACGTTACCGGCCAGTGGTGTACAGGGACGTTACCGGCCAATGGTGTACAGGGACGTTACCGGCCAATGGTGTACAGGGACGTTACCGGCCAATGGTGTACAGGGACGTTACCGGCCAGTGGTGTACAGGGACGTTACCGGCCAGTGGTGTACAGGGACGTTACCGGCCAATGGTGTACAGGGACGTTACCGGCCAATGGTGTACAGGGACGTTACCGGCCAATGGTGTACAGGGACGTTACCGGCCAATGGTGTACAGGGACGTTACCGGCCAATGGTGTACAGGGACGTTACCGGCCAATGGTGTACAGGGACGTTACCGGCCAATGGTGTACAGGGACGTTACCGGCCAATGGTGTACAGGGACCAACCTTTATTGTAGCTACTGGCTAGTAGAGTGACCCTCACTGTTTAAAACCAGGTAGGGTGCAGAATAGCACTACTTTATTATGGTGTAGCAACACAACTCGTGCTGTTCCAAAGGCTATTGGAGTTGTTAAGGTTTTGATGTTCTGCCCATACCGGTTTCCCTGGCAATGTCGGTTGGTGCTGTGGATATTCAGGGGCTGTTGTGAGGGTTAGAGAAAGGCAGCTTGTTGATTTCTATGGTAGGGTGACATTGAGGAGTTCTATGGTACCAGAGGGAGACCTCCGGTGGTTAGGCTGCTATGTGGGAGGGACACACACACACACACACACCGCATACTCTAGTCTGCTCAAACACCATAGTCACAACACTTGTGGTCTGATCATAAAGACACAACTTAATAGATCTCACATCACACTGAAAGTTACATATCCATGATGTCATAACTCTCTACCTGTATTTAACTTGAGTTAGTTTATGTCCACTCCGTCAGTTTTATTGCAGTCTGTAATGATACTCTGGTTAATATCACTGGATATTGTGTTTCTCTTCTTTCAGTTTATTAGAGAAGATATGAAGCAACAACAAACTAACAAACACAGTAACCTTCACAGAGAAGATCAACACATCACTGTGGAGGAGCTGTGGAAGGGATGGAAAACCTCAGAAGGTAGGAGAGGGATGGAGAGGGAGGGGGGTGGAGGGAGAGATGGAGGGGGAGAGGCATGGAGAGGCATGGAAGGGGAGGGGGTGGAGGGAGAGAGGGAGGGGGAGGGGGGTGGAGGGAGAGAGGGATGGAGGGATGGAGGGGGAGAGGGTAAATGGAAGCAAATGACAATTTGAGTCTTTCTGTCTGTAGTTCATAACTGGACGACGGAGGACACAGTCCAGTGGCTGAAGGAGTCGGTTGAGCTGCCTCAGTACGAGGGGAGCTTCAGAGACTTCCGGATCAATGGAAACACTCTGCCTCGGTGACTACATCATCACACAACACCTCACAAGACTGATGGGACACAGACTATCACAGATACCAACCACATCCATAACACCACTGAACTGAATCATGCCTTCGATGATGCATACACAGTGCTGATGGTGTGTGATGCTGATGGTGATCCAGATGTAGATATATGCTGAACGGCACATCATACACACAGCTCAATTTGTTACTCAGACCAATGCTGCCTTCTGCTGGATATGTGAGGTAGTGCTGCCTTCTGCTGGATAGGTGAGGTAGTGCTGGATATGTGAGGTAGTGCTGCCTTCTGCTGGATATGTGAGGTAGTGCTGCCTTCTGCTGGATATGTGAGGTAGTGCTGCCTTCTGCTGGATATGTGAGGTAGTGCTGCCTTCTGCTGGATATGTGAGGTAGTGCTCCTCTGCTGGATATATGAGGTAGTGCTGCCTTCTGCTGGATATGTGAGGTAGTGCTCCTCTGCTGGATATATGAGGTAGTGCTGCCTTCTGCTGGATATGTGAGGTAGTGCTTCCTCTGCTGGATATATGAGGTAGTGCTGCCTTCTGCTGGATATGTGAGGTAGTGCTGCCCTCTGCTGGATATGTGAGGTAGTGCTGCCCTCTGCTGGATATGTGAGGTAATGCAGGTGGAATGGGAAAGAAACGACCAAACATGACACACACACACACACAACATATGCCCACTTCGACTCACAGAAAAATCTCCCCACCCATGTAGTCACACAGTCACATTCGTGCAGTTTAGACATCCCAGTTTATATATGACCCCGAAAATAAGCAGGAAATAATGTTATATCAAGGTGTCACCTTTAAATTGAGTATAACTTGTTTTAGATGGGATCAATAACGCTGTCTTAATGAAATGAAGGGGGAGAGTTAGCGGTTATATTCAAATCTCTTTATGGAATGAGTACTTGAATAGGAGCGAGGGAAGGGGGATCGAGGGGGTCAGGGGTGTTTTTACCCCCGTCCCCCCTCCTTACCAGGGGGCACTGACTCATTAAATGATGTCACAGCAGTGGATTGGGTGTCGCTGGCAGCCATGTTGTCTGATCCGGTTTAAGATGGTGGTGGTGGCATGAGTACACTGGCGTATTCAGACACACACAGGCACTCACAAACGCGCACACACACACTGGCGCACACACACACTGACACACACACACACACTGACACCCACACATACACTGACACCCAGACACACACACACACACACACACTGACACCCACACAAACACTGACACACACAGACACACACACACTGACACCCACACACACACACACAAACACACTGACACACACACACCCTGACACCCACACACACACACACTAACACCCACCCACACCAACGCCTATTTAATACATGAGATACAGACCTTTTCATACTGTAGTTGGTTGATGAAAGTTGTATTGTTTTCAGTGAAGGATATCGTTCCCAACACATTTCATTTTCTCTCTCCGTTTCAGATTAGCGGCGAATGAACCGTCGTTTATGTCGGGTCAGCTAAAGATATTAGACCAGCGGCACAAACAAAAACTAAATCTAAAAGCACTAGACGCTGTGCTCTTCGGCCCTCCCTTACGTAAGTACAATATACACTACAGGGTGTCTGGATAAAAACACAACCATGATTACTTATGTCTTCTTCCATCAAGGAAATGATCAACAAGTGGGACTGTAGTCTGATCTGCAGACTACAGTCCCATACCCCTATCTCTAGGTTCACCAGGAGCTTTTTGCCAGTCCGTACATCCAAAGAGACCATACATACTATAGTAAAGTTTTCCTGTAAGGTCAATAAGTGTTTCCATTTTTTTATTTTTTATATGGGTGGTCCCGGGAATCGAACCCACTATCCTGGCATTGCAAGGGCCATGCTCTACCAACTGAGCTGGATCACCAATAAACAATGTTACATTCCATCCCTCTCTCCCCCAGGTCCGCAACACAACTGGTTGAAGGACTTTGTGTTGATGGTATCTATAGTGATTGGGGTGGGGGGTTGCTGGTTCGCCTACATCCAGAACAAGTCTTCCAGGGTGCACATGGGCCAGATGATGAAGGACTTGGAGAGCCTGCAGAGTGCTGAGCAGAGCCTCATGGACCTACAGGGACGGTATGTAACCTGGTAGTTTATTAAGGTTTCATAAAGGATAGATGGATGGAAGTTTGGACACACCTACTCATTCAAGGGTTTTTCTTTATTTGGACTATTTTCTACATCAAAACTATGAAATGACACATATGGAATCATGTAGTAACCGAAAAACAAATATTGTAGATTCTTCAAAGTAGCCACCCTTTGCCTTGTTGACAGCTTTGCACACTCTTGGCATTCTCTCAACCAGCTTCATGAGGTAGTCACCTGGAATGCATTTCAATTAACAGGTGTGCTTCTGAAAAGTTAATTTGTGTAATTTCTTTCCTTTTTAATGTGTTTGAGCCAATCAGTTGTGTTGTGACAAGGTAGGGGTGGTATACAGACCAAGTCCATATTATGGCAAGAACAGCTCAAATAAAACACTTTTTTGGTTACTACATGATTCCATGTCTGTTATTTCATAGTTGTGTCACGGCCGGCTCGCAAGCCGCGACAAAGGAGGAGACAACACGTTGGATAATGCTCAAAATAGAATAACATTTATTACAGTAAGATTAATATGGAAAAGACGAGACGAAAAGAAACAAACAACGGAATCAAGGACGCAAACGGCACGAGGATGGGAGAGCGCGCCCCGTCCACTGCTGAGGGGAACTGCTTTTATTGCCAGCATCAGCTCTAACACAGGTGTAACTCCTCAGTCGTCAATGACGTCACTCACCCTAACTCCATCCTGCAAACCAAACAAAAAGAAAAACACACAAATATAACCCATACTGGGTTCATAACACCCTCCCCCATAGAAAAGGGAAACCAACCTAACCCTTCACCCGATAACCCCCCATACTGTAAAACACCAACCACTTCATTTTACTCCCAATATCCTCAGCAACTACGGGCCCTGTAGAAGCCAGAGCAGAAGCTGCTCCTGGATCAATTCAGAAGAGGAAACAGAAAAGTCATCAGGCAAGGAAAATGTTGGTCTAACTACAGAATCATAGGATAACCTTGGCTGTGCAAAGGTCATAGATCGAGTTACAGCACAAGCAGTAAATACCTCTGAAAAGTTCTTGTTGCTCTCATCAGGACCTGGAAGGGGAAAAGATGAAACCACAGGAGGTGAAAAGGTATCAGGCCAAACCCTGTCCCCTGCCAAATTATTACCCAGGATTATATCTACCCCCACCACTGGCAATGATGGACGCACTCCAACTACCACTACTCCATTCACAAGTTCAGATGACAACATTATCTTATGTAAAGGGACAGACAGGACATTTAACCCAATTCCTCTAATAAGAACACTAGTCTCGGTGTCACTCAGAGGAAAATGGCAACACATCCTGCAAAATAAAGGACTCAGAAGCTCCCGTGTCCCTCAGTATCGTCACTGGAACTTTTGTCTCTTTACCAACAATCGACACATGCCCATAAGAAATAAAAGGTGCATAATCTCCATATTTTAAGTGATTACCTGCTGTGGGAGATCCTTCAGAAGACAAGTCAACAGAATTTAACCATGGTGCCAGAAGACCAGCTGGTTTAACGCGAGGAACCTTTCCCCCTTTTCTCTTAGCTTTAAGCACAGGGCACTCATTTTTCCAATGGCCTTTACCACGACAATAATTACAGATCAGAGATGAATCCCTGGGCATACGATCCACTTTATCTTCAAAAATATCATCCCTTTTTCGTCATCAGCCAACTCAGCAGCTGTTTCAGCTTTCTGCTCATTTATATATGTGGCTATTCGAGCAGGAACAGAGTTCTTAAACTGTTCAAGCACAATTAAGTTAAGTCAACTCTTCCAACGTGGTTACCTCAGATGCCATGCACCAGCGATTAAAAGCAACAGTGAGCTCTCTAGCAAACTCCACATGAGCCTCCTTTTCCCCCTTGGACAATGTTCTAAATTTGTCGGTACGCTTCCGGTACTAACTCTTACGCGTTTGAAACTGCCGCTTTAACGGTACAGTAATCGTTGCAGTCGGAGAGTGAAAGGGCAGAATAAGCTTCTTGAGCCCTGCCAGTGAGCACACATTGTAAAAGCAGTGTACGTTCCTTACTAGGCCAATGTCTTGCCTCCGCTATTCGCTCAAACAATAGAAAGAATGTATCTGGGTCTCGCTCATTAAACTCAGGCATTAGCCTCAAATTTCCAGCAGTGTCAAACATTTGAGAAGCATCAGCTGAACCATTTAGCCCACCTTCTCTTATTATCTCCAGTTTTTTCACGCTCTACTTCCAATTTCAAACGTTCCTGTTCAAGCTGTAACAGCAATAATCATTCCTAGTTGCTCAAAAGTTAGAGCCGACATGAGGTTTTACTTGACCGGTAGTAGCTGTATCTGACATGTCAAACAATACAGCTTGTTCTATCAGTCTTGTTTTAAGTATCTCTCTAACTGGACTATCCTTTAACCTCTTATCTCCAAGTTAAATGTCATAATGATCCGCAATTTTGAATAACTGATCTTTTGTACACGAATCAAGCAAAACTTCAGAAGGAGAAATAATAAAATCTTCAACTAGATTAGACATATTTCCACCTTAAATGCACGTTACAAAATAGGTGTGTTTTACAAACCCCAGCAGGAGGAATACAATGGTTCCTTCTCACTGTCTATATATATATTTTTTAAAATAAAAATCGAACTAACCCCTAATCTTCATGTGGTTACTGGTGAGGGGTATTTAAGCACCGACTCCCGCTAGTACGAAGAAAAGCAACCAGCACGCTGGCGACTCACTCCTACCACGGATATGCACCTGCTCTACTCACGGCCACCACACTAAAACTATTAAAAATTACATTAAACCCACTTGTTCCAACAAGGAATAAGCAGCTACACCTAACAAGGGAACACAAATGTATTCAATATTCCTCCCACAACAGGATTTGCAAAAATCACTTTCCTCCTAGAAAACAGCATAGAACAGCCAAAGATATAGATACAGCAATCCATACATTCAGTCGTCAAAATAAACAAATCCAACGCGTATTTCCTTCAAAGTACGACGTCTAAAACATCCCAAACAATAGCGCTAAACAAACAATCTCTCTTCCAGTTTTACATTCGGTTAATCAACACGCTGAATTTCCTTACAAAAATAACCGAAAGCAAAAAAACAAAGCTTCCAAATCATCGCAAAATATAACAGGAGTTTTCAAACGTTCAGATCCTGGACGAGCCCCCATTTGTCACGACCGGCTCGCAAGCCGGGACAAAGAAGGAGACAACACGTTGGATAATGCTAAAAAAAGAATAACATTTATTACAGTAAGAATAATGAATTAGGACGAGGATGGGAGAGCGCGCCCTGTCACAGCTGAAGGAACTGCTTTTATTGCCGGCATCAGCTCTAACACAGGTGTAACTCCTCAGTCATCAATGACATCACTCACCCTAACTCCATCCTGCAAACCAAACAAAAAGAAAACACAAATATAACCCATACTGGGTTCATAACAGTTGTGATGTCTTCACCATTATTCTACAATTTAGAAAATAGTTAAAAAAACGTTTGACTCGTACTGTACGAGTTACAGATATTGCAGTCAACTTGCTAAAACACAGAGCCACCTTGTTAAGAGGCTCAGATGTATTGGTGTAACAGTTAGGCGTTGGACTGGGCCCTGCATTTGGGAATATTAAATGAAGGTGCTTGTTTTGATGGTGAAGATGTCCTTCTCAGGTTTCCATGGCTCTCACCTCTTCTCTCCCCAGGCTGGAGAAGGCCCAGGAGGAGAACCGTACGGTAGCGGTGGAGAAGCAGAACCTGGAGCAGAAGATGAGGGATGAGATCAGCGGGGCCAAGAAGGAGTCGTACCGCCTCCGCGAGCTCCGCCAGGGGGCCGAGTGTGAGCTCAGCCGCCTCAAATACGCAGAGGAGGAGCTGGTGCAGGTAAGAACCATGGCGAGTGTATCATCATTATTTTACCAAAGTAATTTACCAAAGTTACCAGAATGTTAAATCATTTTTGTAATTTATGGAAAGTTTTGTAATTTATACTTGAATATTCTTTTCTTTTTCATATCAAATATAATCTTAATCTGTGTCCATATTGTCTAATGAGTTTTAGTGGATAGACCATATGGTTCAAGAGAAAATAGCCTAATTAATGAAAAAAGCGTCTAATCAACATGTGACAATTGCTTTCTACAGAGCATTTCCATTAAACTGTGTCGCGTGGACGTAATGAAGTCACACCTAAAAAAAATTATAATGATAGTTCCGCAAAAACCTAAAGTGTTGAATATAAATTGTTTGAAGTTTTTCCATTATCCATTTAGGCAAATTGCGTGTTGATAAATTGGCAACAGCCTGTATGCCCTCCCTATCAGTTCATGTCTCAGGGAGCCCGTGAAAAGCAGCATGGATAGAATGCAAGAATTTACTCATATTTGCCATACTCTAATAATTCTCGTGTGCCGATGTGTCGCCACGGTCCGTGCCATGTAGATCTGAAATAATTGGATGGTGAAATTTGTATCCAACTTGCCAAGAAAAGAAAGTAATTCAGACATTCTTGAAAGTCAGGACAATCCTTTCAAATAAACATGATTTTTTTATAGTTACAAATGTTTATTTACCAAGCAGTAGACATTTAGAATTAAATGTGGAGTGGGGCTTTATAGTTAGTTGCGTGATGACATCACGTGCCCCCGAGTTCCTCGAAGAACACGATTTACATCATAATTTGTTGCATTAAAGAAAGTTAGACAAAATAATAATCCATCCCTGCCGAACAGCAAAAAATTGTTTTCGCTCTTTAGAGCATTTGTCCAATATCTGCCGTTTCCATTACACATGTCACAATGTTTTTGTTTAGCGACATGGCTTTTGTCAAATTAACCTGGGTCAATGGAAACCTGCCTATTGACATACTTAGCGATTAACTCTGCTACTCTTCCAATGATTGGCTTCTCCTAACACCAGTTTAGCCCCAAAACATTTGCAACAAAGACATACAGACATAGTCAAATATAGAAAAGTGTTTAAATATATAAAGGATATTCCATGTTGAAACATTCCTATTAAACACCAATGGTATTCACTAAGTTGATGGGTTGTATTTAGGATAATGTTTAACAGCTTTCTCAAGCAATTTTTCATATTTAAAACCATAAACCTTAGTTTATTCGATTTTTTACATGTTATGAAAATTACCTAAAATGCTTGAAAGTTTCCATATATCACTAGTTTACTGGTACATCTTGTTACCGGTAACATTCCCACCGTTTGCAACCCTACACTGAAATCCTGTCTCCCTGTCTAGCATGAAATCCTGTCTCCCTGTCTAGCATGAAATCCTGTCTCCCTGTCTAGCATGAAATCCTGTCTCCCTGTCCCGCATGAAATACGGCCTCGCATGAAATACTGTCCCCCTGTCTAGCATGAAATACTGTCCCCCTGTGTAGCATCAAATTATGCCCCCTTGTGTCGCATACAGTACAATGCAGTCTGGAATTCAGATCATATTCTTACCACACATAGAATTTTTTTCTTCTGTGTATACTCGTATTCCACAGTAAAGCATGTGACACTGTTCCCCTGCGCATCGCATAATACCATCCCCTTATGTACAGTAACAGTACTGTCCCCACTTTTATGCCATGAAACCGTTTTATTTAATACGTGTGCGATGCCTAAATGTGTCCCCCTGCTGTTGCCAGGTGCGTATGGCCCTGAAGCGGGCGGA
Organism: Thymallus thymallus; assembly: GCA_023634145.1. Taxonomy (NCBI): domain Eukaryota; kingdom Metazoa; phylum Chordata; class Actinopteri; order Salmoniformes; family Salmonidae; genus Thymallus; species Thymallus thymallus. Next base: position 20,310,445 of record CM042422.1, read on the forward strand.
GAAGGAGATGCAGACAGAGTGGTCGGTGCCAGACGCCCTACAGATGTGGCTACAACTCACCCACGAGGTGGAGCTCCAGTACTACAACATCAAGAAACATGGTGCAGAGCTACAGCTCACGGTCGCTAAGGAAGAGGTAACTTCCTGGAGAACAAATTGCACTGCTTAGACATCACTTCCTTTGAGATAGTTTAAAGTTTCTAAGTGGCAGCAGATTTTAGGGTGATTTTGGGGTGTAACAGGGTTTGGTTCAAACCTCATTGGGTTCTGAGTTTGTAAACGAGTTGAGTGTTCAATGCAGTGGTGCAGTTTGGAACATAAGCATGCCCTCCTGTAATTGAAAACTTCTCTGAATACACCCACAGACGCACACACACAGACGCACACCCACAGACGCACGCATGCGTGCACACAAACGCAAACACACCCACAGACGCCGACACAGAAACACACACAGAGAAACAAAATTAAAGCTTTTTTTTTTCCTAATGAGTTTTTTTTTAATGACACAGCTAAATTACTTTTTAATTGCATTGTTTGTTTTTGCCTTTGTAACTTGCAGCGAGACTGACTCATCAGGCAATTTCAGAAGTCAATTAACTGCGGCGCTGTGATAGCGTAATCCATGAGACACAGCAATATGTTGCTCTCGTTAAAGTAGATGTGGTCACATCGGACCTGTTGGCCCAATTTGAGGACTCTGTAGGACAATGTATTGTATATCAATGCATGTAGGATGGCCTGCATACCGGTCTGTTCCAGCCAATCGATTGTGGTCTTGGCAAGAGATGTACAATGCCTTCAGAAAGTATTCCACATTTTGTTGTGATTATATTGACTACCCCATAATGGCAAAGTGAAAACGTGCAGAAATACAGTATCTCATTTACATATGTATTCACACCCCTGAGTCAATACATGTTGGAGTCACCTTTGGCTGCGATTCTATTTCTGGGTAAGTCTTGAAGAGCTTTGATCACCTGTATTAAAAGTTCTTCAAGCTTTGTCGAGTTGGTTGTTGATCATTGCTAGACAGCCACTTTCAAGTCTTGCCATAGATTTTCAAGCTGATTTAAGTCACAACTGTGATTGGGCCACTCAGGAACATTCAATGTTGTCTTTGTAAGCAACTCCAGTGTATATTTGGCCTGGTGTTTTAGGTTATTTTCCTGCTGAAAGGTGAATTGGTCTCTGTCTGGTGCAAAGCAGACGGAACCAGATTTTCCTCTAGGATTTTGCCTGTGCTTAAAGCTCTATTCCGTTTATTTTTATCCTGAAAAACTCACTAGTCCTTGCGAATGACGAACATACCCATAACATTGCTCGACTGAGGGACCTTACAGATACTTTTATACTGTATGTGGGGTACATAGATGAGGTAGTCATTAAAAAATCATGTTAAACACTATTATTGTACACAGAGTGAGTCCATGCAACTTATCATATGACTTGTTAAGCACATTTTGACTCCTGAACTACTTTAGACTTGCCATAACAAAGGGGTTGAATACTTATTGACTCAAGACATTTCAGATTTTCATTTTTAATTAATTTGTAAAAATATCTAAACATCATTCCACTTTGACATTATGGGGTATTGTGTGTAGGCCAGTGACACAAAATCACAATTTAATCCATTTGAAATTCACGCCGTAACACAACAAAATGTGGAAAAAGTGGTTATAGTGGTGATAGCTATACTGCCCTACCAAGCAAAAAGGCAGTAACTGTTCATAGCGTGGAACTGAGAAAAATGGCTTTTATTTACCTTGGTTTCACAGTAACCTAATGCAGTTACTGCTAACATGACCCTAATTTTCTCCCAAACACAATACAATAGAAGCAGGATACTTGTTCACATGATTAAGCAAGTATTTAATGTAGCAAAAATGACATGAACACATTTTTGAACAAATGAGCAGTAACTGCCTTTTTTGTTTGATAGAGCAGCGTAGATCAGTCATAATATCTATGTCTGTGTGTCAGGCAGAGAAAATCAAAAAGAAGAGGAGTAGTGTGTTTGGGACCCTTCACGTCGCTCATAGCTCATCACTGGACGAGGTGGACCACAAGATCCTAGAGGCCAAGTAAGCGAATACTCTCCTGTCGAGGCATGGTGTTGTATTTTGTTACCATGATCCATATGTCTTTGTCCATTGAACTGAATTGATGTGAAAGGCCTGGGATCCATGCCAGATCTATTGATTACTGATTGAGGCTAGCAGGATCCGCACATATGTCAAACTATCTATCGGGTATAAATACCTATTACAGTAACTTGTTGTCCATGCATTAGTGGTATCTACTTTCAATTTAAACACCGAAACCCAAGTGTTATGCCTGGATAAAGGCCAGTACAGCCAGAAGAGGATGGGCCTCCCCTCTGAGCTGGGTTCCTCTCTAGGTTTCTTCCTTCTAGGGAGATTCTCCAACGTGTTTCTGTTTCTGCTTGCCCTTTGAGGTATAGGCTGGTTTGCTGGAAAAGCACATTGTGATAACTAAAAGGGCTTTATAAATACATTTGATTGTTTCCAGGAAGTCACTGTCGGAGGTGACGGCCTGCCTGAGGGAGCGCCTCCACCGCTGGCAGCAGATGGAGAAGCTGTGTGGCTTCCCCCTGGTGCACAACGCTGGGCTGCCCAGCCTGACTGCCACCCTGTACTCCGACCACAGCTGGGTGGTCATGCCCCGCGTCTCCGTGCCCCCCTACCCCATCGCCGGCGGGGTGGATGATCTCGATGAGGACACGCCTCCAATCATTCCACAGTTCACCTGTAAGTGTGGAGGTTGTCATGGAAATGCAAATACTCCATTTAGAGTTGTAAAGTGTGTATGGTCAGGATGTGAGGCTATTTTACCTCAACAAGGCTCAAATTGATTTAAAGTGTGTGTGTTCTGTCACAGTATGTATGATTATAATAGTAACTTTACATCCCCTCTCTCTCTGGTTTTTCCCAGCAGCCTCTGTGATGCGGCCCTCTTTAACACGCAATAGCAGCCTGTGCCGTTCCCGCCGGAGCCTCTACAGCACCCAGCAGCCTTCAATGATGTCTGCCGACCCCGACCTGCTCTCCATGGCCAGCTCACCTCTCTCCTACCATCCCGAGGGGGAAAAGGAATACATCTTCTTCATCGAGCGGAAAGGGTATGTTACCTTAAACCACCTCTGCCCTCTTTTTATGCAGATCTGTTTATGATAATGCATTGAGAATAGAAAGGAAAGGGGCAAATGTGTCTTCCGCATTTAACTTAACCCCTCTGAATCTTTGAATGTGTGCTGATCTGACTTTTCAGTTCTCTCCCTCTCTCCCTCTTTCCCTCTCTCTCCCTCTCTCTCTCTCGCGCTTTCAGAGACAGGGATACTCAGGACGCGTGTTCAGACACAGACTCTCTCAACTCCTCCATGGGACGTAAACAGTCCTACACCAACCCCTGCACGCCGGGCCCAGAGACCCCCTACCGCAAGATCTCCCGTGAGGAGCTGATGATGCTGAGCCAGCAGGAGCCTCAGTCTTATGTCCGGGACTCACCCCCTCCTCAAGGGGGATCCTCGGCCCACCCCTCCCCAGCCCTGGAGCACCACAGACACAAACACAAGGGCTCGCCCGACCTCACCCGTGGATCTATCCCAGAGTCCCACAGCATGTCCTTCGCCACTTCGTCGGCAGGCAACAAGGCTGTGTACAACGGCATCCTGGAGAAGTCCTATAGCATGGGCCAGCTGCCCGCGAGCATGACGGGGGCAGGGGGGCTGGCGGTCGGGCGTTACCCGTCCCTCACCTCACTGGACAATGAGGGCAGGGGGGCGGGGGGCAAGGAGCAGAAGCAACAGAGTACCTCCTCCCAGGACTCCTGTGGCAACGGAGACAAGGTCAAGAGGTCCTCGTCCAAGATCAAGAGCTTGTTCAAGAAGAAAAAATAGTCATACTCACAGAGAGCGAGAGTAATTTTAGCCTTAATAAAATATGTCCGTCATCAACGGAAGCCAAAACATTAGAATTTTTATTTTCCAGATGGAATCTATCTCTGTCTGGGCGCCTCAGACCTCTTTCTTATTTTTCATTGATGACTTTTTGTTTTTGTCACTCATAGGGCGCGTTCCTCTGCCCAGGCGTTGCTGATGCCTGCCAGATCTTACAACGCCTGCATAGGTATTTCAAGTATCAGCTGACCACATATGTTATAGCAATCTGTCAGTCGATGATGTGGCGTGCAACCATTGGTTAATGCTTGCAGCGTATGAGTAGGGGAACGCAACCATAGCCTCACAGTTAAGCCTTCAAAGGTCACAGAAAAGTCAAAAGGGTCGTGCCAGCTGCCGTCGCCCAGGCAATCGTGAAGAGCATTGGCCTGGTCTTCTCTTGTTCTTTTTTGGAGTTAAAGAACCAAAAAAGAAACGCCACTTGTTCTGTCTGGGGACTGAGTGGGTTTACATCGTGGGCTCGCTAGCTTGACATAACTTCCTGTGTCTAACGGAGGAAATAAAAACCCTGCTGAGTTTGTTACATCGTGGGCTCGCTAGCTTGTCATAACTTCCTGTGTCTAACAGAGGAAATAAAAACCCTGCTGAGTTTGTTACATCGTGGGCTCGCTAGCTTGACATAACTTCCTGTCTAACGGAGGAAATAAAAACCCTGCTGAGTTTGTTACATCGTGGGCTCGCTAGCTTGACATAACTTCCTGTCTAACGGAGGAAATAAAAACCCTGCTGAGTTTGTTGCACTACTGCTTTCCTGTTTTCTGGGAAAGGACCGATGTGTAGATGAGAATGATGTATGGGGAGAGGCCTTGGAGACGCAACAAATGGTAGACTATTGCAGCCAGAACCAGTTGATGCGTTTTCCAATGTCTCTCGTTATTGTTGTTCGAGATATATATATACACACACACACACACACACACACACACACAGTGGGTTCTGAAATTGACAACCTTGATAAAGCAATATGAGCAATAATGACTGTGTGAAATAAATAATTCAAATAATGAGCTATATTCTATGCTAAAAAACAATATACTATACTTAACAAAATATAAACGCAACAATTTTACTGAGTTAGAGTTCATATGAGGAAATAAATTCATTAGGCCCTAATCTATGGATTTCACATGACTGGGAACACAGATATGCATATGTTGGTCACGGATACCTTTAAAAACAAGGTAGGGGTGTGGATCAGAAAACTAGTCTATCTGGTCCGTCCGACCACCATTTGCCTCATGCAGCATGACACATCTCTTCACATACAGTTTATAATTTTGTTGATTGTGGCCTGTGGAATGTTGTCCCCCTCCTTTTCAATGGCTGTGCGAAGTTGCTAGATATTGGTGGGAAATGGAACACACTGTCGAACATGTCAATCCAGAGCATCCCAAACATGCTCAATGGGTGACATGTCTGGTGAGTATGCAGGCCGTGGAAGAACTGGGACATTTTCAGCTTCCAGGAATTGTGTACAGATCCTTGCAACACGGGGCTGTGCATTATCCTGCTGAAACATGATGGTGAAGGTGGTGAATAAGTGAGAAGACAATGGGCCTCAGGATCTCGTCACGGTATCTCTGTGCATTCAAATTGCCATTGATCAAATGCAATTGTTTTCATTGTCTGTATCTTATGGCTGCCCATACCATAACCCCACCGCCACCATGGGGCATGTTGACATCAGCAAACCGCTCGCCCACTCAACGCCATACATGTGGTCTGCAGTTGTGAGGCCGGTTGGGTGTACTGCCAAATTCTTTAAAACGAAGTTGGAGGCGGCTTAACATAAAATTCTCTGGCAACAGCTCTGGTGGACCTTCCTGCAGTCAGCATGCCAACTGCACGCTCCCTCAAAACTTTAGACATCTGTGGCATTGTGTTATGTGACAACTGCTCATTTTAGTGGCCTTTTATTGTCCCCGGCACAAGGTGCACCAGTGAAATTATTATCTGTTTAATCAGCTTCTTGATATGCCACACCTGTCAGGTGGATGGATTATCTTGGCAAAGGAGAAATGCTCACTAACAGGGATGTAAACAAATTGGTGCCCAACATTTGAGAGAAATAAGCTTTTTGTGCACATTTCTGGGATCTTTTATTTCAGCTCATGAAACATGGGACCAATACTTTACATGTTGCGTTTTATATTTTTGTTGAACAACTTTTTAATTTTTTCATTACTGACACCTAAAGTTTCTAAATAAATAGTCAAACGTTTAGTATTTGGCCCCATGTTTCTGACACGTAATGACTACATCAAGCTTGTGACTAACTCGTTGGATACATTTGTAGTTTATTTGGTTGCAGTTTATTTGGTTGTGTTCCAGACTCCTCTATGTAACGTAAATATCAAAACGCTTTCATTCTATGACGTAATACGTTTAAAGCATCCATCTTTGGGTAGTAATTCACTGAAGACAGCATTGTTATAGAATATGTTTCTAAACACATCTATATTAATGTGGATGAAGGATCTATTTTAATTTCTAGTAAAAGTGACTTCAAAATGACACTACATTATTTACCATTAATTTCTATTGGGCACAGTATAATCTGAAACGCAACCCAAATGAACTGCAAATGCATCCAACAAGTTTGTAGAGTCACAAGCTTGATGTAGTCATTACGTGTCAGAAACATGGGGCCAAATACTACAATTAAGTAATTTATTCATAAAGAACCTTTATGGGTGTCAATAATATTGACCCCTACCTTTTTGAGGTAAATAATGATTACTTGTCAATCTACTGAGCAATTGTATTTGTATAATATATATATATACACACACACACAATATAGTTCAGTATTTGCATTATTTGTTGTATACAGTCATCATTGCTCATCTTTATCGAGGAGGTCAATAATGTCGGACCTCACAGCATATACACTTTGTATTTACATTATGTTCTTGTAGATATTTTGTAGATGTGATTTCTATTGGTGGGGGTTCACAAGGACTGACTGGTTTTTACCGAAGAGAGAAAAATAATATCCAGATTTGACCCGTTACCTTGTTACCTGTCGTTGTAAACTTTCCTAAGCTTTTCCTGAATATTTTACCCTTACTTTCACCTGTTACCTCTCAATTTTCTGTTCCATAATTTACATCCGCTATGATACTGGACTGGTCACTAGCAACGTATATAGCAGGAGACAAGCTAAACCGAAGAGTAAAGTTAATGGTTGATCTTTTACGATATGCATGTGTAATATCAGAAGTCTGCAGATATGACAAGATGTCAACAAATCCCAAATGTGCTTTCATAGCGCATCTCTACATCCTTCCCCTACAGTCACCCATCTACCCATTTACCCCTACAGTCACCCATCTACCCATTTACCCCTACAGTCACCCATCTACCCATTTCCTCTCTGGGAGGAGGTACTTGTATCGTGACCTCTACCCTAATCCCTTTCTCCATACACTAAACCTAAACCTCCCTGTCTGTCCATCAGAACCCTGCCTCACCCCTGTTCCCTCTACACCTCCCTGTCTGTCCATCAGAACCCTGCCTCACCCCTGTTCCCTCTACACCTCCCTGTCTGTCCATCAGAACCCTGCCTCACCCCTGTTCCCTCTACACCTCCCTGTCTGTCCATCAGAACCCTGCCTCACCCCTGTTCCCTCTCATTGTTCTGTGTGTGCTCACCTCTGGGCCTGTAGACTTAGTGCTCTGTTTCAAGGGCTCTCTGTTCTCACTGTGATTATACTGCCCTCCCCCTTCATTCCGGACAAGCCGTCATTACGGTCATCCCTGTAACCTGTGACGTAGCTGATGTCGCGGCCTGTTACGGTGATGACTCGAATGTGATGACACCGAAAGGTTGTAGGTGGCGGCATACCCGTGAGGGAGGAGAGTATACGTGCTGTTACGGCACACGGCCCAAAAAAGAGCAATAGACGAGGAGAACATATGAATGTTTACGAGACGTTGGGGGATTTTGGAACATTTGGTGTGTGAATATTTGTATACCATAGACAAATTAATAATAAACAATGCTGTCTTCAGTGAATAACTTTTTTTTCCTAGTATTTGTCACCCGAAAACACATGCTTTCAACGAACGACGTCATTATATATTTACGTTACATTGAGGATGTGTATGGTGGGGTTCATCTTTGACTCATTAGGTGTTCAGAAACAAAACTCACTCTACACTGATGACTCAAAACGTTTATGATTCTCTATTTGGATTCCCAATTTTCTTCACAGGATAGTAGAAACAGAACCCAAAAAAACATTTTGACGTTCCCATTTGTCTTGAGAGTGGAGGAACAGTGACACACCGAAGAAAGCAATGCATGATTGCTTTATCAATATAAAGTGAATGTGATGAAAATTGCGCTGATGGTTCATCAGTTCCTCACATAGCAGGAATGGGACCGAGGCCGTCTGGCTTGGTGATGAATGTGTTGTTGTGCAGCTGTACACAACAACATCCCATCCTTCCACACATGTACACAAACCCCATTGGCTTGTCCCTCTTAAGGCGCAGTTCAAGAGACGACCACTGGGTTGCAGTAGTATATATGAGAAATCGAATAGATAGATAGATAGATAGATAGATAGATAGATAGATAGATAGATAGATAGATAGATAGATAGATAGATAGATAGATAGATAGATAGATAGATAGATAGAAGCAGGTGGAGGCTGGAAAGGTTAAATTATAGGGGCCCATCCTCCCATAGCTCCTCCCAACACGAGACCTCTTCAGAAGGAACAAATGTAGGCTACACACTGCACTTTGACATACAAGTTGATTCACCCTTCTTCTATGGTTAGTAGTGACAATACGAGACACATGATTTGCTTGTTATCACCGAACAAAGACTACAGCACCTCTTCCTCTCCTGTCTGTCTCCCTGCTATCTGTGTCCACTCGTATCTGGGAACATTATATCGGTTGTTTACCTTGTATTCTCTGAGTAATGATATGTTCACAATATATCAAATCTCAAGGAAACCATCATGTAAACATTTAGTATGAAATAATAACCACCTACATGCTATCTCAAAGTAATCTCTAAAGTAAACGGCGGACTGTAAAATATACCATGTACCTCCCTCTCCCAGTGGTGTTGATGGGTTAACGCTAGCCCAGGTAGCACTACCATGTACCTCCCTCTCCCAGTGGTGTTGATGGGTTAACGCTAGCCCAGGTAGCACTACCATGTACCTCCCTCTCCCAGTGGTGTTGATGGGTTAACGCTAGCCCACGTAGCACTACCATGTACCTCCCTCTCCCAGTGGTGTTGATGGGTTAACGCTAGCCCAGGTAGCACTACCATGTACCTCCCTCTCCCAGTGGTGTTGATGGGTTAACGCTAGCCCACGTAGCACTACCATGTACCTCCCTCTCCCAGTGGTATTGATGGGTTATTTTTATTTTTATTTTTTTATTTTTCCACCTTTATTTAACCAGGTAGGTCAGTTGAGAACAAGTTCTCATTTGCGACCTGGCCAAGACAAAGCAAAGCAGTGCGACAAAAACAACACAGAGTTACACAGTAAACAAACATAGTCAAAAACACAATAGAAAATCTATATACAGAGTGCAAAATGTAGTGCAAAATGCAGTAAGGTTAGGAGGTAGGACAATAAATAGACCATAGTGGTGAAATAAATTAGATTATCATCATTAACACAGGAATGAAGGATGTGCAAATTATGATGTGCAAATAGATATACTGGAGTGCAAGATTTGTGAAAATAACAAAAATAAATATGGGGATGAGGTAGTAGTGTGGGCTGTTTACAGAAGGGCTATATACAGGTGCAGTGATCGATAAGCAGCTTTGACAACTGATGCTTAAAGTTATTGAGGGAGATAGGAACCTCTAGCTTCAATGATTTTTGCAATTCGTTCCAGTCATTGGCAGCAGCGAACTGGAAGGAATGGCGGCCAAAGGAGGTGTTGGCTTTGGGGGTGACCAGTGAGATATACCTGCTGGAGCGCATGCTACGGGTGGGTGTTGCTATAGTGACCAGTGAGCTGAGATAGGGCGGGGATTTACCTAATAAAGACTTATAGATGACCTGGAGCCAGTGGGTTTGGCGACGAATATATAATGAAGGCCAGCCAACGAGAGCATACAGGCGCAGTGGTGGGTAGTGTATGGGGCTTTGGTGACAAAACGGATGGCACTGTGATAGACTACATCCAATTTGCTAAGTAGAGTGTTGGAGGCTAGTTTGTAAATGACATCGCCGAAATCAAGGATCGGTAGGATAGTCAGTTTTACAAGGGCATGTTTGGCAGCATGAGTGAAGGAGGCTTTGTTGCGAAATAGGAAGCCAATTCTGGATTTAATTTTGGATTGGAGATGGTTGATGTGAGTCTGGAAGTTGAGTTTACAGTCTAACCAGATGCCTAGGTATTTGTAGGTGTCCACGTATTCTAATTCGGACCCGTCGAGAGTAATGATGATAGTCCGGTGGGCGGGTGCTGGCAGCGTTCGATAGAAAAGCATGCACTTAGTTTTACTAGCGTTTAAGAGCAGTTGGAGGCCACGGAAGGAGTGTTGTATGGCATTGAAGCTTGTTTGAAGGTTAGTAAACACAGTGTCCAAAGAGGGGCCAGATGTATACAGAATGGTGTCATCTGCGTAGAGATGGATCAGAGAGTCACCAGCAGCGAGAGCGACATCGTTGATGTATATAGAGAAAAGGGTTGGCCCAAGAATTGAACCCTGTGGCACCCCCATAGAGACTGCCAGAGGATCGGACAATAGGCCCTCCGATTTGACACACTGAACTCTGTCTGCAAAGTAGTTAGAGAATCAGGCAAGGCAGTCACTTGAGAAACCAAAGCTGTTGAGTCTGCCAATAAGAATGCGGTGATTGACAGAGTCGAAAGCCTTGGCCAGGTCGATGAAGACGGCTGCACAGTACTGTCTTTTATCGATGATGGTTAACGCTAGCCCACGTAGCACTACTATCTACCTAACCTGATGGGTTAACAACCTTTTAAGGCTATTTAGAGAAGCACCCGGTACTCTAATTGGCTGCAGTATGGTGCCCTAAAGAGCAGCGTATCTCAAGTGGACAGGAGATATAGCAACGCTACGTTAACGATTTGAGGATGGCACATTCACTCTTTAATGAATAGGAGTGAAGGTAATGAACAGAGGCATGTAGTATAGCTGAGGCTTTAACATGTGTGTAGATGGAGAAAGTGGTTCTACTGGTCTAGCTATGTCCCAGTAGGATCCCATTCTGCCATGCCTACTGCTCCTATACAGGGCAGTGTAATGGGTTTATTAGTGTGCTCAATGCACTGTGACCCTGGTGGCCCCTCCCTGTACTTCTCTCTGCTCCTCACATGCAGGCGACAGAAGGAAGGAAGGTGGTGTTTTTGAAAGGGTAAAAAGACTGGGGAGGGGCCGACCCTAGGCGAGACATAAGTCTGCCCCCACCCCCGCCTATGGCGGCTCTTGAATTTGGGGCGCCCCTGATCGCCTACTACACCACCAGCGCCCCCCGGGAGAAGCGGGTAGAGGCGGAAACTGCAGCAACGCTATGAGCTGGTGGCTGGGGCGCCACTGGCGGTGTAGTAGCCGATCAGGGGCGCCGGACGGCGGCAGCCAATTGTCAAAATTAAAGTATATTTTTGTATTACAGGAACAAGACAATACACTTGGTTATGGTGGGGTCTGTTGCTGCTTTACTTTGCTGCTAGTTGGTTGATAGATTAACATCATTGAGTTCACTTCACTCACCTGGTGACCCAGATCTGAATCAGTCCCTTGTTAGAAGGAAACTGCAGACATGCTGTCGAAAGCCAGATTTGAATACTGCTGATTTGAATGTAACCTCAGTCAGCTCTATGATTAGCTTCTGTCTTCCTGATTCATCAACAGCGTCATTAGCAAGCTGTTTCCTGAATGGCAGTCAAATGACAGTGCTTTGAATGTAGGTGCATTTGAATGCCATGTTAATGACTGTGTTTTGAAATGACAGACTGTTGAATGATGGTCTTTGGAATGAGCTGAGTGACGGCCTTTTTGAATCACAGAGAAGGATTAACAGTTGTCAGGCTTCAACAGACCAAGATGGCTGGTGTTTTAACAACACGATCCTGAACCCTGAGGGTCAACCTTTTCGCTTGTAATAATGTCTCATCACATAACCACATACTGTATGTACATTTTTTGTAAAAGCCTTTCTCGCTGAATTGGAGTGGCATTTCACTTGCATCTGTAGGCCTGTTGCAAACGAGCAGGCAACAGTCCCACCAGAATTCTTTCGCCCGCAAAAACTAATAAAATCAGCAAGAGGAAACTGTTTATTACATATGCAAATACCTTGATGTCATCATCATTAGCCATAAGTTGGGGAGGGGCTAGTACTATATTAGAGAATCAGCTGTGGTTAGGGAGCTAGCACTCTCGCCTTGCCCACTAGGAGTAATGCGCGTTAGGGTTAAAACAAACGTGACACCCCCCTGACTAACTGGAGCTCCCATGAGATTCAGTAGAGCTTCCGCCTCGAGCTTCCAAAGAAACTCGACTTTTCCCCGGCATCATTTTTTTTTACGGGCCTGGTGTAAAGCCATATGTGAACCGGCGGTGTCGGAAAGGGTCTGGTGGAAAGCCATATGAAAGGTGAACCGGCGGTGTCGGAGAGGGTTTATCCCTTTATCTCTCGCCCTTCCTGGATAATGTTGTAATGTTAGGGTGATGACACATGACACGGTAACGGTAGTGAGGCCTGTAATGCTGTGGAGGGAGATGGGAGTGGTGGAGTTGTGTGTGTGTTTAGGAGAGGGACGTAATCAGAGCTGCTACCCAGAGAGTACAGCCAAGGCCATCTGGACCTGTGGTTATTGACTGGGAAAGATATCTATGTTGGTGTCAAAGAATAGTGTCTTTCATATTCAAGATGCTTTATTGGCATGAAAAACATTGCGTCAATATTGCCAAAGCAACAATGTATACAATATACATTGTAATAAAATAATAAAGATTAACAAATAATAAATAATAAAAAAATAACAATAAAATGGTAAGAGTAAATTGTAGAAATATAATCAATATAAAAGGATAAACATGGAAAATGAAACTATAACTAACTTATAACTGTCATCGCCACCATTACTTCAGTACTACAACTACCATCATCATTACTACTACTACTACTACAACTACCATCATCATTACTACTACCAGTACAGTCGGCTTTGGGATTTTTCCAATGTTGTAAATATGAGTCCTTGATTTTGTTAATTTGAATTCTTTCTTTTGAAGCCGTGCTGGTGTCAGCTTGGTTGGTTAGGTCCAACACCAGCTGACTGAGAGGGCTCGTTTCTGGGCTCAGTTCTTGTGTTTGAAGTGCTTTAAATTGGAGACTAGAATTTAGGTATTTTTTGTACTTTCAAATACTTTTTGTATTTCTTTGGACTTCTAGAATTTTCTGACAGAATTCTGCGTATAGGGCTTCAATTGGATGTTTGTCACACATTTTAAAGTCCAGTTTATTGAGTGGCCCCCAATCTTCACTTCCATAAAGAGTTATTGGTAGGATTACGCTGTCAGATATTTTGGTCTAAATTCTAATTGGGATGTTGATTATGAATATTTTCATTTTTATTGCATACAATGCTCTGCAGGCTTTTTCTTTGAGTACATTCACTTCCATATTAAAGTTTCCCGATGCAGATATGGTCAGACCAAGGTACGAGTCATTTTTAGTGTGTTCAATTATGGTGTTGTTCAGGGTGAATTTATATTTATGTTTCTGACATCTGGGGTTTTTCAGGAAAATCATGATTTTAGTTTTTTTTGACATTTTCAGCCAGGGCCCAATTGTGGCAATATTGTTCTAGAATGTTAAGGTTCTGTGGAAGACCTTCTTTGTTTGGTGATAGAAGAACCAAATCATCAGCATATAGCAGGTATTTTACCTCTGTTTCAAGTAGTGTCCTGGTCCAACATGTTGAAAAGGTTTGGACTCAAACTGTAGCCTTGTCTCACACCTAATTATGTTATTTTTTTTATTTTTTATTGCACACTTTTTTTCTGTGTACATACATTTTATTAAGTCATACACCTTTCCAACAAGCCCACTTTGGAGAATTTTGAAGGATAGCCTTTCGTGCCAAATAGAATTGAATGCTTTTTTAAATTCAATAAAGCAAGCAAAGATTTTGCTCTCTTTTTTTGGGGGTGGATATGTTTAATAATTAGTGTGTGTAAGGTGTATATATGGTCAGTAGTGCAATGGTTGGGGAGAAAGCCAATTTGACATTTACTTATTTTACATTTTTTTCTTTAAAAAAGGCTTGAATTCTTGAATTCAAAATGCTCCCAAGTTGCTGTTTATGCATATTCCCCTGTAATTATTGGGGTCTGATTTGTCTCCACTTTTGTGGATAGGGGAGATGAGCCCCTGGTTCCAGACATCAGGAAAGCAGCCAGAAGTTGGTAACATGTTGAACAATTTAAGCATAGCATTTTGCTACTCAGGTGTGCTGTTTTTCAGCATTTCATTTCTGATGTTATTTAGACCACAAGCCTTCATTGGATTTATGCATTTTAGCTTTCATTTAGTTCTTGTTGGGTTATTGGGTAATCTAATGGATGTTGGTTGTTTTTAATGACTAATTCAAGGATGTTAAATTTTTCTTGATTTTCTAATTGGGTATGTTGTAAGTCTTTTTGTGGGATGTTTTTGTATAGATTATCCCAAAAGGTTTTTTGTCTCAAATTTTCAATTTCATCAAGTGTCTTATTGGTATAATTACATTTCTTGCATTTCAGTGTATGTTTATACTGTTTCAGGGTTTCAAAGTATTCATAGCGTAACTCTGGGTTGTTTTGCTGCTTATGATTTTCATTTGACAGGTGTTTTCTAATTGTTTTACATTCGTTATCAATCAATTTTTCAGAAAACTTTTTGTTTCTGATTTTGCATTTCTTTGGTTTTCTCAAATTAGCTTTTGATGCTGCTTCATTCCTTTATTGTTTTGGTATTGTGAGTTATTGAAGACCTTTATAATCATTTAATTTGAGTTCAATATTTCAATGAATTTATCGGCGCTGTTTGGAGCCCATTTGTACGATTGGTTCATGTTGTAGAGATTATTGGGCTGTTTTTTTGGATGGGTATTGCTAGTTAATTTCTTCAGAAACACGTTGATCTGACTGTGATCTGACAGTGAATGCACTAATGGAGGAGGGGGTCGATGTCAGTGATGGCATAATCGACTTCTCGGTCTCTCTCTCTCTCTCTGTCTCTCTCTCTCTCTCTCTCTCTCTCTCTCTCTGTCTCTCTCTGTCTCTCTCTCTCTCTCTCTCTCTCTCTCTCTCTCTCTCTCTCTCACTCTCTCTCTCTCTCTCTCGGTGTCTCTGTGTCTCGGTCTCTCTCGGTGTCTCGGTCTCTCTCTCTCTCGGTGTCTCTGTGTCTCGGTCTCTCTCGGTGTCTCGGTCTCTCTCGGTCTCTCTCTCTCTCTGTCTCTCTCTCTCTCTCTGTCTCTCTCTCTCTCTCTCTGTCTCTCTCTCTCTCTCTCTCTCTCTCTCTCTCTGTCTCTCTCTCTCTCTCTCTCTCTCTCTCTCTCTGTCTCCCTCTGTCTCTCTCTCTCTCTCTCTCTGTGTGTCTCTGTGTCTCGGTCTCTCTCTGTGTCTCGGTCTCTCTCTCTCTGTCTCTCTCTGTCTCTCTCTCTCTCTCTCTCTCTCTCTCTCTCTCTCTCTCTCTCTCTCTCTCGGTGTCTCTGTGTCTCGGTCTCTCTCGGTGTCTCGGTCTCTCTCTCTCTCGGTGTCTCTGTGTCTCGGTCTCTCTCTCTCTCTGTCTCTCTCTCTCTCTCTCTCTGTCTCTCTCTCTCTCTCTGTCTCTCTCTCTCTCTCTCTCTCTCTCTCTCTGTCTCTCTCTCTCTCTCTCTCTCTCTCTCTCTCTGTCTCCCTCTGTCTCTCTCTCTCTCTCTCTCTGTGTGTCTCTGTGTCTCGGTCTCTCTCTGTGTCTCGGTCTCTCTCTCTCTGTCTCTCTCTGTCTCCCTCTGTCTCTCTCTCTCTCTCTCTCTCTCTCTCTCTCTCTCTCGGTGTCTCTGTGTCTCGGTCTCTCTCGGTGTCTCGGTCTCTCTCTCTCTCGGTGTCTCTGTGTCTCGGTCTCTCTCGGTGTCTCGGTCTCTCTCGGTCTCTCTCTCTCTCTGTCTCTCTCTCTCTCTCTGTCTCTCTCTCTCTCTCTGTCTCTCTCTCTCTCTCTCTCTCTCTCTCTCTCTCTGTCTCCCTCTGTCTCTCTCTCTCTCTCTCTCTGTGTGTCTCTGTGTCTCGGTCTCTCTCTGTGTCTCGGTCTCTCTCTCTCTGTCTCTCTCTGTCTCCCTCTGTCTCTCTCTCTCTCTCTCTCTCTCTCTCTCTCTCTCTCTGTGTGTCTCTGTGTCTCGGTCTCTCTCGGTGTCTCGGTGTCTCTCTCTCTCTCTCTCTCGGTGTCTCTCTCTATCGGTCACTAAGACAATACAGAAATACACTACGGAAAAATAAGGAACAGCACGTCAGAAACCAGCTCAACGTAGTTGAAGAATCCATAGACTCTAACCACTTCTGGGAAAACACTAAACAAACAACACGAAGAGCTATCTATCCAAAATGGAGATGTATGGGTAAACCACTTCTCCAATATTTTTGGGCCCTATAACAAAGAGCAAATAAATGTACATGATCAAATGAAAATCCTAGAATCAACTATTAAAGACTACCAGAATCCATTTGGATTCTCCAATTACATTGAATGAACTGCAGGATAAAATACAAACCCTCCAACCCAAAAAGGCCTGTCGTGTTGGTGGTATTCTCAATGTAATGATAAAATATACACACCACACATTCCAATTGGCTATGGCATCTTCCCCAATATTTGGAACTAAGGACTGATCCCCCCCCCAATCCACAAAAGTGGAGACAGATTTGACCCCAATAACTACCGTGGGATATGCATCAACAGCAACCTTGGGAAAAGTTTCTGCATTATCATTAACAGCAGACTAGTTCATTTCCTCAGTGAAAACAATGTCAAATTGACTTTTTGCCAAATTACTGTACGACAGACCACGTATTCACCCTGCACACCCTAATTGACAAGCATCCAAACCAAAACAAAGGCAATGTCTTCTCATGCTTTGTTGATTTAAAAAAAGCTTTTGACTCAATTTGGCAAAAAACACATTTCTTTCCACAGGGCTGTGGGGTGAGACAGGGATTCAGTTTAAGCCCCACCCTCTTCAACATATATATGTATATGCAATGTATATGTATATGTGTCTGTCTGTCTGTCTGTCTGTGTGTGTGTATATATATGTGTTTTAATCTTGCTCTCTCTCTACCGCACCTGCGCTCTATTGCACTGAAAAGCCAAGTGACATTCACTCCTGATGTTATTTACCTGTTGCAACCTCCACAAATACTATTATTATTATTTGACCCTGCTGGTCGTCTATGAATATTTGAACATCTTGGAGAAAGAACTGGCCTGATTGGCCAGAAATTGTTATAATCTCCACCCGGCACAGCCAGAAGAGGACTGGCCACCCCTCAGAGCCTGGTTCCTCTCTAGGTTTCTTCCTAGGTTTTGCCTTTCTAGGGAGTTTTTCACACTGCCCACAAAATGAGGTGGAAACTGAGCTGCACTTCCTAGCCTCCTGCCAAATGTATGACCATATTAGAGACACATACTTCCCTCAGATTACACAGATCCACAAAGAATTTGTAAACACACCCAAATCTGTTGGGTGAAATACCACAGTGTGCCATCACAGCAGCAGGATTTGTCACATGTTGCCACAAGAAAAGTGCAAACAGTGAAGAACAAACACCAATGTAAATACAACCCATATTAATGTTCATTTATCTTCCCCTTTGTACTGTAACTATTTGTACATTGTTACAACACTGTATATAGACATAATATGACATTTGAAATGTCTTTATTCTTTTGGAACTTCTGAGTGTAATGTTTACTGTTAATTTTTGTTTACTATCTACTTCACTTGCTTTGGCCATGTTAACATATGTTTCCCATGCCAATAAAGCCCTTAAATTGAAATTGATAGAGAGAGAGAGAGCGACAGGCAGAGAGTGTTAGAGAATAAAAGAGAGACACAAAATGATCATCATACAAAAAGAGTGCGAGGTCATACGAAAGTGAGAGCAGCTGAGAAAGATGGAGAGAGTGAGTTGGAGAAAAAGAGGCTAGAGAGCATCAGTTTTCAATCCAGATCATAAATTCTCCCTCAGCTTCTCTACCATGCGTCTCCTCTTGCCTCTTTTTATATATTCACACCACACACAACCTTCCCCATCTCTCTCTGTCTCTCTCTCTCTGTATCTCTCTCTCTCTCTCTCTCTCTTGATCAAATACATTCAATCAATTCTATGTGTGTCAAACCGCAGACTTGATCTCTCAAACAAAGGCATGCGAATGTGATTTGAGTGAATTCAGGAGATGTCTGCCAATGAATAATACATGGCTACTCCTTGAAGTTACTGACTTATTAAGTCCCAGGTTCCCCCTGAGCTGAGCTGAGCTGAGCTGGCGGGTGTATGTGCAGAGAGCTGTCGCTGTGGTGTAGCATGGGGAGAAAAATAGGATGCCTTCTCCACTCCCTGCCGTCCCAACGCGCAGTTGCTCGCACATAAGGTACATGGACGTGTGTAGGCAGACATACGTGTGTAGGCACATATCAATTCACAGGTATGCACACACACACACACACACACACTCTTTCCCCCTCCATGGTGATGAGAGGACTGTTGTTGAATGTGAATGTGTGTTTGACATTTTAGTCATTAAGCAGATGCTCTTATCCAGAGCGACTTAGTCAGTGCATAACTAACTGACTAAGTCTGACTGGTCCCCCAATTGCAATACACACTGTTGCCCCTAGCGGCGGCTTGACAGCATGTCCTGGGAACCTGGGCGGACGTTGAATTTCTATCTTAAGCTACCTGTTTGGTCTCTCTTGGCTGCTGCAGTGTGCGATAACACTAGTCCCTCTGCGGCTCCCTCTCCTTCTCCCTCTCCGGCTCCTGCTCCCTCTCCAGCTCCCTCTCCCGCTCCACAGTCCATAATGAATACAGCTGGCAGAGTGGCCTACAGTACCAACGCTGGTTTTGCTACATGGGATCTGTGTGTGCATGTCAGAGAGAAAGTGAGAGGGAGGGGTGTATGACTGTGTGTGCGTCTCTTTGAGTGTTGTCACTCCTTGGCGTTAACTAAGAAGGAGACATGGGACCATGCTTGTACCATACCTGTCCCTTTGCCCTGGAGGACAGAGTGTCTGGTAGTGGAAGAGAAGGGGCACATTGGCATGACATAAAACCGCTCTCTCATTGGCATGGCAAACCTTGTAGACACGGGGGGGATGGCAGCATAGCAGAAGCCAGACACTGCCATGGTGAGATACACAGGGGAACCAAGCAGGGGAGGGGTTAACATTTGTCTACACCAGTGCTCACAAACCCTGTTCCTGGAGAGCTACCCTCCTGTAGGTTTTCATTCCAACCCTAATCTAGCACGCCTGATTCTAATAATTAGCTGGTTGATAAGCTGAATCAGGTTAATTACAACTGGAGTGAAAACCTACATGAGCATAGCTCTCTAGGAACAGGGTTGAAGAGCCCTGCTTTACACCCACCAAGTTACAGACATGCTACACACCTTGCTACATTATTACACACCATGCTACACTACTACACGCCATGCTACACTACTACACGCCATGCTACACTACTACACACCATGCTACACTACTACACGCCATGCTACACTACTACACGCCACTCCGAGAATGCGCTGACCAACTGGCAAGTGTCTTCACTGACATTTTCAATCAGTCCCTGACTGAGTCTGTAATACCAACATGTTACAAGCAGACCACCATAGTCCCTGTGCCCAAGAACACTAAGGTAACCTGCCTAAATGACTACCGACCCATAGCACTCACGCCTGTAGCCATGAAGTGCTTTGAAAGGCTGTTCATGGCTCACATTAACACCATTATCCCAGAAACCCTAGATCCACTTCAATTTGCATACCGCCCCAACACATCCACAGATGATGAAATCTCTACTGTACTAAATACTGCCTTTTCCCACCTGGACAAAAGGAACACCTATGTGAGAATGCTGTTCATTGACTATAGCTCTGCCTTCAACACCATAGTGCACTCAAAGCTCATCACTAAGCTTAGGACCCTGAGACTAAACAACTCCCTCTGCAACTGGATCCTGGACTTCCTGACGGGCCGCCCCCAGGTGGTAAGGGTAGGTAACAACACATCTGCCATGCTGTTCCAATGAGACAGCCTATAGGGAGGAGGTCAGAGACCTGGCAGTGTGGTGCCAGGATAACAACCTCTCCCTCAACGTGATCAAGACAAAGGAGATGATTGTAAACTACAGGAAAAGGAGGGCCGAGACTGAAAATATTTGGCATGGTTCCTCAGATCTTCAAAAGGTTCTACAGCTGCACCATCGAGAGCATCCTGACTGGTTGCATCACCGCCTGGTACGGCAACTGCTCGACATCCGACGATAAGGCACTACAGAGGGTAGTGCGTACAGCCCAGTACATCACTGGGGCCAAGCTTCCTGCCATCCAGGACCTCTATACCAGGCGGTGTCAAGAGGAAGGCCCTAAAAATTGTCAGACTCCAGTCACCATAGTCATAGATTGTTCTCTCTGCTACCGCAGGGCAAGTGGTACCGGAGGGCCAAGTCTAGGTCCAAAAGGCTTCTTAACAGCTTCTATCCCCAAGCCATAAGACTCCTAAATAGCTAATCAAAGGGCCACCAGTTTATTATCTATGCATAGTCACTTTAACGCTACCTAAATGTACATATTACCTCAATTACCTCGACTAACCGGTGCCTCCTCACATTGACTTTGTACCGGTACCACCTGTATATATCCTCCTCACATTGACTCTGTACTGGTACCACCTGTATATATCCTCCTCACATTGACTATGTACCGGTACCCCTGTATATATCCTCCTCACATTGACTCTGTACCGGTACCCCTGTATATATCCTCCTCACAATGACTCTGTACCGGTACCCCTGTATATATCCTCCTCACAATGACTCTGTACCGGTACCCCTGTATATAGCCTCCTCACAATGACTCTGTACTGGTACCCCTGTATATATCCTCCTCACATTGACTCTGTACCGGTACCACCTGTATATATCCTCCTCACATTGACTCTGTACTGGTACCACCTGTGTATATCCTCCTCACATTGACTCTGTACTGGTACCCCTGTATATATCCTCCTCACATTGACTCTGTACCGGTACCACCTGTGTATATCCTCCTCACATTGACTCTGTACCGGTACCCCTGTATATAGCCTCCTCACATTGACTCTGTACTGGTACCTACTGTATATAGCCTCCTCACATTGACTCTGTACCGGTACCACCTGTGTATATCCTCCTCACATTGACTCTGTACTGGTACCACCTGTGTATATCCTCCTCACATTGACTCTGTACCGGTACCACCTGTATATAGCCTCCTCACATTGACTCTGTACTGGTACCCCTGTATATAGCCTCCTCACATTGACTCTGTACCGGTACCCCTGTATATAGCCTCCTCACATTGACTCTGTACCAGTACCACCTGCATATAGCCTCCTCACATTGACTCTGTACTTGTACCAACTGTATATAGCCACCTCACATTGACTCTGTACCAGTACCCCTGTATATAGCCTCCTATAATTGACTATTTTATTTTATTTATTTATTTATTTATTTTTATTTCACCTTTATTTAACCAGGTAGGTCAGTTGAGAACAAGTTCTCATTTGCAACTGCGACCTGGCCAAGACAAAGCAAAGCAGTGCAACAAAAACAACACAGAGTTACACAGTAAACAAACATAGTCAAAAACACAATAGAAAATCTATATACAGAGTGCAAAATGTAGTGCAAAATGCAGTAAGGTTAGGAGGTAGGACAATAAATAGACCATAGTGGTGAAATAAATTACAGATTATAATCATTAACACAGGAATGAAGGATGTGCAAATTATGATGTGCAAATAGAGATACTGGAGTGCAAGATTTGTGAAAATAACAAAAATAAATATGGGGATGAGGTAGTAGTGTGGGCTATTTATAGAAGGGCTATATACAGGTGCAGTGATCGATAAGCAGCTTTGACAGCTGATGCTTAAAGTTAGTGAGGGAGATAGGAACCTCTAGCTTCAATGATTTTTGCAATTCGTTCCAGTCATTGGCAGCAGCGAACTGGAAGGAATGGCGGCCAAAGGAGGTGTTGGCTTTGGGGGTGACCAGTGAGATATACCTGCTGGAGCGCATGCTACGGGTGGGTGTTGCTATAGTGACCAGTGAGCTGAGATAGGGCGGGGATTTACCTAATAAATACTTATAGATGACCTGGAGCCAGTGGGTTTGGCAACGAATATATAATGAAGGCCAGCCAACGAGAGCATACAGGTCGCAGTGATGGGTAGTGTATGGGGCTTTGGTAACAAAACGGATGGCACTGTGATAGACTACATCCAATTTGCTAAGTAGAGTGTTGGAGGCTAGTTTGTAAATGACATCGCCGAAATCAAGGATCGGTAGGATAGTCAGTTTTACAAGGGCATGTTTGGCAGCATGAGTGGAGGCGGCTTTGTTGCGAAATAGGAAGCCAATTCTGGATTTAATTTTGGATTGGAGATGGTTGATGTGAGTCTGGAAGTTGAGTTTACAGTCTAACCAGATGCCTAGGTATTTGTAGGTGTCCACGTATTCTAATTCGGACCCGTCGAGAGTAGTGATGATAGTCCGGTGGGCGGGTGCTGGCAGCGTTCGATAGAAAAGCATGCACTTAGTTTTACTAGCGTTTAAGAGCAGTTGGAGGCCACGGAAGGAGTGTTGTATGGCATTGAAGCTTGTTTGAAGGTTAGTAAACACAGTGTCCAAAGAGGGGCCAGATGTATACAGAATGGTGTCATCTGCGTAGAGATGGATCAGAGAGTCACCAGCAGCGAGAGCGACATCGTTGATGTATATAGAGAAAAGGGTTGGCCCAAGAATTGAACCCTGTGGCACCCCCATAGAGACTGCCAGAGGGTCGGACAATAGGCCCTCCGATTTGACACACTGAACTCTGTCTGCAAAGTAGTTAGAGAACCAGGCAAGGCAGTCACTTGAGAAACCAAGGCTGTTGAGTCTGCCGATAAGAATGCGGTGATTGACAGAGTCGAAAGCCTTGGCCAGGTCGATGAAGACGGCTGCACAGTACTGTCTTTTATCGATGGCGGTTATGATATCGTTCAGTACCTTGAGCGTAGCTGAGGTGCACCCATGACCAGCTCGGAAACCAGATTGCATAGCAGAGAAGGTACGGTGGGATTCGAAGTGGTCAGTTATCTGTTTGTTAACTTGGCTTTCGAAAACTTTAGAAAGGCAGGGCAGGATGGATATTGGTCTATAACAGTTTGGGTCTAGAGTGTCTCCTCCTTTGAAGAGGGGGATGACCGCGGCAGCTTTCCAATCTCTAGGGATCTCAGACGATACGAAAGAGAGGTTGAACAGGCTAGTGATAGGTGTTGCAACAATTTTCGATAATCGTGGATTTATCGGTGGTAACAGTGTTTCCGAGCCTCAATGCAGTGGGCAACTGGGAGGAGGTGCTCTTATTCTCCATGGACTTTAGTGTCCCAGAACTTGGAGTTATTTGCTTCCTGTAGTACTTTCTGTTTGAAAAAGCTGGCCTTTGCTTTTCTAACTGACTGTGTGTACTTGTTCCTGACTTCCCTGAATAGCTGCATATCGCGGGGGCTATTCGATGCTAATGCAGTGCGCCACAGGATGTTTTTGTGTTGGTCTAGTGCAGTCAAGTCTGGGGTGAACCAAGGGCTATATCTATTCTTAGTTCTACGTTTTTTGAAAGGGGCATGCTTATTTAGGATGGTGAGGAAAGCACTTTTAAAGAACAACCAGGCGTCCTCTACTGACGGGATGAGGTCAATATCCTTCCAGGATACCTGGGCCAGATCGAATAGAAAGGCCTGCTCGCAAAAGTGTTTTAGGGAGCGTTTGACAGTGATAAGGGGTGGTCGTTTGACCGCTGACCCATTGCGAACGCAGGCGATGAGGCAGTGATCGCTGAGATCCTGGTTGAAAACAGAGGAGGTGTATTTGGAGGGCAAGTTAGTCAGGATGATATCAATGATGGTACCCATGTTTACGGATTTTGGGTTGTACCTGGTGGGTTCCTTGATAATAGATAGATAGATAGATAGATAGATAGATAGATAGATAGATAGATAGATAGATAGATAGATAGATAGATAGATAGATAGATAGATAGATAGGTACTTTATTGATCCCCCGGGGGGGAAATTTCATTTTTGTGAGATTTGTGTGAGATTGAGGGCATCTATCTTAGATTGAAGGACAGCCGGGGTGTTAAGCATATCCCAGTTTAAGTCACCTAACTGTACAAACTCTGAAGATAGATGGGGGGCAATCAATTCACATATGGAGTCCAGGGCACAGCTGGGGGCTGAGGGGGGTCTGTAACAGGCGGCAACAGTGAGAGACTTATTTCTGGAAAGGTGGATTTTTAAGAGTAGAAGCTCAAACTGTTTGGTGTCCATGGGAACGAAGAGGAGTTAAGTGGGGATATCTAGTTCAGATACCAGGGTAGCATCCATAAAACTTTCATCTGCCCCAGAGTCAATGAGCACCCAGAGAGACCTAGACTGGTCACCCCACAGCAGGATCACAACAAAGGGAGTACGAGTAATGGAAGAGAACTCCCAGTCTGGCTCACCAGAGTACTTGTACCTACTAATGAGTCGGGTGTCTTTACTGGGCAGGTGGCTATATAATGTCCCGCAGCCCCACAGCACAGACAACAGTTGGAGCTCAGCCTTTGTGAACATTCCCTAGGTGATAATCTAGCTCTGCCCAGTTGCATAGGCTCTGGTGTAACCGACTAACCCATCGCCAATGACTCTTGAGGGAACTCGGGTGGCTTTGGCTCTTCTCGGAAATGCACACTTCGGGGATTTCCGGATTCCTTCGGAGGTGAGCAAGCAGCAGCGGATGCACAAGTGTGACCGAGACCCGACCTCCTCTCACTCCGGCGTTCTCGTAGTCGCCCATCAATCCTAATGGTAAGAGCGATGAGGGAATCGAGGTCCAAAGGTAACTTTTATCTCCTCTGATAGTCCGTGAAGGAACGTATCGGACAGAGCCTCCGGATTCCAGGCACTCTCGGCGGCCAATGTGCGAAAATCTACCGCATAGTCTGCCACACTACGGGAGTTCTGGTGTAATCTCATATCGCTCTGGAGAAGGTAAGCGGGGTTCTCGGGAGCCGGGGTAGGCTGTATAAAACCACCACTAGTAGGGGAGTTACTGAGCGTCTGGGAGGTCTCAGATGTTGCATGCTGCCTGTGAGATAATCCACGGAACTGCTCCATTAACAACTTGAACCCGTGGTCATGGTGTTCCGCCGGAGAATGGAGCCCTTCCATAAGGTTCCGAAGTAGCTCCTCATGTTTTTGAATGGTGGCTCCCTGTAGAGAGACAGCGTGACTAAGCTGGTCTGAGTCTGCTGGGTCAGTCATGGCCAGTTCGTACTATAACGACACAAGGCGAGACCCAGATGTAGACACAGGAGGCAGATGGTTTGAGTCTCTGATATTTATTATAAGACAAGGGGCAGGCAAGAGGCAGATCGAGGACAGGCAAGAGTTTGTCCAAACGGTACAGGTCAGGGCAGGCAGAATGGTCAGGCAGGCGGGCTCAGTGTCAGGGCAGGCAAGGTTCAGAACCAGGAAAAACGAGGAGCTAGGAAAAACACGCTGGTTGACTTGGCAAACAAGACGAACTGGCAACAGACAAACAGAGAACACAGGTATAAATGCACAGGGGATAATGGGGAAGATGGGCCACACCTGGAGGGGGGTGGAGACAAGCACGAAGACAGGTGAAACAGATCAGGGTGTGACACATGGTTTTCACTGAAAGAGAGGAGGGAGGGCAGAGCACCCATTGACAGAGAGGAGGGAGGGCTGACAGCCAATGACAGAGGAGTTTATATTGATCTTTATTCAGTTTTACCATAGAAACCCAATAATACCCTTGAGAAAATTCACAGGTACACAGGTTCAAATTGAAAAATAAATGTTCAGAGAGCTGAGAGCTGAGACCAGGGCTGCTGGGTTCCTGCCTGTCTCTGTGGTGTACCAGCAGCCCTGTTCCAGTCAAGTGGCTTTACCTGAGAGTGTCACTCTCAATTAAGACCTCACTCACCTGAACAATACTTGAAACCACACAACCCTTAGTTTTTGGACGTGAGGAGTTGGGTCCTTTTCTGTACAATGAAGACATTTCTGGGCACATGTCTGTCTAGAGTACTGGATTTTCTCCTATGGATCAACAGCACCATCACATGAACATGTTCTGTATAGCCTCTCTAACTGTTTCCTTCTCTGGCTCTGTCCAACCCCTTATCCAGTGGGATGAATGTCACGTCACAGTTTTGTTTTGTTTCGAGATGAATATCAAGTTCAAATAAATGAGGAACAGTGTAAGGTTTATAAAGGGCAATACATGGGATGACAGACACAGTAGGAGAGATTGAGAGAGAGACAAGGGAGAGAGAGACCGAGAGAGAGACCGAGAGAGAGACCAAGAGAGAGACCAAGAGAGAGACAGAGAGAGAGACAGAGAGAGAGACAGAGAGAGAGACAGAGAGAGAGACAGAGAGAGAGACAGAGAGAGAGACAGAGAGAGAGACAGAGAGAGAGACAGAGAGAGAGACAGAGCAAGAGTAAGAGTCAAATAACAGGTAAGGATTGTAGAATCATGTTGGAATTCTAACATAATTTATTGTAGAGAAATGTTAATAAGATTTATAAGATACTTTATTTATTCCCAGTTTGGAAGGTTCCAGTGTAGAATAATCAACCATGTGTTCTTACCCTTGTTGGCTCTCTGAAAATGTTATGTTAAGGTTTTTCACCCCTACCCACTTCCAATACTTAAAAAAACTAACCTAACAATCACTGATTGTGCATGTCTCTGAACAGGTGATAATCCTCTATGTGGGGAGCATTATCTTCACCTGTCCTATCACGTCATATCAGTAAAGAGGGATAAAGACAGTTTGCATTTGTAAAGTTCTGTAAAGTTCTGTGCATTAATTTTTATAATTTGAATTTTACAGTGATGGAAACGTGTTTGTATCTCACCCTGCTAATCTCAGGTCAGTTTATTGTGTGTGTGTCCCTGCAAACCTGCCCACATTGGGCCGATGCGTCCTTGCTTAGAAAGGAACCAATATATTTTTCAAACATTCACTCAAAGCACCCTGGGTTTTTACAAAGTGCAGGACAAGCCATCCAATCAGAATGTGTTACTTACATTTTGGAAGCTAATAGATATAGACATAATAATTGTAATCAGAAGATACTATTAATATGTACTGTATATTTTATTACTAACAGAATAAATAGCAATAGCTATATAACTGCAGAATAAATAATGCTTTAATTGAAAATGTTCCACCCAAGGTAATCTACTGCCCCTTTCAGAGCTGTGATTCTCACCAAATAGGTTGTATTCGAAAACTATTCAAAACCCCACAATCAATAAATTGAATTTTATGAAGCTCTCTTAGCCTATAGATCACATATTGCAAACAAATAATCTGAACTAAAAACTACACACATTTTGTCATTTCTGTGCGTCCTTGACAATCGCTAATCAATATACAAAAACAGCACATACGTTTTCCCGTGAACCTGCACATCATCATCTTCTCTCTTTTGTGGCACCAATGTGAGGGTTTAGGGCAAGGGAAACAGTGTTGCAGTAGTCTAGTGTGTGGTGCAGGAATAATGACAAGCCAACCTGGGGAGCTTTGTGTTCACATTGCCCTAAAATGGGGAACTGGACGGCTGAATTCAAACGAACCGAACTCAGCCCACGTCAGTTCAGTTCTCTTCTGGAACTCTTTTGAGGGTCTGAGTTGCTTTGGAGTGTTCACACTGAACAACAAATTAAGAGAACCACACTGAGTTCACAGAAATTGTGTGAAAGTGTGAAAACGACCTTTTTATCAAATGTGTTACATTACACCAGAAATACAACAGAGTTACTGCTGTCATTCACTGAGATGATGCTTCTGGGCTGTAAGTGGGCTAGACTATGTTGGGTTTGTGCGGGATAGATTGTGTTGGGTTGGTGTGGGATAGACTGTGTTGGGTGGGTGTGGGCTAGCCTGTGTTGGCTTGGTGTGGGCTAGCCTGTGTTGGCTTGGTGTGGGCTAGCCTGTGTTGGGTTGGTATGGGCTAGCCTGTGTTGGGTTGGTGTGGGCTAGACTGTGTTGGGTTGGTGTGGGCTAGCCTGTGTTGGGTTGGTGTGGGCTAGACTGTCTTGGGCTTGCTGTGTGCTCACCTTGCTCACTGAATATCCATGAGGTCATATACAGTGGGGCAAAAAAGTATTTAGTCAGCCACCAATTGTGCAAGTTCTCCTGTAATTTTCATCATAGGTACACTTCAACTATGAGAGACAAAATGAGAAAACAAAATACAGAAAATCACATTGTAGGATTTTTAAAGAATTTATTTGCAAATTATGGTGGAAAATAAGTATTTGGTCACCTACAAACAAGCAAGATTTCTGGCTATCACAGACCTTTAAGAGGCTCCTCTGTCCTCCACTCGTTACCTGTATTAATGGCACCTGTTTGAACTTGTTATCAGTATAAAAGACACCTGTCCACAACCTCAAACAGTCACACTCCAAACTCCACTATGGCCAAGACCAAAGAGCTGTCAAAGGACACCAGAAACAAAATTGTAGACCTGCACCAGGCTGGGAAGACTGAATCTGCAATAGGTAAGTAGCTTGGTGTGAAGAAATCAACTGTGGGAGCAATTATTAGGAAATGGAAGACATACAAGACCACTGATAATCTCCCTCGATCTGGGGCTCCACGCAAGATCTCACCCCGTGGGGTCAAAATGATCACAAGAACGGTGAGCAAAAATCCCAGAACCACACGGGGGGACCTAGTGAATGACCTGCAGAGAGCTGGGACCAAAGTAACAAAGGCTACCATCAGTAACACACTACGCCGCCAGGGACTCAAATGCTGCAGTGCCAGACGTGTACCCCTGCTTAAGCCAGTACATGTCCAGGCCCGTCTGAAGTTTGCTAGAGAGCATTTGGATGATCCAGAAGAGGATTGGGAGAATGTCATATGGTCAGATGAAACCAAAATATAACTTTTTGGTAAAAACTCAACTCGTCGTGTTTGGAGGAGAAAGAATGCTGAGTTGCATCCAAAGAACACCATACCTACTGTGAAGCATGGGGGTGGAAACATCATGCTTTGGGGCTGTTTTTCTGCAAAGGGACCAGGACGACTGATCCGTGTAAAGGATAGAATGAATGGGGCCATGTATCGTGAGATTTTGAGTGAAAACCTCCTTCCATCAGCAAGGGCATTGAAGATGAAACGTGGCTGGGTCTTTCAGCATGACAATGATCCCAAACACACCGCCCGGGCAACGAAGGAGTGGCTTTGTAAGAAGCATTTCAAGGTCCTGGAGTGGCCTAGCCAGTCTCCAGATCTCAACCCCATAGAAAATCTTTGGAGGGAGTTGAAAGTCCGTGTTGCCCAGCAACAGCCCCGAAACATCACTGCTCTAGAGGAGATGTGCATGGAGGAATGGGCCAAAATACCAGCAACAGTGTGTGAAAACCTTGTGAAGACTTACAGAAAACGTTTGACCTCTGTCATTGCCAACAAAGGGTATATAACAAAGTATTGAGAAACTTTTGTTATTGACCAAATACTTATTTTCCACCATAATTTGCAAATAAATTCATTAAAAATCCTACAATGTGATTTTCTGGATTTTTTTTGATGAAAATTACAGGCCTCTCATCTTTTTAAGTGGGAGAACTTGCACAATTGGTGGCTGACTAAATACTTTTTTGCTCCACTGTATGCTGGTTGTGTGTTTATGGCTTTAGGTGTGTGTGTTTGTTTATGGATGTAGGTGTGTGTGTGTGTGTGTGTGTGTGTTTATGGCTGTAGGTATGTGTGTGTGTTTATGGATGTAGTTGGTGTGTGTGTTGTAACGTCTCAGTCCGACGTACAGAAGGAGCCGGAGGCACAGATGTAATTTCCGACTATTTATTCAGACTAAACTAAACTCACTCAGCTATAGTTTACTGCCCACACCCTAACTACACACACTCACTCAAGCATACACACACGGAACAGAAACTGGGAGAACATGCTAACACTTACTGCTAACACACAGGAACACAGGTTGGAATATGCTACAAGAAAGACAAAGACTGACTAAAAACCCGCCTAAACTTCCCCTATATAACTGTTACCCTGGTAACCCTCAGGTGCCGCCCCCCACGATTAACTGACCACCCTGAGCGCACCAATCAGTAGGACGATCTGGAACTTTACACAGTACAAGGTCGCCACAGTGTGTTTATGGATGTAGGTGTGTGTTTTTATGATTGGAGGTGTGTGTGTTTTTATGATTGGAGGTGTGTGTGTTTTTATGATTGGAGGTGTGTTTATGATTGGAGGTGTGTGTGTTTTTATGATTGGAGGTGTGTGTTTATGATTGGAGGTGTGTGTGTATTCACACTAAGGTGTACTGTATGTTCACAGATCCATAGAGAGTGTGGTTGGGGTTGAGAAGATGCTGGAGATAATGTCCCTCATAAATCATTCTGTTCACAGGGTTCTATACACCTTCCTCATGTCTTCATCAGTATCACACCATTACCAACAATATGAACTGGACTGATGCCCAGAGATACTGCAGAGAGAAATACACTGACCTGGCTACAGTAGATGACATGGAGGACCTGAACAGGCTGATTACTAGTAACTACTATTACAATTTTAATTACTGGTTATGGATTGGACTGAAGAAGGGAGACTCCATGAAGTGGAACTGGTCTCTGGCAGACAGACGTTTCTATAGAGAGGGGGAAACCGAGTTCAGAAACTGGGACACTGGAACGCCCCAAAATGGTAACTGTGCTTTTATGAGTACAGCTGGGCTGTGGAACAATGCCTCCTGTGATGACCAGCACCACTTCATCTGTTATGATGGTGAGTGTGCTGGGGCTGCCATTGAGCTAAAACATAGACTCATGATAGAAGTTGTTAATCAGTTATTGATCTGTTATCAAATCTATGAGAACAGAAACTATAAATGGATCCTCTTATTGATTATTACATTGGACTTTTGCAGGAAAACAAGGCACCAACCTGACATACGTCTTAATTCAAGAGAACAAGACCTGGAGAGATGCTCAGAGTTACTGCAGACAGAGTCACACAGACCTGGTCAGTGTGAGGAACCAGACTGAGAACACAGAGATAGAGAACATGATATCACTGAGGGGACTGCCTGTGTGGATCGGCCTGTTTCAAGACTCCTGGAGATGGTCAGACCAGAGTGACTCCTCATTCAGAAACTGGTATCCAGGATGGCCTTCAACAGATCAGAGATACAACTGCACTCTGGTGACTTCTTCTTCTTCTTATTATTATTATTATTATACTAAATTGATAAATCAACCCTGTGACTCGATCAGTCCTTTCATCTGCTATGGTAAGTTATCAGTGGTGGAAAGTACTTTAAAGTACTACTACAGTAGTTATTTTGGGGTTTACTTTACTATTTATATTTTTTAAAACTTTTACTTTTACTTCACTACATTCCTGAAGAAAATAATGTAATTTTTACTCCATACATTTTCCCTGAGACCCAAAAGTACTTGTTACATTTTGAATTCTTAGCAGGACAGGAAAATTGTCAAATTCACGCACTTATCAAGAGAACACATGGTCATCCCTACTGCCTCTGATCTGGTGGACTCACTAAACACAAATGCTTTGTTTGTATATAATGTCTATAATGTGAGTTTATGCATATAATTTAAAAAGAAGAAAACGGTGCCGTGTGGTTTGCTTAATATAAGGAATTTGACTTTTGATACTTAAGTATATTTAAAACCAAATACCTTTAGACTTTTACTCCAGTAGTATTTTACTGGGTGACTTTCACTTTTACTTGATTAACTTTCTATTAAGGATCTTTACTTTTACTCAAGTATGACAGTTGGGTTCTTTTTCTTACCATATTCTCCACCTGATCTGCCTGATATTATGATGACAGGAGAACTCTATGTTGCCCCCATGATTCACTACTGTCATTGTGGGATTTTATTCTCTTGTAGGCCCAGCTGTGGAGATCACACACAAGACTGCCTCCCCGACCCCTGAGATACCTCAACTGAAGAGACAGGTGGTGAGAGTGAAGATGACCCCAAAGGACCCAAATCTGAACCTCAGCGATCCTGCTGTTCAGGACGCCATCTTACAAGAGGTGAGTTTCACCCTGTTCAAGAAGAACCAACTCAGTAATGATACAAACCGTACAGACCTCCTCTCTGGTCTGGGTCCTAGTCTGTTGTGGGTGATCTCCTCTCTGGTCTGGGTCCTAGTCTGTTGTGGGTGATCTCGTCTCTGGTCTGGGTCCTAGTCTGTTGTGGGTGACCTCCTCTACTGGTCGTGACCTCACTCTCCGAGGGCGTTTCAGGGAGAGAAGGATATGTAAAAAACACATTTCCAATTCACACATTCGTATTAAAACACACTTGTACATATGTGAAATAGGAGAAATATAAGCATCAAAGGATTGAAGTCAATAATGTCTGAGTATAGCAGGAAGGAATGGTAGTTGTAGATCTTCACAATGACTGTTACAGAGTGAAATATTGTGGGTCTCTGTGTGTGTGTTTCTCCAGATAAGGAACAAGCTGCAGGAGCAGGGGTTACCTACAGACACCAAGGTGACGTGGAAAAAGCAGCCCGATGGGAAGGTCTTCCACAAGGAGGAAGAGGGGTCTCCTAAGAAATAAGAGGAGGAGAAGACGAAGAGGAAGAAGAAGAGGAAGAAAAGGTTGATGACAAAGAAAGAACTCTAATTATGTGAAAATGTTCTCTTTTTAGATTCATAATGTGTACTGGTCTACATTTTCTCAGAGATACACTATATGTTTTATCATATATTCATATTGTTTTATCATATATTAATATTGCTTTTTCATATTTTAATATTGTTTAATCATAGGGTGTGATCTTTAGTCACGAAAGAGTCCATCTACAGAAGAATGGATTTGGAGAAATGTAACCACTCAAATGTATACAAAGATATACAGTGGGGCAAAAAAGTATTTAGTCAGCCACCAATTGTGCAAGTTCTCCCACTTAAAAAGATGAGAGAGGCCTAGGTACACTTCAACTATGAGAGACAAAATGAGAAAAAGAAATCCATAAAATCACATTGTAGGATTTTTAATGAATTTATTTGCAAATTATGGTGGAAAATAAGTATTTGGTCAATAACAAAAGTTTATCTCAATACTTTGTTATATACCCTTTGTTGGCAATGACAGAGGTCAAACGTTTTCTGTAAGTCTTCACAAGGTTTTCACACGCTGTTGCTGGTATTTTGGCCCATTCCTCCAAGCAGTGATGTTTCGGGGCTGTTGCTGGGCAACACAGACTTTCAACTCCCTCCAAAGATTTTCTATGGGGTTGAGATCTGGAGACTGGCTAGGCCACTCCAGGACCTTGAAATGCTTCTTACAAAGCCACTCCTTCGTTGCCCGGGCGGTGTGTTTGGGATCATTGTCATGCTGAAAGAACCAGCCACGTTTCATCTTCAATGCCCTTGCTGATGGAAGGAGGTTTTCACTCAAAATCTCACGATACATGGCCCCATTCATTCTATCCTTTACACGGATCAGTCGTCCTGGTCCCTTTGCAGAAAAACAGCCCCAAAGCATGATGTTTCCACCCCCATGCTTCACAGTAGGTATGGTGTTCTTTGGATGCAACTCAGCATTCTTTCTCCTCCAAACACGACGAGTTGAGTTTTTACCAAAAAGTTCCATTTTGGTTTCATCTGACCATATGACATTCTCCCAATCCTCTTCTGGATCATCCAAATGCTCTCTAGCAAACTTCAGACGGGCCTGGACATGTACTGGCTTAAGCAGGGGGACACGTCTGGCACTGAAGGATTTGAGTCCCTGGCGGCGTAGTGTGTTACTGATGGTAGCCTTTGTTACTTTGGTCCCAGCTCTCTGCAGGTCATTCACTAGGTCCCCCCGTGTGGTTCTGGGATTTTTGCTCACCGTTCTTGTGATCATTTTGACCCCACGGGGTGAGATCTTGCGTGGAGCCCCAGATCGAGGGAGATTATCAGTGGTCTTGTATGTCTTCCATTTCCTAATAATTGCTCCCACAGTTGATTTCTTCACACCAAGCTGCTTACCTATTGCAGTTTCAGTCTTCCCAGCCTGGTGCAGGTCTACAATTTTGTTTCTGGTGTCCTTTGACAGCTCTTTGGTCTTGGCCATAGTGGAGTTTGGAGTGTGACTGTTTGAGGTTGTGGACAGGTGTCTTTTATACTGATAACAAGTTCAAACTGGTGCCATTAATACCGGTAACGAGTGGAGGACAGAGTAGCCTCTTAAAGAAGAAGTTACAGGTCTGTGAGAGCCAGAAATCTTGCTTGGTGACCAAATACTTATTTTCCACCATAATTTGCAAATAAATTCATAAAAAATACTTCAATGTGATTTTCAGGATTTTTTTTCTCATTTTGTCTCTCATAGTTGAAGTGTACCTATGATGAAAATTACAGGCCTCTCTCATCTTTTTAAGTGGGAGAACTTGCACAATTGGTGGCTGACTAAATACTTTTTTGCCCCACTGTAGATGCAAGGACAGACATGATATCGAAATGATAGTTTTTACCATGTTTTGAGGGTATAGTGTTTGTTTACGGAGACATCATTTTTAGATCGGCAGATAAGGGTGTTCTCGAGCGGCTAGATTTTCTTTACCATTCAGCCATCAGATTTGCCACCAATGCTCCTTATAGGACACATCACTGCCCTCTATACTCCTCTGTAAACTGGTCATCTCTGTATACCGGTCGCAAGACCCATTGGTTAATGCTTATTTATAAAACCCTCTTAGGCCTCAATCCCCCCTATCTGAGATATCTACTGCAGCCCTCATCCCCCACATACAACACCCGTTCTGCCAGTCACATTCTGTTAAAGGTCCTCAAAGCACACACATCCCTGGGTCGCTCATCAGTTCGCTGCAGCTAGCGACTGGAACGAGCTGCAACAAACACTCAAACTTATCTCAATCTCTTCATTCAAAGACTCAATCATGGACACTCTTACTGACAGTTGTGGCTGCTTTGCGTGATGTACTGTCATCTCTTCCTTCTTGCCCTTTGTGCTGTTGTCTGTGCCCAATAATGTTTGTAACATGTTTTGTGCTGCTACCATGTTGTTGTCATGTTATGTTGCTTCCATGCAGTGTTGTCATGTGGTGCTGCCTTGCTATGTTGTTGTCTTAGGTCTCTCTTTAGGTAGTGTTGTTTTGTCTCTCTTGTCGTGATGTGTGTTTTGGTCCTATATTTATATTTTATTTATTTTTATTTATTTTTATTTTTAATCCCAGTCCTCGTCCCCGCAGGAGGTCTTTTGCCTTTTGGTAGGCCGTCATTGTAAAAATAATTTGTTCTTGACTGACTTGACTAGTTAAATAAAGGTTAAATAAATAAACAAATACAAATAAAAGTGAACAACTGCAGTTTGCCCGTATAACATAATACATTGTTTGAATGTCTATATATATTCATGTTCACATATTGTCTCAACTTTATTGAAACAGTTCTTTATCTGAGATACAGTTAATTGTTTTATCATATATGCGTCCATCCGTGAGTAACTCTGGTCTGTAATCACTCATTCACTCAGGACTTATTTATTCATTCAGGTCTGTATATACATATTCATGTTCAGTTGTTATATCATATCACGTACAATATTGTAAGTCATTCTTGGACTTAACTTACGTAGTCATTCACTCAGGAATGCATATTAGTATCCTGTCAGTTGCATCTTTTTTCATTGCTTTTAGTATATTGAATGTGCAATACGTGCATTTATCTGCAATCATACCCTGCACTAAGGACTGTATTTTAAGGGAATTACTATTATTACCCTAAATTATATCACACAGATTTAGCTATTTAAATATCTCTTCCTGTCATTTACCTGTACAGTTAATGTTACCATGCAAATATTCACTTACCTGTTCATTTAACCAGACTGTATATTAAGTAAACTATTATTACACTCACTTATATCATACGCACATTTAGCTATTTAAGTATTTCTCTGCCATCGGCCTGTATAGTATAGTTAACCATGCAAATATTCCTTATTTATCTATATCAACTTGCAATATTATTCTTTTTTTTTCACCTAACACACTGTAACAATGTATAGTGTACATATTCAGCAATTCACCCATACTATGCAATGTCTTTTTATAGCTTTTTGCACTCCAGACTTCTTGTATTTTTATACTTTTTCATACTGCCGAACTATGTATCATGTACCGTGTATCTGTCTTTTGTGTATTTTCGTTCTGGCATTTTGCGCATGTCCTGTATTTTTTCGTAGCTGCTTGACGAAGAAATTTCCCCTCGGGGGTTCAATAAAGTACGTACCTATCTATCTACTGATGGTGACAGGGGTATTATTCCTGTCAGGGGGAAAACAAGGGCATAGCTGTGTGTGTGTGTGAGAAAGAGAAAGGGGAGGTGGTTGAATATGAATGTAGTCTACTGAGACCGAGCCTAACCATTATCCCCCAGACCACCAAGTCCACTGAACATAACATACCTGGGTTCAAAAAGTGTTTGTTCTATTTCCAAATACTTTGTCTGTTTGATTAAGCCTGCCTGGAGTGCTCAGATGGGAGGGGTTTGCACTTTTGGGATGATTCCATTGTGGGATTATTCCAATTCTACACAACGCAGCTAAAACAAGGAAAACAAATACTACACAACGCAGATAAAACAAAGAAAACAATTCTACACAACGCAGCTACCACTGTATGTTTACTATATAGACTATACATGTATATCAGTTCTATATCTATGGTAAACTACACAGACTATATATAAGTTATATATCTATGGTATACTACATAGAATATATATCAGTTCTATATCTATGGTATACTACATAGAATATATATCAGATCTATATTCATGGCATACTACACAGACTATATATAAGTTATATATCTATGGTATAATACACAGACTATATATCAGTTCTATATTCATGGTATACTACACAGACTATATATAAGTTATATATCTATGGTATACTACACAGACTATATATCAGTTCTATATTCATGGTATACTACATAGACTATATATCAGTTCTATATTCATGGTATACTACATAGACTATATATTAGTTCTATATCTATGGTACACTATGTACAGTAGACAATATATTCGTTATTTAATTTTTATATATATACTGTATATATATGGTATACTACATGGACGATATAGTATATCAGACCATTTTGTCACTTTATGACCAGTGGATTCAAAAGGCTCTGTTTGACTTTGTATTTCAATACAAACAAATTGAGTTGTGGTGGCAGAGGGATTTGCATGGTGTACCGTAGTAGGAGACCCAGGACACAGTCATATGGAAGGGGGAGGAAACACCTACTGATCACTATTACATACTACACAGTACAACCACAGTACCATATGCACGCAATACTGCCTACACAAAGGTGTACCTTATGTGAGCTGATGAGCACACTGTTGTGCAGTAGGTAACATGGCTGTCTATGTGATAGCTGTTTGTATCTGCCTTCTCTTCTTCCCAAAACACTGTGAGAACGACTTTAATTAAGGTTATATTCACTTTGTGTATTTGCGTTTGAGGAAGGGGCATATTCTAGCAAACAACAAATGACGATATGTATCCCCCCCCCTCTCTCTCTCTCGCTCTGTCTTTCTCTGTATCTCTCTCCCTTCCTCTCTCTCTGTCCCCCTTCTCTCTGTATCTCTCTCCCTTCCTCTCTCTCTGTCCCCCTTCTCTTTGTCTCTCTCTCTCTCTCGGCCCTCTCTTTGTATCTCTCTCTCTCTCTCTCTCTCTCTCTCGGTCTCTCTCTCTCTCTCTCTCTCTCTCAAATTCAAATTCAAATTCAAATTCGGCTTTATTGGCATGAAAGTTACAAATTAACAATATTGCCAAAGCACTTTACAATGTAACAATAAAAAGAACGTTCATATTATTATTAACAATAACAAAAATATAGATTCATTACATATTAATTATCACATACACAACCAAACATATTCAAAATAATTGTATGTGTGTGTTTTGTGTGTGTGTAAGTTTGTTGGGAGGTTATTGGTTGTAGTTGGGTCAACTGGTTGTCCTTATGGTATTTTTGGTTGCAGTTGGGTCAACTGCTTGTCCCTACGGGTGTGGCATAATGCAACATATTTTGCACCATAAATGGCACAATGGACCTTTTCACCCAATAGGCATTGTAATTTTTCATTGTCTGTTCCTGTTTCAAATTCTTTATTTCTATTTTGAATTTGGGGAAAGAAAGTTGCCCGTATGTCTGCATAATTATCACATTTTAGGAGAAAGTGTGTTTCCGTTTCAACTGCGTTTTGTGGGCAGAGTAAACACAACCTGGCATCTCTGGGTTGCCAGATCTGTCTGCGACGACCGGTCTCTATAGCCGGGCTGTGTTCGCTGAGTCTGTACATAGTCAATGTTTTCCTCAGTTTTCTATCAGTCACAGTGGTCAGATAGTTTGCCACTGTGTACTGTCTGTTTAGTGCCAAATAGCATTGAAGTTTACTTTGATTTTTTGTGTTTTTTTGTCTCTCTCTCTCTCTCTCTCTCTCTCTCTCTCTCTCTCTCTCTCTCTCTCTCTCTCTCTCGGTGTCTCTCTCTCTCTCTCTGTGTCTCTCTCTCTCTCTCTCTCTCTCTCTCGGTGTCTCACTCTCTCCTCTCTCTCTCTGTGTCTCTCTCTCTCTCTCTCTCTAGGTACCCCTGTATATAGCCTCCTCACATTGACTCTGTACCGGTACCCCTGTATATAGCCTCCTCACATTGACTATGTACTTGTAACTCCTGTATATAGCCTCCTCACATTGACTCTGTACCGGTACACCTGTATATAGCCTCCTCACATTGACTATGTACTTGTAACTCCTGTATATAGCCTCCTCACATTGACTCTGTACCGGTACACCTGTATATAGCTTTCTCACATTGACTCTGTACCGGTACCCCTGTATATAGCCTCCTCACATTGACTATGTACTTGTACCTCCTGTATATAGCCTTCTCACATTGACTCTGTACCAGTACCACCTGCATATAGCCTCCTCACATTGACAATGTACTTGTACCAACTGTATATATCCTCCTCACATTGACTCTGTACCAGTACCACCTGCATATAGCCTCCTCACATTGACTCTGTACTTGTACCACCTGTATATAGCCTCCTCACATTGACTATGTACTTGTACCTCCTGTATATAGCCTCCTCACATTGACTCTGTACCAAAACCCTGTGTATATCCTCCTCACATTGACTCTGTACCGGTACCTCCTGTATATAGCCTCCTCACATTGACTCTGTACCGGTAGGTCAGCATTTCACTGCAAGGTCTACACCCGTTGTATTGTTGGTTAAGGGCTTGTAGGTCAGCATTTCACTGCAAGGTCTACACCCGTTGTATTGTTGGTTAAGGGCTTGTAGGTCAGCATTTCACTGCAAGGTCTACACCCGTTGTATTGTTGGTTAAGGGCTTGTAGGTAAGCATTTCACTGCAAGGTCTACACCTGTTGTATTGTTGGTTAAGGGCTTGTAGGTCAGCATTTCACTGCAAGGTCTACACCTGTTGTATTGTTGGTTAAGGGCTTGTAGGTCAGCATTTCACTGCAAGGTCTACACCTGTTGTATCCGGCGCATGTGACATTTGAATGAGTAAATGTGTTTAGACTTTTGACTGGTACTGTATGTAAATAAGGTATTTCTGTTTTTATTGTTATGCATTTTCAAATGATTCTGTACTGGTACCCCTGTATTGTGTGTAGATTGCTTTAAAAAAAAAAAAATTTTAGAATAAGGCTGTAACGTAACAAAATGTTAAGTCAAGGGGTCTGAATACTTTCAGGGTTGTCATTTCCTGTAAATGGGAGAGTTCTCAGCCTCATTTGGCCAGGAGTGTTATTCTGTCTTTCTATTTGAAACCATTGACGCTGCATTGAGTTGCTACACTCCATTCTGGAGTATTTTAGGAGATTGTTTCATCTGAAGACGTATTTGTAGTCACTTCCTGGTGCTGTAGCTTCCTATATCTACTGTTATCTTAGTGACATTACATGTCAACAGTAAACCATAGATGCTAGTAAACCACAAACCCAAAACACCACACCTTATAGTCAAAAATAGCAACGGCAAAGCTCAATAAAGAACAGGCCTAAGGTACATTAGGCTACGTTCGTCACTGAAGCCACGTCAGTGAAAAGTTTTTTAGCATAGGGAAACGAGAAACAAAGTAGCCTTCCATGGAAGCATTGTTACATCACAACCAACAAACTGGTGTGATGACCACAATTACAATGGTACCTGTAAACTGCATAGCGCCTGTGTGTTCATGCAAGGAGTCACTGTTCTCTCTGGTGAAAGAGAGATTTCAGTTTTTCCTTATTGAACTTCCAGTCGCACAGAGCTATAGTGCATAGACATTCCTTTTATTATAGTTTTACAAAACACTAAAGGCGCGAAAGCACCGATGTGCACCAAGACCCACAACGCAGGTGGGAAAATCATGAAATTAAATAGGATCCCCAATTAGAGACAATGTAATGTAGCTGCCTCTAATTGGGGACCAAACCAAACATAGAGTTCCTTAGAACTCTACTGTCAAGCCCTGGACGTGACAACCATAGAGAAGCCTAGAGGCCTCTACAGTCAGGACCTGACAACTCCTCTGGCATCTACAGGGAATTCATGCAAAACTTGGTAACCAGGTCATGGTTACAGCTGACACCTGTTTGGTGAAAATGTACTAAGTAACTGTAAGTTGCTCTGGATAAGAGCGTCTGCTAAATGACTAACATGTAAATGTAAAATGAGTAACATAAAAATTGAATATGAACTAACTATAACAAACACACCTTACAACAATTTTACATTTTCAACAAACTTTTGGTCATAAAAAAAAGTTTATTTAAAATAAAACTTTGTTGATAAATGAGTGATTATTTATTGTAATCTAAATGAATTTCCAGTAAAAGAGATACAAAGCTGTTAGGATGTTAATCTGACATGAGATCTGTGCTTGCAACAGGGACTTTCACCGTGATTCATTCATTGAAGTCAATGCACAGAAATCCCAGTGAACGGATCTCAAGTCTGAACACTGTCTATAATGATTGAGGAAAAATAGCATATCTCACTATCACATATTATGTTTTTTGTTAACATTCCAAATGTTCCATCAAGTCCACAGTTTAACAAAAACGATGTTCTAATATACAAACAGACAAAAGAGACTCAAACAATGAATGATGTTAAAGATTTGTAACTTAAGACCCCATCCTATGATAAAACAATATGAATATAATTAAACAATATTAATACATGATAAAATAATATGAATATATGATCAAACAATTTACTGTATCTCAGAAAAAATTAACATGACACCTACTACGCAGAATATATCTAAAAAAAGACATTCAAACAATGTGCAATGTTAAAGGGGCAATATGCAAATGCTACATTAATTTTGTTTAATTTTAAGTTAATAATATATACCCTTTGGTTCTTGAAGAATATAACTTTCCTCAGGAGTCATACTCCATCAGAACTCCACATATAAAAATGTTTTGCTCGATTATTTGTAAACTGCATTGTAAACAACAAACACTATACCCTCAAAACATGGTGAAAACTATCATTTTGATATCCTGTCTGTCCTTGCATCTACATCTAAGTATACATTTGAGAATGGTTCCATTTCTCCAGACCCATTCTTCTGAAGATTGCCCCTTTTGTGACTAAAGATCACTCCCTATGTTAAAAGAATGTGTATATATGATAAAACAATATTAATATATGATACAACAATATCAATGTATGATGAAACATGTACTGTATCTCAGAAAAATAAATGTTTCAGTTAAACTTACACCAGTTCAGAAAATTAATCAAAATAAAAAGAGAAATGTAAGGAGAGCATTTGACATAATTAGAGTTCTCTCTGTCATCATCCTCTTCTTCGTCTTCTCCTCCTCTTCTTTCTTGTGAGACCCCTCTTCCTCCTTGTGGAAGACTTTCCCATCAGGCTGCTTTTTCCACGTCACCTTGGTGTCTGCAGGTAACCCCTGCTCCTGCAGCTTGTTCCTTATCTGGAGAAACACACACACAGAGACCCACAATATTTCACTCTGTAACAGTCATTGTGAAGATCTACAACTACCATTCCTTCCTGCTATACTCAGAAACTGAGTATACTACGACTACTGAATGAGTATTAATGCTTTTTTAATATCATCGTATTAAATTCTCCATCCCTTTGTTTGTGGTTTTTTACAGGTCTGTTGCTGAACATGGGGAGGTTGTGAGATGTCTCATGAGACAATGCTTAGGGCCCTAAATCACCTAAAAGATGTCACTATTGGAATTGAATGGGATTCCTTAGTGCTTTTAGAGTTGCTTTGGGGTTTGACGGAAGAGCAGAAAATGACACGCACCATAGGAACATAAAAACAGGCAGAGCCTCATTACCAATCAGACAACCAAACACTGGATGTGGAATGCACCAACACACAAGTAATAGATGCAAACACACACACACACACACACACACACACACACAGAGTAGTGTCCATATAACATGCATGCATACACATTTTCACAACAAACACACTTGTGGTCTCAAGTGAAGGCTCTCTGTTATGCATGTATCTGACAATACAGTGTTGTGTGGTTGCTTGGTTGGAGGTTATGCATGTATCTGGCAATACACTGTTTAATCAGATTTGAATTCAATCAATTCCTGTGTTTTGTTCTTCCTGTAGTTTTGAGACCCTCTAAATAATTGGTCAGTAATTATTCACCCAAAGTGTTATATTATCTTTTAATGCCGTCCGTTTAGTCATCTTCAGCTGCTGTCTGAATTCCTTATTTATTTCATTAGTGACTTAAGAAAAGTGACTTTCTCTATCCCTTCCCTGTGAGGGCAGCCATATCTAGTGAGGGCAGCCATATCTAGTGAGGGCAGCCATATCTAGTGAGGGCAGCCATATCTAGTGAGGGCAGCCATATCTAGTGAGGGCAGCTCATATCTAGTGAGGGCAGCCCATATCTAGTGAGGGCAGCCCATATCTCACTTTGCCTGAAATAAGGCCACCTTTTCCCAGCAAACTGCCCACATTGGACCCCACGTAGGCTGCCCACATTGGGCCGATTCACCTTTGCTAAGCATCTCCATATTGGCCCCAAAGCAGGTGGCCCCAAGGGCAGCCTTCACTTTGTCTGAAATAAGCCCATTCTTTTGGACTGACTACCTGTTACATTGTATCATACTGTATATATACAGTACTAGTCAAAAGTTTTAGAACACCTTTTCATTCAAGGGTTTTTCTTTATTTTTACTATTTTCTACATTGTAGAATAATAGTGAAGACATCAAAACTATGAAATAACACCCTTTAGCCACCCTTTGAGTTGATGACT
Organism: Thymallus thymallus; assembly: GCA_023634145.1. Lineage (NCBI taxonomy): Eukaryota > Metazoa > Chordata > Actinopteri > Salmoniformes > Salmonidae > Thymallus > Thymallus thymallus. Next base: position 20,354,159 of record CM042422.1, read on the forward strand.
GCTTTGCACAAGTTGAACCTAGTGAACAACAGTGCCCAACGGGCCTGCCTAGAATTGAGGCTCTTGGCTGTGCGGAGGTACTCTAAATTCTTATGATCAGTCTACACCAAGAATGGATGTTCTGCTCCTTCCAGCCAGTGCCTCCGTTTCTCCAATGTCATCTTAACCGCCAGAAGTTCCCGGTTCCCAACATCATAGTTCCTTTCCGCAGAGTTGAGGCGATGGGAAAGGAAGGCACAGGGATGAAGCTTTTGGTCCTGGACTGACCGTTGGGACAGGACGGCCCCCACTCTCACGTCGGAAGCGTCAAACTTATCAACAAACTGACGAGAAGGATCCGAATGGATGAGGATGGGGGCTGTAGTGAACCGATGCTTCAGGTTCACAAATGCTCTGTCAACAGCTGGGGACCATGTGAAAAGTTCCTTGGGAGAGGTGAGTGCAGAGAGGGGAGCCGCCAGGGTGCTGTAGCCCTGAATGAAACGGAAGTAGAAATTAGCAAACCCCAGGAAATGTTGTAGCTGCACCCTGGACGTGGGTTGGGGCCAATCCACTACTGCTCTCACCCTCAGCGATGACGTAGAGCAGTGAAACTCGCACTTCTCTGCTTTAACAAACAACTGTTTCTCCAGGAGGCGCTGAAGAACTTGCTTAAACTTGCTTAAACCCTGAGGAGGACGTCTGGGGTAGGCTGCGCCGCCTTAAGTCAATGGGAGTGACAGAACGGGCTCCACCCCAGAATTGAACCCGTGGTCCAGTCAATAACAGGTTTGTGCTTTTGGAGCCAAGAGAATCCCAACACAACAAGAACATGAGGGGATTCAATGAGAAGAAGCTGTATTAACTCACTGTGATTTCCGGAAACCCACAGATTAACGCGGACTGTGTTGTGCGTGACCCTTCCAATGGAGCGGCCGTCCAGTGCTCTGGCGTCCATGGGAACGAAGAGGAGTTAAGTGGGGATATCTAGTTCAGATACCAGGGTAGCATCCATAAAACTTTCATCTGCCCCAGAGTCAATGAGCACCCAGAGAGACCTAGACTGGTCACCCCACAGCAGGATCACAACAAAGGGAGTACGAGTAATGGAAGAGAACTCCCAGTCTGGCTCACCAGAGTACTTGTACCTACTAATGAGTCGGGTCTCTTTACTGGGCAGGTGGCTATATAATGTCCCGCAGCCCCACAGTACAGACAACAGTTGGAGCTCAGCCTTTGTGAACATTCCCTAGGTGATAATCTAGCTCTGCCCAGTTGCATAGGCTCTGGTGTAACCGACTAACCCATCGCCAATGATTCTTGAGGGAACTCGGGTGGCTTTGGCTCTTCTCGGAAATGCACACTTCGGGGATTTCCGGATTCCTTCGGAGGTGAGCAAGCAGCAGCGGATGCACAAGTGTGACCGAGACCCGACCTCCTCTCACTCCGGCGTTCTCGTAGTCGCCCATCATTCCTAATGGTAAGAGCGATGAGGGAATCGAGGTCCAAAGGTAACTCCCGAGCTGCTAGCTCATCTTTTATCTCCTCTGATAGTCCGTGAAGGAACGTATCGGACAGAGCCTCCGGATTCCAGGCACTCTCGGCGGCCAATTTGCGAAAATCTACCGCATAGTCTGCCACACTACGGGAGTTCTGGTGTAATCTAGCAGGGTGAGATACGTTTTTGTATCTCACCCTGCTAATCTCAGGTCAGTTTAGTGTGTGTGTGTCCCTGCAAACCTGCCCACATTGGGCCGATGCGTCCTTGCTAATCGGCTCCACAATGGCCCCCAAGACATTGGCCCAGTGTGGCCCAGTGTGGCCCAGTGTGGCCCAGTGTGGCCCAGTGTGGCCCAGTGTGGCCCAGTGTGGCCCAGTGTGGCCCAGTGTGGGCAGCCCGTATCTGGTGAGGACAGCCTTCACTGTTCCTGAAATAAGCCCACTCTTTGTATCGTCTGTGTTCGTTTTGGGCCCATTTGGTCCCCAAAATGAGAGTATGTACATGTATTGGCACAATGTGTGTTGTCCACTTTATGGCAATTCATCAGTTTTATCTACTATGTATAGGTATTTATTTATATATAATTTATATTTAGTAAAAGTTAAATCAAATATTGCCAAAGTAATGAGTAAATTGTACCATTTATGAGAACTACATTTCATGAGTCTAAAACAAAGAAACCTTGTTAAAAATAGCTTCTGAAGTTTGTTAATGGCAAAATATCGATTTTTTTCCTGTAACATTTCCTGAAAAGTTTGTGTGTCATCAGACAGCGACGATATGTTTGTAAGTCATCATGACAACCATGATGACTATGGTTACAGAAGTCATCTGTAACCATAACCTGCTGACCAGCGGTTTCCATTTGGAGAAGATGGAAGTTTTGCATGAATTCCCTGTAATTGAAAGAGAGGAGGGAGGGCAGAGCACCCATTGACAGAGATGAGGGAGGGCTGACAGCCAATGACAGAGGAGTTTATATTGATCTTTACTCAGTTTTACCATAGAAACCCAATAATACCCTTGAGAACATTCACAGGTACACAGGTGCAAATTGAAAAATAAATGTTCAGAGAGCTGAGAGCTGAGACCAGGGCTGCTGGGTTCCTGCCTGTCTCTGTGGTGTACCAGCAGCCCTGTTCCAGTCAAGTGGCTTTACCTGAGAGTGTCACTCTCAATTAAGACCTCACTCACCTGAACAGTACTTGAAACCACACAACCCTTAGTTTTTGGACGTGAGGAGTTGGGTCCTTTTCTGTACAATGAAGACATTTCTGGGCATATGTCTGTCTAGAGTACTGGGCTTTCTCCTATGGATCAACAGCACCATCACATGAACATGTTCTGTATAGCCTCTCTAACTGTTTCCTTCTCTGGCTCTGTCCAACCCCTTATCCAGTGGGATGAATGTCACGTCACAGTTTTGTTTTGTTTCGAGATGAATATCAAGTTCAAATAAATGAGGAACAGTGTAAGGTTTATAAAGGGCAATACATGGGATGACAGACACAGTAGGAGAGATTGAGAGAGAGACAAGGGAGAGAGAGACCGAGAGAGAGAAAGAGCAAGAGTAAGAGTTTTCTTCAAATAACAGGTAAGGATTGTAGAATCATGTTGGAATTCTAACATAATTTATTGTAGAGAAATGTTAATAATATTTATAAGATACTTTATTTATTCCCAGTTTGGAAGGTTCCAGTGTAGAATAATCAACCATGTGTTCTTACCCTTGTTGGCTCTCTGAAAATGTTATGTTAAGGTTTTTCACCCCTACCCACTTCCAATACTTAAAAAAACTAACCTAACAATCACTGATTGTGCATGTCTCTGAACAGGTGATAATCCTCTATGTGGGGAGCATTATCTTCACCTGTCCTATCACGTCATATCAGTAAAGAGGGATAAAGACAGTTTGCATTTGTAAAGTTCTGTGCATTAATTTTTATAATTTGAATTTTACAGTGATGGAAACGTGTTTGTATCTCACCCTGCTAATCTCAGGTCAGTTTAGTGTGTGTGTGTCCCTGCAAACCTGCCCACATTGGGCCGATGCGTCCTTGCTAATCGGCTCCACAATGGCCCCCAAGACATTGGCCCAGTGTGGCCCAGTGTGGCCCAGTGTGGCCCAGTGTGGCCCAGTGTGGCCCAGTGTGGCCCAGTGTGGCCCAGTGTGGCCCAGTGTGGCCCAGTGTGGCCCAGTGTGGGCAGCCCGTATCTGGTGAGGACAGCCTTCACTGTTCCTGAAATAAGCCCACTCTTTGTATCGTCTGTGTTCGTTTTGGGCCCATTTGGTCCCCAAAATGAGAGTATGTACATGTATTGGCACAATGTGTATTGTCCACTTTATGGCAATTCATCAGTTTTATCTACTATGTATAGGTATTTATTTATATATAATTTATATTTAGTAAAAGTTAAATCAAATATTGCTAAAGTAATGAGTAAATTGTACCATTTATGAGAACTACATTCTGGTAGGTGTTTTCACATGTGGTCTTCTTTAATATAACTGATCTCAGTCCTCTTTAAAGTGAACTTCATAAGAGCAACATAACTCAGTTCTTTTTAGATTCACACTGCCCTTGGCTTTGAATGATTCAACTCTTTTGCCAGTTCACTTCACCTAATTTGTGGACAGAGTCCTCTTTCCATTTACACTTCTATGTTTAGAAAGGAACCAATATATTTTTCAAACATTCACTCAATGCACCCTGGGTTTTTACAAAGTGCAGGACAAGCCATCCAATCAGAATGTGTTACTTACATTTTGGAAGCTAATAGATATAGACTTAATAATTGTAATCAGAAGATACTATTAATATGTACTGTATATTTTATTACTAACAGAATAAATAATGCTTTAATTGAAAATGTTCCACCCAAGGTAATCTACTGCCCCTTTCAGAGCTGTGATTCTCACCAAATAGGTTGTATTCGAAAACTATTCAAAACCCCACAATCTATAAATTGAATTTTATGAAGCTCTCTTAGCCTATAGATCACATATTGCAAACAAATAATCTGAACTAAAAACTACACACATTGTTTCATTTCTGTGCGTCCTTGACAATCGCTAATCAATATACAAAAACAGCACATACGTTTTCCTGTGAACCTGCACATCATCATCTTCTCTCTTTTGTGGCACCAATGTGAGGGTTTAGGGCAAGGGAAACAGTGTTGCAGTAGTCTAGTGTGTGATGCGGGAATAATGACAAGCCAACCTGGGGAGCTTTGTGTTCACTTTGCCCTAAAATGGGGAACTGGACGGCTGAATTCAAACGAACCGAACTCAGCCCACGTCAGTTCAGTTCTCTTCTGGGACTCTTTTGAGGGTCTGAGTTGCTTTGTAGTGTTCACACTGAACAACAAATTAAGAGAACCACACTGAGTTCACAGAAATTGTGTGAAAGTGTGAAAACTACCTTTTTATCAAATGTGTTACATTACACCAGAAAGACAACAGAGTTACTTCTGTCATTCACTGAGATGATGCTTCTGGGCTGTAAGTGGGCTAGACTATGTTGGGTTTGTGCGGGATAGACTGTGTTGGGTTGGTGTGGGATAGACTGTGTTGGGTTGGTGTGGGCTAGACTGTGTTGGGCTGGTGTGGGATAGACTGTGTTGGGTTGGTGTGTGCTAGCCTGTGTTGGCTTGGTGTGGGCTAGCCTGTGTTGGGTTAGTGTGGGCTAGCCTGTGTTGGGTTGGTGTGGGCTAGCCTGTGTTGGGTTGGTGTAGGCTAGACTGTCTTGGGCTTGCTGTGTGCCCACCTTGCCCACTGAATATCCATGAGGTCATATATGCTGGTTGTGTGTTTCATGGCTTTAGGTGTGTGTGTTTGTTTATGGATGTAGGTGTGTGTGTGTGTGTGTGTGTGTGTGTGTGTGTGTGTGTGTGTGTGTGTGTGTGTGTGTGTGTGTTTATGGCTGTAGGTATGTGTGTGTGTTTATGGATGTAGTTGGTGTGTGTGTTGTAACGTCTCAGTCCGACGTACAGAAGGAGCCGGAGGCACAGATGTAATTTCCGACTATTTATTCAGACTAAACTCAACTCACTCAGCTATAGTTTACTGCCCACACCCTAATTACACACACTCACTCAAGCATACACACACGGAACAGAAACTGGTAGAACATGCTAACACTTACTGCTAACACACAGGAACACAGGTTGGAATATGCTACAAGAAAAGACAAAGACTGACTAAAAACCCGCCTAAACTTCTCCTATATAACTGTTACCCTGGTAACCCTCAGGTGCCGCCCCCCACGATTAACTGACCACCCTGAGCGCACCAATCAGCAGGACAATCTGGAACTTTACACAGTACAGGGTCGCCACACAGCTCCCTCCCTTACAAGCCCTCGACCCCGAGGGCACAAACAAAGTCATTAAGGCGACCCGGAGGCCTCCACTCTCTCTGGGGTCTCCCTGTGTTCTCCCTCCGAGTGTCTCTTCCCCTACAGCCACAGCTGGCAACTCTGTCCCTGCCTCCTGAGAGGCCTCCCCTGAAGGACCCGTCCCCTGGCTGTTCCCACTGTCCCTTTTCTCATCCCCCATTGTCTGTCTGCCCCTGTAAGGAGCTAGTCTGTTTAGGACACCGCCCCTTCTTCCTGGCTGGGTTGTGCAGCCACACTGTCACGGTGCGCATTATATAAGGGACGGTAGACGGAGCGCTGGTGAAGTGTCATCCTTTTTATTTTAAATGAGATGTCCTCTCGAAGCATTCAAAATAACAAAGGAGAGTGAAATAATAAACTATTACAAACAAAAACACAGTGACTTACTTGCTGGGCTACAGGCAGTGCAGACAAGCAGGAACAATGATCCACACACAGGTGGCTGTGTGTGGAGTCTAAATACTATCCCCAATCAGAGACAACGCTAGACAGCTGTCTCTGATTGGGGATGATAATCTCCCTAGTTAATGTGTGAGAGCTTGGTTGTGTGCCTCTCTCCTCCCCTAGGTGGGAGTAAGAGGCCTTACCACAACCAAGCCCTCACAGTACCCCCCCCCCTAAGGTGCGGACTCCCGATCGCACACAAAAGGATCCCCCCTCTCCTGAAAGAGAAAATGTCCAAAACTCTAGGGGGGACATGGCGGGGTACTGAGGTGGTTGCTGGTGGGGGCTCCGGTTCCGGTTCCGGGCGTGGCACAGGCTGTGAGAGTAGCTTCTCTCCTACCTCTCCGTTGCACGCCCGGTCCGGTCCGGACCCCGGCGCGATGGTTCCCCCCTCAGTACTCCCGCCTTCCACCAAGTCCTGTCTGGACCCTGGTGTGGGAGCCCTCAACCCTGGAGAGGGGCTGACAACCGGCCCCGGACTGGGCATCGGTGGAGCGGACTGCTCCTTCCCTGGAGCGACGTAGACGACCGGCCCCGGACTGGGCACCGGTGGAGCGGACTGCTCCGGCACTGGAGCGACGCAGATGCCCGGCCCCGGACTGGGCACCGGTGGAGCGGACTGCTCCGTCTCTGGAGCGACGTAGACGACCGGCCCCGGACTGGGCACCGGTGGAGCAGATTGCTCCGTCTCTGGAGCGACGTAGACGACCGGCCCCGGTCTGGGCACCGGTGGAGCAGATTGCTCCGGCACTGGAGCGACGCAGACGACCGGCCCCGGACTGGGCACCGGTGGAGCGGACTGCTCCGTCACTGGAGCGACGTAGACGACCGGCCCCGGACTGGGCACCGGTGGAGCGGACTGTTCTGGCACTGGAGCGGCGCAGACGACCGGCCCCGGACTGGGCACCGGTGGAGCGGACTGCTCCGGCACTGGAGCGAAGCAGACGACCGGCCCCGGACTGGGCACCGGTGGAGGAGGCTCCAGGCCTTGAGCTGTGGCTGGAGGCTCCGGGCTGCTGTCCTTCGCTGGAGGTGGCGGAACGCTGACCTTCGCTGGAGGTGGCGGAACGCTGATCTTCGCTGGAGGTGGCGGAACGCTGACCTTCGCTGGAGGTGGCGGAACGCTGACCTTCGCTGGAGGTGGCGGAACGCTGACCTTCGCTGGAGGTGGCGGAACGCTGACCTTCGCTGGAGGTGGCGGGGCGCTGACCTTCGCTGGAGGTGGCGGGGCGCTGACCTTCGCTGGAGGTGGCGGGGCGCTGACCTTCGCTGGAGGTGGCGGGGCGCTGACCTTCGCTGGAGGTGGCGGGGCGCTGACCTTCGCTGGAGGTGGCGGGGCGCTGACCTTCGCTGGAGGTGGCGTGGCGCTAACCTTCGCTGGAGGTGGCGTGGCGCTAACCTTCGCTGGAGGCCTCGGGGCGCTGACCTTCGCTGGAGGCCTCGGGCTGCTGACCTTCACTGGAGGCCTCGGGCTGCTGACCTTCACTGGAGGCCTCGGGCTGCTGACCTTCACTGGAGGCCTCGGGCTGCTGACCTTCACTGGAGGCCTCGGGCTGCTGACCTTCACTGGAGGCCTCGGGCTGCTGACCTTCACTGGAGGCCTCGGGCTGCTGACCTTCACTGGAGGTCTCGGGCTGCTGACCTTCTCCGGAGGTCTCGGGCTGCTGACCTTCTCCGGAGGTCTCGGGCTGCTGACCTTCACAGGAGGCCTTAGGCTGCTGACCTTTACAGGAGACCTCAGGCTACTGACCGTCACAGGAGGCCTCGGGCTGCTGACCTTCTCCGGAGACCTCAGGCTGGATGCCGTGCCCACCCTGGGCACCGACGCAGAGATGGTTTCCAGCCCTGTGGTTGGGCTGGCTGTCGGCCCCAGACTGGGCACCGACGCAGAGATGGTTTCCAGCCCTGTGGTTGGGCTGGCTGTCGGCCCCAGACTGGGCACCGACGCGCTATGGAGCTCCTGCTCCACAGCGGGGCTGAACGTCGTGCCCACCCTGGGCACCGACGCAGAGATGGTTTCCAGCCCTCTGATTGGGCTGGCTGTCGGCCCCAGACTGGGCACCGACGCAGAGAGGGTTTTCAGCCCTGTAGTTGGGCTGGCTGTCGGCCCCAGACTGGGCACTGACGTGCTATGGAGCTCCTGCTCCATAGCGGGGCTGAACGTCGTTGTAGCCTCCGTGCGAGGAGTAGGCACGGGGCGTACAGGACTGGGGAAATGCACCAGTGATCTGATGCGAGGCGCTGGCACGGGTCGCGCCGGGCTGGGGAAACGCACCGTTGGGTTGGTGCGTTTAGCTGGCACAGGTCGTACCGGGCTGGGGAAACGCACTGTTGGGTTGTTGCGTTTAGCTGGCACGGGTCGCGCCGGGCTGGGGAAACGCACCGTTTGGCTGGTGCGCGGAGCAGGCGCGGGCCGTACCGGGCTGGGGAAACGCACCGTTGGCTGGGTGCGTTTAGCTGGTACGGGTCGCACCGGGCTAGTGTTGCGCACCGATGGTTTGGTGCGCTGAGTCGGTCTCCTCCTCCTCCGACTCTGGACCGGCGCTGGAGGCACCGGACTGGGAACTGGCGCTGGAGCACGACTGTCCCTGTCGTGCCTACTCCACCGCCAATCCCCATCCTGTGAGGGTTCTTCCGGGAACCCCCACGAGTGAGGGAACAGAAGCACATCGTCGTCGTCTTCCTCCGACTCCTCTATGTACTCCCGCTCCCATGGCTGTAGGGGCTCCTCCTGGAACCCCCACGAGTGCAGTGGTCGGGGCTCTTCTCCCTCGATCCCCGACCACCCCCATAGCCCCCCCCCAAAATCAGTTTGAGGGGTTTTCTGGGCTCCAGGCTGGTCCTCAACTCTAGCCCGGTGACGTGTCCTCCGTCTCCGGCGCCTTGGCTGCTCCGGACCCCAGCCTTTCTCCACCGCATGATAATGGTAGACATCCTCTTTCGATAATTTCCCCATATCGTAGAGGATGTCTACCAAAGTCTGCTCTCGCTGCGTCCCAGGGTGGTGGATCATTCTGTCACGGTGCGCATTATATAAGGGACGGTAGACAGAGCGCTGGTGAAGTGTCATCCTTTTTATTTTAAATGAGATGTCCTCTCGAAGCATTCAAAATAACAAAGGAGAGTGAAATAATAAACTATTACAAACAAAAACACAGTGACTTACTTGCTGGGCTACAGGCAGTGCAGACAAGCAGGAACAATGATCCACACACAGGTGGCTGTGTGTGGAGTCTAAATACTATCCCCAATCAGAGACAACGCTAGACAGCTGTCTCTGATTGGGGATGATAATCTCCCTAGTTAATGTGTGAGAGCTTGGTTGTGTGCCTCTCTCCTCCCCTAGGTGGGAGTAAGAGGCCTTACCACAACCAAGCCCTCACACACACCAGCTCACCCCACCTCAAAGTGGCATCCTTTCGCCCGCACGTCGTAGTGCCGCTTCTGACGTATGCCTGCACTTGCCAACTGTTGCCTGGCGAATGTGTGAGCCGTCTCCAGCCGATCTTGTAGCCTCCGGGCGTAGTCGAGACCGTACAGAACTGGGGCTTCGTCCGGTGGGCGGCCGAACACCATTTCAGCTGGGGGGGGGGGGGGGGGGGGGGTGCGCAGCTCCCTTCCCAGCATGAGCAGAGCCGGTGAGCAGCCGGTGGAGTCCTGAACAGCTGACCGACCTTCCATGAGGACCAGGGGAAACAATCTTTTTGATGTTTTGCCGTCACTATGGCCAGCTGTTGACCTAAGGTCCGGTGGAACCTCTCCACCAAACCGTCGCTCTGTGGATGAAGAGGGGTGGTGCTGGTCTTCTGATTGGAGGTGTGTGTGTTTTTATGATTGGAGGTGTGTGTGTTTTTATGATTGGAGGTGTGTGTGTGTTTATGATTGGAGGTGTGTGTGTATTCACACTAGGGTGTACTGTATGTTCACAGATCCATAGAGAGTGTGGTTGGGGTTGAGAAGATGCTGGAGATAATGTCCCTCATAAATCATTCTGTTCACAGGGTTCTATACACCTTCCTCATGTCTTCATCAGTATCACATCATTACCAACAATATGAACTGGATTGATGCCCAGAGATACTGCAGAGAGAAATACACTGACCTGGCTACAGTAGATGACACGGGGGACCTGAACAAGCTGATTAATGTTAATTATTACTGGTTATGGATTGGACTGAAGAAGGGAGACTCCATGAAGTGGAACTGGTCTCTGGCAGACAGACGTTTCTACAGAGAGGGGGAAACCGAGTTCAGAAACTGGGACACTGGAACGCCCCAAAATGGTAACTGTGCTTTTATGAGTACAGCTGGGCTGTGGAACAATGCCTCCTGTGATGACCAGCACCACTTCATCTGTTATGATGGTGAGTGTTTACATACTAACGATGAGGCCTGTTCTAAGTGCTGGGGCTGCCATTGAGCTAAAACATAGACTAATGATAGAAGTTGTTAATCAGTTATTGATCTGTTATCAAATCTATGAGAACAGAAACTATAAATGGATCCTCTTATTGATTATTACATTGGACTTTTGCAGGAAAACAAGGCACCAACCTGACATACGTCTTAATTCAGGAGAACAAGACCTGGATAGATGCTCAGAGTTACTGCAGACAGAGTCACACAGACCTGGTCAGTGTGAGGAACCAGACTGAGAACAAAGAGATAGAGAAGATGATATCACTGAGGGGACTGCCTGTGTGGATCGGCCTGTTTCAAGACTCCTGGAGATGGTCAGACCAGAGTGACTCCTCATTCAGAAACTGGTATCCAGGATGGTATTCAACAGATCAGAGATTCAACTGTACTCTGATGTCTTATTATCCTGATTATGATGATTATACTAAATGGATAAATCATCCCTGTGACTTTATCTGTCCTTTCATCTGCTATGGTAAGTTATCAGTGGTGTAAAGTACTTAAGTAAAAATACTTTAAAGTACTACTTAAGTAGTTATTTTGGGGTTTACTTTACTATTTATATTTGTTTAAACTTTTACTTTCACTTCACTGCATTCCTGAAGAAAATAATGTAACATTTTCCCTGAGACCCAAAAGTATTGGTTACATTTTGAATTCTTAGCAGGACTAGAAAGTGGTCCAATTCACGCACTTATCAAGAGAACACATGATCATCCCTACTGCCTCTGATCTGGTGGACTCACTAAACACAAATGCTTTGTTTGTATATAATGTCTATAATGTGAGTTTATGCATATAATTTAAAAAGAAGAAAACGGTGCCGTGTGGTTTGCTTAATATAAGGAATTTGACTTTTGATACTTAAGTATATTTAAAACCAAATACAGTAGTATTTTACTGGGTGACTTTCACTTTTACTTGATTAACTTTCTATTAAGGATCTTTACTTTTACTCAAGTATGACAGTTGGGTTCTTTTTCTTACCATATTCTCCACCTGATCTGCCTGATATTATGATGACAGGAGAACTCTATGTTGCCCCCATGATTCACTACTGTCATTGTGGGATTTTATTCTCTTGTAGGCCCAGCTGTGGAGATCACACTCAAGACTGCCTCCCCGACCCCTGAGATACCTCAACTGAAGAGACAGGTGGTGAGAGTGAAGATGACCCCAAAGGACCCAAATCTGAACCTCAGCGATCCTGCTGTTCAGGACGCCATCTTACAAGAGGTGAGTTTCACCCTGTTCATGAAGAACCAACTCAGTAATGATACAAACCGTACAGACCTCCTCTCAGGTCAGGGTCCTAGTCTGTTGTGGGTGATCTCCTCTCTGGTCTGGGTCCTAGTCTGTTGTGGGTGATCTCCTCTCTGGTCTGGGTCCTAGTCTGTTGTGGGTGACCTCCTCTCTGGTCTGGGTCCTAGTCTGTTGTGGGTGATCTCCTCTCTGGTCTGGGTCCTAGTCTGTTGTGGGTGACCTCCTCTCTGGTCTGGGTCCTAGTCTGTTGTGGGTGATCTCCTCTCTGGTCTGGGTCCTAGTCTGTTGTGGGTGACCTCCTCTCTGGTCTGGGTCCTAGTCTGTTGTGGGTGATCTCCTCTCTGGTCTGGGTCCTAGTCTGTTGTGGGTGATCTCGTCTCTGGTCTGGGTCCTAGTCTGTTGTGGGTGACCTCCTCTACTGGTCATGACCTCACTCTCCGAGGGCGTTTCAAGGAGAGTGAGATATGTAAAAAACACATTTCCAATTCACACATTTGTATTAAAACACACTTGTACATATGTGAGATAGGAGAAATATAAGCATCACCTCCTCAGAGTCAATGGATTGAAGTCAATAATGTCTGAGTATAGCAGGAAGGAATGGTAGTTGTAGATCTTCACAATGACTGTTACAGAGTGAAATATTGTGGGTCTCTGTGTGTGTGTGTTTCTCCAGATAAGGAACAAGCTGCAGGAGCAGGGGTTACCTACAGACACCAAGGTGACGTGGAAAAAGCAGCCCGATGGGAAGGTCTTCCACAAGGAGGAAGAGGGGTCTCCTAAGAAATAAGAGGAGGAGAAGACGAAGAGGAAGAAGAAGAGGAAGAAAAGGTTGATGACAAAGAAAGAACTCTAATTATGTCAAATGTTCTCTTTTTAGATTCATAATGTGTACTGGTCTACATTTTCTCAGAGATACACTATATGTTTTATCATATATTAATATTGCTTTTTCATATTTTAATATTGTGTAATCATAGGGTGTGATCTTTAGTCACGAAAGAGTCCATCTACAGAAGAATGGATTTGGAGAAATGTATCCACTCAAATGTATACAAAGATATACAGTGGGGCAAAAAAGTATTTAGTCAGCCACCAATTGTGCAAGTTCTCCCACTTAAAAAGATGAGAGAGGCCTGTAATTTTCATCATAGGTACACTTCAACTATGAGAGACAAAATGAGAAAAAGAAATCCAGAAAATCACATTGTAGGATTTTGAATGAATTTATTTGCAAATTATGGTGGAAAATAAGTATTTGGTCAATAACAAAAGTTTATCTCAATACTTTGTTATATACCGTTTGTTGGCAATGACAGAGGTCAAACGTTTTCTGTAAGTCTTCACAAGGTTTTCACACACTGTTGCTGGTATTTTGGCCCATTCCTCCATGCAGATCTCCTCTAGAGCAGTGATGTTTCGGGGCTGTTGCTGGGCAACACGGACTTTCAACTCCCTCCAAAGATTTTCTATGGGGTTGAGATCTGATGATCATTCATTCTATCCTTTACACGGATCAGTCGTCCTGGTCCCTTTGCAGAAAAACAGCCCCAAAGCATGATGTTTCCACCCCCATGCTTCACAGTAGGTATGGTGTTCTTTGGATGCAACTCAGCATTCTTTCTCCTCCAAACACGACGAGTTGAGTTTTTACCCAAAAGTTATATTTTGGTTTCATCTGACCATATGACATTCTCCCAATCCTCTTCTGGATCATCCAAATGCTCTCTAGCAAACTTCAGACGGGCCTGGACATGTACTGGCTTAAGCAGGGGGACACGTCTGGCACTGAAGGATTTGAGTCCCTGGCGGCGTAGTGTGTTACTGATGGTAGCCTTTGTTACTTTGGTCCCAGCTCTCTGCAGGTCATTCACTAGGTCCCCCCGTGTGGTTCTGGGATTTTTGCTCATCGTTCTTGTGATCATTTTGACCCCACGGGGTGAGATCTTGCGTGGAGCCCCAGATCGAGGGAGATTATCAGTGGTCTTGTATGTCTTCCATTTCCTAATAATTGCTCCCACAGTTGATTTCTTCACACCAAGCTGCTTACCTATTGCAGATTCAGTCTTCCCAGCCTGGTGCAGGTCTACAATTTTGTTTCTGGTGTCCTTTGACACCTATGATGAAAATTACAGGCCTCTCTCATCTTTTTAAGTGGGAGAACTTGCACAATTGGCGGCTGACTAAATACTTTTTTGCCCCACTGTAGATGCAAGGACAGACATGATATCAAAATGATAATTTTTACCATGTTTTGAGGGTATAGTGTTTGTTTACGGAGACATCATTTTTAGACCGGCAGATAAGGGTATTCTCGAGCGGCTAGATTTTCTTTACCATTCAGCCATCATATTTGCCACCAATGCTCCTTATAGGACACATCACTGCCCTCTATACTCCTCTGTAAACTGATCATTTCTGTATACCGGTCGCAAGACCCATTGGTTAATGCTTATTTATAAAACCCTCTTAGGCCTCACTCCCCCCTATCTGAGATATCTACTGCAGCCCTCATCCCCCACATACAACACCCGTTCTGCCAGTCACATTCTGTTAAAGGTCCTCAAAGCACACACATCCCTGGGTCGCTCATCTTTTCAGTTCGCTGCAGCTAGCGACTGGAACGAGCTGCAACAAACACTCAAACTTATCTCAATCTCTTCATTCAAAGACTCAATCATGGACACTCTTACTGGCAGTTGTGGCTGCTTTGCGTGATGTACTGTCATCTCTTCCTTCTTGCCCTTTGTGCTGTTGTCTGTGCCCAATAAAGTTTGTACCATGTTTTGTGCTGCTACCATGTTGTGTTGCTACCATGTTGTTGTCATGTTATGTTGCTACCATGCTGTGTTGTCATGTGTTGCTGCCTTGCTATGTTGTTGTCTTAGGTCTCTCTTTAGGTAGTGTTGTTTTGTCTCTCTTCTCATGATGTGTGTTTTGGTCCTATATTTATATTTTATTTATTTTTATTTATTTTTATTTTTAATCCCAGCCCCCGTCCCCGCAGGAGGTCTTTTGCCTTTTGGTAGGCCGTCATTGTAAAAATAATTTGTTCTTGACTGACTTGACAAGTTAAATAAATAAACAAATACAAATAAAAGTGAACAACTGCAGTTTGCCCGTTTAACATAATACATTGTTTGAATGTCTATATATATTCATGTTCACATATTGTCTCAACTTTATTGAAACAGTTCTTTATCTGAGATACAGTTAATTGTTTTATCATATATGCGTCCATCCGTGAGTAACTCTGGTCTGTAATCACTCATTCACTCAGGACTTATTTATTCATTCAGGTCTGTATATACATATTAATGTACAGTTGTTATATCATATCACGTGCAATATTGTAAGTCATTCTTGGACTTAACTTACGTAGTCATTCACTCAGGAATGCATATTAGTATCTTGTCAGTTGCATCTTTTTTCATTGCTTTTAGTATTTTGAATGTGCAATAAGTGCATTTATCTGCAATTAAACCCTGCACTAAGGACTGTATTTTAAGGGAATTACTATTATTACCCTAAATTATATCACACAGATTTAGCTATTTAAATATCTCTTCCTGTCATTTACCTGTACAGTTAATGTTACCATGCAAATATTCACTTACCTGTTCATTTAACCAGACTGTATATTAAGTAAACTATTATTACCCTCATCATACGCACATTTAGCTATTTAAGTATTTATATGCCATCGACCTGTATAGTATAGTTAACCATGCAAATACTCCATATTTATCTATATCAACTTGCAATATTATTCTTTTTTTTTCACCGAACACTCTGTAACAATGTATAGTGTACATATTCAGCAATTCACCCATACTATGCAATGTCTTTTTATAGCTTTTTGCACTCCAGACTTCTTGTATTTTTATACTTTTTCATACTGCCGAACTATGTATCATGTATCGTGTATCTGTCTTTTGTGTATTTTCGTTCTGGCATTTTGCGCCTGTCCTGTATTTTTTCGTAGCTGCTTGACGAAGAAATTTCCCCTCGGGGGTTCAATAAAGTACGTATCTATCTATCTAATGATGGTGACAGGGGTATTATTCCTGTCAGGGGGAAAACAAGGGCATAGCTCAGCCGTGTGTGTGTGTGTGTGTGTGGTGTGTGTGTGTACGTGTGTGTGTACGTGTGTGTGTATGTATGTGTGTGTGTGTGTGTGTGTGTGTGTGTGAAAGAGAAAGGGAAGGTGGTTGAATATGAATGTAGTCTACTGAGACCGAGCCTAACCATTATCCCCCAGACCACCAAGTCCACTGAACATAACATACCTGGGTTCAAAAAGTGTTTGTTCTATTTCCAAATACTTTGTCTGTTTGATTAAGCCTGCCTGGAGTGCTCAGATGGGAGGGATTTGCACTTTTGGGATGATTCCATTGTGGGATTGATCCAATTCTACACAACGCAGCTAAAACAAGGAAAACAAATACTACACAACGCAGATAAAACAAAGAAAACAATTCTACACAACGCAGCTACCACTGCATGTTTACTATATAGACTATACATGTATATCAGTTCTATATCTATGGTAAACTACACAGACTATATATAAGTTATATATCTATGGTATACTACATAGAATATATATCAGTTCTATATCTATGGTATACTACATAGAATATATATCAGATCTATATTCATGGTATACTACATAGACTATATATTAGTTCTATATTCATGGTATACTACATAGACTATATATTAGTTCTATATCTATGGTACACTATGTACAATAGACAATATATTCGTTATTTAATTTTTATATATATACTGTATATATATGGTATACTACATGGACGATATAGTATATCAGACCATTTTGTCACTTTATGACCAGTGGATTCAAAAGGCTCTGTTTGACTCTGTATTTCAATACAAACAAATTGAGTTGTGGTGGCAGAGGGATTTGCATGGTGTACCGTAGTAGGAGACCCAGGACTCAGTCATGTGGAAGGGGGAGGAAACACCTACTGATCACTATTACATACTACACAGTACAACCACAGTACCATATTCACGCAATACTGCCTACACAAAGGTGTACCTTATGTGAGCTGATGAGCACACTGTTGTGCAGTAGGTAACATGGCTGTCTATGTGATAGCTGTTTGTATCTGCCTTCTCTTCTTCCCAAAACACTGTGAGAACGACTTTAATTAAGGTTATATTCACTTTGTGTATTTGCGTTTGAGGAAGGGGCATATTCTAGCAAACAACAAATGACGATATGTATTCCCCCCCCCCCCCCCCCCCCTCTCTCTCTCGCTCTGTCTTTCTCTGTATCTCTCTCCCTTCCTCTCTCTCTGTCGGCCCTCTCTTTGTATCTCTCTCTCTGTCGGCCCTCTCTTTGTATCTCTCTCTCTGTCGGCCCTCTCTTTGTATCTCTCTCTCTGTCGGCCCTCTCTTTGTATCTCTCTCTCTGTTGCCCCTCTCTTTGTCTTTCTCTCTCTCTCTCTCTCTCTCTCTCCCTACTTCCTTCCTTCTCCCTCTCCATCTCTCTCTCCCTATCTCATTGTCCCCATCTCTGATCCATCACTGATTTATATTGTGTTTGAGAGGTTTGAAGCCCAGGCCTGTCTAATTGCTATCATATTTAGTAAAGTGCAAGTTGTTATATTCTCCCCAAGGGTTAGGGATGCACATCAATATTCACCAATGTTCATTGAATGTCAGACCACTGGGCGCCTGATTGATTTTGACACACTTTTCAAGAATGTCAGAATGTGATGTGTTGTCATATAACGGCAATTTTAAAACGCTATTTTGCCGGCCACTGGAATACTAACCATCACTCGGAGGGGAAAGGAGATGCGGAAATTAATATTTTAACCCTATGAAGATATTACGTGAGATATATTTTAAAATGGGGAAACGGGAATGTCCTAGACTAGAAAGCAATAATGAATTGATTTTAGACCGAACAATGGAGAAACGGCATCGCACCAAATTCTGTTGTATTCAAGTAGTTAATGAAAAAGAGATTGTGTTGCTTTTGTTGCACTGAACAATTAACCCTTTAAATGAGTAAAACGTAAATCTTGTGTTTTTATCCTTCCTGTTGTTTATGGTTAATATGGGGGTTTCTTGTAGAAACATAGTATATTCAACACCCAAATAACTTCATGTGTGTCTGACAAAGACATTAGTATGTGTATTTGTAGCTGTTTCAAGTTGTTTAGTAGCCATATAAGCAACATAATAGTTAATCAAGGCGCCTGTGGTCCATCTGTGACTGCTGAGGCCTCCTGAACTCAGACATTGGTAGTACTACTACTGGACAGTCATTATAACAGACCATCCAGGCAGAGCACTATTTTTACATTGTAGAATAAAAGTGAAGACATAACACATATGGAATCATATAGTAACCAAAAAAGTGTTAAACAAATCAAAATATATTTAATATTTGAGATTCTTCAAAGTAGCCACCCTTTGCCATGATGACAGCTTTGCACACTCATGGCATTCTCTCAACCAGCTTCATGAGGACCGCCACAGGAATGGAAGACCCAGAAATACCTCTGCTGCAGAGGATAAGTTCATTAGAGTTACCAGCCCCAGATTGCAGCCCAAATAAATGCTTCACAGAGTTCAAGTAACAGACACATCTCAACATCAACTGTTCAGAGGAGACTGTGTGAATCAGGCCTTAATGGTCGAATTGATGCAAAGAAACCACTTCTAAAGGACACCAATAAGAAGAAGATACTTGCTTGGCCCAAGAAACACGAGCAATGGACATTAGACCGGTGGAAATGTGTCCTTTGGTCTGGAGTCTAAATTTGAAATGTTTGGTTCCTACCTCAACCAAATTTAGATGGTTTGGGATGAGTCCGCAGTGAAGGAAAAGCAGCCAACAAGTGCTCAGCACATGTGGGAACTCCTTCAAGACTGATGGAAAAGCATTCCAGGTGAAGCTGGTTGAGAGAATGACAAGAGTGTGCAAAGCTCATCAAGGCAAAGGTGGCTATTTGAAGGTGGGTATATAAAATATATTTTGATTTGTTTAACACTTTTTTGGTTACTACATGATTCCATATGTGTTATGCCATGGTTTTGATGTCTTCACTTTTATTCTACAATGTAAAAAATATGAGTATATATGTGTGCATCTGACTATGTCTAGAGGTAGAGGCTCTTGGCCAGTCTTCCAGTTTTTGCCATGATGCTCCTCTACAGTGATGGAAGCGGTGAGAACAGGCCATGGCTCGGGTGGCTGGGCTCCCTGATTATCTTCTTGGCCTTCTTACTGCGACACCTGGTGTTGTAGGTGTCCTCCAGGAAAGGCAGTGTGCACCCAATGGTGCATTCGGCTGAGCGTACCACTCTCTGTAACGCCTTGCGGTCCGCGGCGGTGGAGTTGCCGTACCAGGCTGTGATGCAGCCCGACAGTATGCTCTAGATGGTGCTCCTGTAGAACACTGTGAGGGCCCTCGGGGACAGGCCAAATGTCTTCAGCATCCTGAGGTTGAAGAGTCGCTGTCGTGCCTTCCTCACCACGGTGTCCGTGTGGTAGAGAGAGAGAAAAAGAGGGAGAGAGAAAGAAAAGTGATATTACTCTGTCTGATCCTTCTCTACATGTCATCAAACCCCCTCCACCTCTTCTCCCTTCCTTCACAAAGAATCATAGTAAATACACAATGAGCCTTTGCTTGGTAATAGCTTACACATGATGGAAGGTGATTTCAACACCACGGGCTGCCTCTCTGAATTTATGCCTCATTTTTTGGGCCGCAAATTAACTTGTGGCTCCCCTCTCCTCCCACCCACAAAAGCAAGGCTTGGATTTATAGCTGAGAGCAAGCACTTGACATGGCTTTTGGAGAGAGAGAGAGAGAGAGAGAGAGAGAGAGAGAGAGAGAGAGAGAGAGAGAGAGAGAGAGAGAGAGAGAGAGAGAGAGAGAGAGAGAGAGAGAGAGAGAGAGAGAGAGAGAGAGAGAGGGAGAGAGAAGAATTCCTGTGGTGGAATTGGTCAGAAGACACACAGCCAAGTGTGTTAATTTACTGTAGCATACCACTGTACTGTAGCATACCACTGTACTATAGCATACCACTGTACTTTAGCATACCACTGTACTGTAGCATACCACTGCACTTTTACATGTAATCCGTTACATGTAAGGGATACTTTTGAAAAACTAGATTATTACGTGGCAGGTAGCCAAGTGGTTAGAGTGTTGGGCCTGTAACTGAAAGGTTGCTGGATCGATTCCCTGAGCTGACAAGGTAAAACAAATCTGTCGTTCTGCCCCTGAACAAGGCAGTTAACCCACTGTTCCTAGGCCGTCATTGTAAATAAGAATTTGTTCTTAACTGACTTGCCTAGTTAAATAAAAATAAAAATTACTTCTATATTCAGAAAGGATGTTTGTGGAAAAAAGGACTCCAGCAGATTCAGAATAGAAGGCTAAAAGTTGCAAAGGTCATGTCAATCAAAGCACATACGCCAAGATACAAAGGCTTTGATAAATCAACCAGATTCAAAATGAATACTATCCCTGAAAGTCACTCTCTT
Organism: Thymallus thymallus; assembly: GCA_023634145.1. Classification (NCBI taxonomy): domain Eukaryota; kingdom Metazoa; phylum Chordata; class Actinopteri; order Salmoniformes; family Salmonidae; genus Thymallus; species Thymallus thymallus. The sequence goes on from CM042422.1 coordinate 20,374,701, forward strand.
CCACCACAATACAGCATTCTTCACATTCACGTATTAGAGAGAGAACAGTAGGGTGGGATAGAGTGAAGTAAATAAATAAATAGACGACATGTTTTAACCAATCAGCACTCAGGATTAGACCCACCCGTTGTATAAAACAACATGACTCCTTGCTAAAGCTGTTGAGGAGAGGGAGGAAGTAGAGCACTGTGAAAAGTTGAGAGAGTAAGAAAGAGAGAAGAAAGAGAGAGCGTGAGAAAGACATAGCAGGGAATCCCAGACTCCACAACAGAAAGGGAAAATAATGCATGTCTATAAACTTTTTTTGAAAAGAAAAGGCTGGAACTAGTAAGTAGTCGCTGGCACCATTGTCATTTTGACTGAGTAAGAAGGGATAATGAGGGAGAGGAAATAGGGGTAAATGTATCTTGAAGTTAATACAAATTTACACAGAAACAGCTGGTCATTTTTACCAAGCATAGGCTACATTGTGTTACTGTAAGAGAGTTCCAGCATCTTTAAATAGTTTTTATTCCATCAACAGATAGAGGGTGCTCTACTTCCTCAATTACTACGATGTCATTTCCTCCAGTCATACTGATAGATGGGAGTGCTGTAATTGCCTGTAGATTGGAAGGTAGTGTTGTTTCCGTTTGGGCCAGAGCGAGGAGAGATGGAAATCGTTTTGGTAAGAGATGTTGGCTCCGATTAATTTCTCCAGACCTTGGTGCTAAAGGTAATGATTAAAGATAAGTGGCTCGCCCTGATTACAGTTTAATAACCACCAGGTGTCTTAATTAAATTCAGATCAATCTCGGATCTCCGCCACTAATGAATGTCTAAATCATTATGGAAATGAATAAGTAATATTCTCAGTATAAATTTGGCAATAATAACCAGTGTGCCAACTACTACAGTACAGTACCACTATCTGTTCAACCCAATGGAACGACTACTACTTCTACTACTACTACTACTACTACTACTACTAAAACTACTACTACTACTACTACTACTACAACTACTACTATTACTACTACTACTACTACTACTAAAACTACTACTACTACTCCTACTACTACTACTAAAACTACTACTACGACTCCTACTATTACTACTACAACTACTACTACTACTACTATTACTACTACTACTACTACAACTACTACTACTACCACTATTATTACTACTACTACTATTACTACTACTACTACTACTAAAACTACTACTACTACTACTCCTACTCCTACTACTACTACTACTACTATAAACTACTACTAAAACTACTATTACTACTACAACTAAAACTAAAACTAAAACTACTACTACTACTACTACTACTACTACTACTACTACTACTAAAACTACTACTACTCCTACTACTACTACTACTATAAACTACTACTAAAACTACTATTACTACTACTACTACTACTACTACAACTACAACTAAAACTACTATTACTACTACTACTACTCCTACTATTACTACTTCTACTACTACTACTACTACTAAAACTACTACTACTACTACTACTACTACTACTCCTACTACTACTACTACTACTACTAAAACTACTACTACTACTACTACTAAAACTACTACTACTACTCCTACTACTACGACTACTACTACTACTACAGTACTGCTACTACAGTACCACAACTACTACAACTACTACATTCATACTACTTTTACTACTACTACTACTACTACTACTACTACAGTACCACTACTACAGTACCATTATTACAGATCTACTCATACAGTACTACTGCAACTACTACAGTACCACAACTACTACATTACTACTACTGCTGCTACTACTACTACTACTCCTACTACTACTACTACTCCTACTACTACTACATTACTACTACTACTACTACTACTACTACTCCTACTACTACTACTACTACTGCTGCTACTACTACTACTACTCCTACTACTACTACTACTACTACTCCTACTACTCCTACTACTACTACTCCTACTACTACTACTACTACTACAACTAATACATTACTACTACTACTACTGCTACTACTACTACAACTTCTACAGTACCACAACTACCTCATTACTACTGCTACTACTACTACTACTACTACTACTACTACTACTACTACAACTTCTACAGTACCACAATGGAGTTTTGCAATGGAGGTCTACAGTAGCCTCAACAACACTCTGTAGGGTAGCAGCATGGTGTAGCCGGAAGACATCTAGCTTCCGTCCTCCTCTTGGTACATTGACTTCAATCCAAAATCTTGGAGGCACATGGTTCTCAAACCCCTTCCATAGACTTGCACAGTAAATATGACCATTTCCGAAGGACGTCCTCCAACCTATCAGAACTCTTGCAGCATGAACTGACATGTTGTCCACCCAATCAAAGGATCGGATAATGAATCTAGTACTGGAATCATAAGCTAGAGCTAGCTATAACTGCAGTGCATAAAATAGGAGGGATGCTATATTAGCTAGCTGGCTATGACTCTCCAACACTGAAACTCTTCCAAGTCAAGGCTTTTGGTTTGATAAATTTATTGCCACTACTGCATGATTATAGCGGGTTTACTAACGCATTCCTTCTATTAGATATGTTGACTAGGATGTTACTTTAGCTAATATAGGGACAACGATGTAGGCTGTGTGTAGAAGTTATGACATGGTTTGCCTTGTTGTTTTTTTTGCCTGGTAACAGCTGATTAGTTGTTCATTGAAGTTCACAAACTAAGGGAAAAGGTGAGAGGAGGAGAGTGCATTGAAGCAGGAAGGAATACAACGTGACTGCTATGAAAGTGAACTGTGTTTTTGCATGATCAGGGGTGTATTCATTCCACCGATGGAAGCAAACGAAACAGGGATAAAAATACCTGAATTTGTCCAATAGAAACTCTTGTTTATAACTGTTGGACTAATGATTACACCCTGATAAGATAGATGCAGGCAACAGTGTGCATTGCGGTCTGTCATCTCAAATTTTTCTCTCGACCTGTTTGCACCTACATTGAAAACTTTCATTCATTGAACTGGGTGAATGAAATATGAATGACAGTCATCCAACATGCTGTAATAGAAATAAGGCCATGCTCATCAAAAAATAAATAGTCCTCCCTCATCATAAACGGCACTGACTGCCACTGTACAGTTCCACTACTAGTACAGTACTAGTACTACAGTGCTACTACTAAAACTACAGTAATACTACTACAGTACCACTACTAAAGTACTACTAATACAGTACAACTACTACTACATTACCTACTACTACAGTACCACTGCAACAGTACTACTACTACTACTACTACTACTACTACTACTACCACTACTACTACCACTACTACTACTACTACTACTACTACTACTACTACTACTACTACTACTACCACTACTACTACTACTACAACAGTACCACTATTACTACTACTACTACTACTACTACTACTACTACCACTACTACTACTACTACTACTACTACTACTACTACTACTACTACTACTACTACTACTACTACCACTACTACTACTACTACTACTACTACTACTACAGTACCACTAGTACTACACTACTACTACTACCACTACTACTACTACTACTACTACTACAGTACCACTAGTACTACACTACTACTACTACTACTACTACTACTACTACTACTACTACTGGGTGAATGAAATATGAATGACAGTCATCCAACATGCTGTAATAGAAATAAGGCCATGCTCATCAAAAAATAAATAGTCCTCCCTCATCATAAACGGCACTGACTGCCACTGTACAGTTCCACTACTAGTACAGTACTAGTACTACAGTGCTACTACTAAAACTACAGTAATACTACTACAGTACCACTACTAAAGTACTACTAATACAGTACAACTACTACTACATTACCTACTACTACAGTACCACTGCAACAGTACTACTACTACTACTACTACTACTACTACTACTACTACTACCACTACTACTACTACTACCACTACTACCACTACTACTACCACTACTACTACCACTACTACTACTACTACTACTACTACTACTACTACTACTACCACTACTACTACTACTACAACAGTACCACTATTACTACTACTACTACTACTACTACTACCACTACTACTACTACTACTACTACTACTACTACTACTACTACTACTACTACTACTACTACCACTACTACTACTACTACTACTACTACTACTACAGTACCACTAGTACTACACTACTACTACTACCACTACTACTACTACTACTACTACTACAGTACCACTAGTACTACACTACTACTACTACTACTACTACTACTACTACTACTACTACTACTACTACTACTACTACTACCCATATGTAAACATATTTAATTTCAAACTTCACATTCCTCTAGTATAGGCTACTTACTTATCGTAATGAACGATATCAGCAAAATCCCTGCGCTAAGTGGTCGGTATGGTCGGTATGGTCGGTGTGGTTGGTGTGGTCGGTGTGGTCGGTGTGGTCGGTATGGCCGGTGTGGTCGGTATGGTTGGTTTGGTCGGTGTCCATCCTTTTCAGGTTATCGTCCCAGCTCTATTAGTAGCATAAGAAAGGCCTCAATAACAAATCAATCTGGCTGTTTAGTTAGACAGATAATCAATCTGGCTGTTTAGTTAGACAGAAAATCATCTGGCTGTTTAGTTAGACAGATAATCAATCTGGCTGTTTAGTTAGACAGATAATCAATCTGGCTGTTTAGTTAGACAGATAATCAATCTGGCTGTTTAGTTAGACAGATAATCAATCTGGCTGTTTAGTTAGACAGATAATCAATCTGGCTGTTTAGTTTGACAGATAATCAATCTGGCTGTTTAGTTTGACAGATAATCAATCTGGCTGTTTAGTTAGACATATAATTAACAAGCTCTTATAGCACCTTCTTTTTGACAGCAAAACAAAACAACTTGTCAAACAACGCAGGCTTCAATCCATTCAGAGGAAAGTTAGGGTGAGTCCTAACTTTGAAGACAATGTTGTATTCTGAGGCATACATGGAATGATGGAACCACAGTAAAACAAAAAAGGGCACAGAACATCAATATGAGATACGAACAGTGGTTGCTCTTTTAGTGCAAAATGCTGGTAGCTGGAGCAGTTCAATATCCATTGATTAGGAACGCTGCTCCCACGAGTGAGTCGGCACATACCGAGAAATGCTATCCGCTGCGACGCCGCTGTTTTCAAATCCTCTCACCGTGAGTAAATTATTTTGTCTAAAAGGCAATTTATTTGGGAGATAAAACAGCCTGCCGTTAATCCGTAGCAGAGCAAGGGCCTTGTTTTGTTATCCCCAAATAGTATCCTTTTCCTCTTGAAGTGTCTGGTAATAACAAATAGATGAGGGTTCTCGAGATGAATTGGAAGGCAGCTACTAGAAAGTGACACCAAACTTGGTGTTGGTTGTATATTCTCAATGACACG
>CM042422.1:20380343-20382843 GCA_023634145.1 Thymallus thymallus
CTCAGAAACCCATAGAAACTTCATGTTTATTTAAATATTATGTGCATATTAATTAATAAATACAACAAATTAGGCTTGAAGTCAGAGGCTTGTGTTATAAAGCAGTGTCTGCCTCAGTAAGGCAAGACTGTTGTTTATACAGAAATATGTGATTATGTTATTATTGATTTTTATCAGTGTGTGTGTTTGTGATCATGCATGCGTGTGTAAGTGTGTGCTGCTGGAATCATCACCGACATAGAGAGAGAGAGAGAGAGAGAGAGAGAGAGAGAGAGAGAGAGAGAAAGAGAGAGAGAGAGAGCGAGCGAGAGAGAGAGAGAAAGCGAGAGAGAGAGAGAGAGCGAGAGAGAGAGAGAAAGCGAGAGCGAGAGTGAATTACACTGCAGATACAAGGGAATCTATAATGTAAGATTATCAGTGTACAAACAACTTCCTTCATGACACACATCATTTAGATCTATTTAGACCACTGTAATAGAAGGCACACTTGTCCCTTAACCTATTTCCTGAAGCTTCAGGTCCCAATGTAAGCGCTTGCAACGCCAGGGTTGTGGATTTGATTCCCACGGGGGACTAGTATTAAAAATGTATATAAATCGCTCTGGATAAGAGCGTCTGCTAAATTAAGTAAATGTAAACGTCACCTACTCTACGCTATACCTCCCCAGCCCACCAGATGGCAGTGTTGCAACACAGTAGCCCTGCATGCTGCATTCTAATGGCATGTGGCATCTGATACCTGTGAGTGATGCAGCATGAAAATGCTCTCTATAACCTATTGTTCTGATTGGAAAAGAGGGAGGAAGTGGAGAGGGACACAAACTAAACAAAAGGAGGAGGAAAACAGGGAGGACGTCACGGCTGCCTGGGCGTCCAGGTGCAGGCCCACTGCTCTCTGATGACAGGGGGCTGTGAGGTTTACAGGGGTTGGGGGGATATGGGCTACCCAGACTGCTCTCTGACTCTCACACTCAGAAGCACACAGGCATATACATCCAACATTGATTTGCAGCCTGCACAATAGTGTAAGATACAGGAGGGGATATGATCCTTAGAGTTGTGTGTCTGTGCGGATACACGCATGCACGCACACACACACACACACACACACACACACACACACACACACACACACACACACACACACACACACACACACACACACACACACACACACACACACACTGTGTGACGGCACAGCACAACGGAGGAGAGGAGCGAAGGAGACGCTCATTTGTCACTGCCACGCCTAATCGTGTAAAAGGCTGCACTCTCTCTCTTTCTCTCTCCATCCCTCCCTCTGTTTCTATCTTATTCTAACACTATCTGGCCTCCCTCTATCCCTTCTCTCTCCTTCTATCTACCCTCTCTCTCTCTCACTTCTCCTCACTTTTACCCTCTCCTTCTCTCTCTCCCCTACCTCCCTCCCTCAACCTCTCCCTCTCTCCTCTGTCTCTCCCCTGCCTCCCTCCCTCAACCTCTCCCTCTCTCCTCTGTCTCTCCCCTGCCTGCTGGATGGATATAGCCTTTCATTTGGTTAAAAGGGAGATCGGTGTGACTCATTGCCAGAGCTTGATTTCTAGATCATTATTTTCTCCCGGTGGTGAGTGAAACACTAGGGGGAACCAGGAAGAAACCCCATCCGATCCCCTCTCTTCCCCTCCTCTCTTCCCCTCCTCTCTTCCCCTCCTCTCTTCTCTCCATCCCCACCATTAGTGGCCCAATTAGGGGATCTATTCAATCCATATCGCAGAAGTTACACTTCATAAGGGATAGTGACTATCTACAGACTATCAGTAATATTTCAACTAACCATCTACTAATCCTAACCCTAATCGTTATCATAACCCTAAACTTAACCCTTACCCTAAACCTAGCCCTAAACTTAACCTTAACAATAACCTTAGCCAGCAGTTGCTTATCGCTTCAGCGATACGTATTGAATTAGAGCCCTAAAGCTCTTTTTCAAAGTGGTTCTTACAGGGTTGATGGAGGTCTTTTCCGATATTACGGACTGTCGAGTGGGGACACATCAAGGGCAGATTGGGCCTATTTAGCCTGGGCCCTGGACAGGAAGTCATAGTGGTGCTACTGTAGCCAGGTCTTTAACTCAGTAGGCTCAGTCTCGTTTCCAATTCAATCAAAAACAGTCCAAACATCAGCAGTCAATACAAGGAACAGGTGAAAATCCCCTTCCACCTCTCTCTCACATTCTCTCTCACCCTCTCTCTCTCCCTCTCTCTCTCTCTCTGTCTCTCTCTATCTCCATCTCTGTGAATGTGTCTGTGCCAGATGTGGTGTTATAGCATTGCTGTAGTCAGCGTCTGTGAGGCCTGCTGTGCATACTCAACACAGAGACCACAGGCTAGCTAGCTAGTGTATACACCACAAAACATACACCATTCCAAACACCAACACCTTCCTCACAATGGCCGTTTTCTACATCTTCGTCATCATTGTCTAACCTGACATGATGTTGCGGTTAATAAAAGTTAGTAGT
>CM042422.1:20385343-20410343 GCA_023634145.1 Thymallus thymallus
GTATTAACTCCTTTAAATCATTACCACTGACCAGTATTAACTCCTTTAAATCATTACCACTAACCAGTATTAACTCCTTTAAATCATTACCACTAACCAGTATTAACTCCTTTAAATCATTACCACTAACCAGTATTAACTCCTTTAAATCATTACCACTAACCAGTATTAACTCCTTTAAATCATTACCACTGGCCAGTATTAACTCCTTTAAATCATTTGTTTGTCCAGTTTGGTTCCAGTTTAGTGATAGAATTTTCTTCTACAACCACAGGCCATGATTGTCCCTTTGTCCTCTCAATGTGACCCTTTAATGTACTTGTATGTTGCTTAATTGTTATGTTCACACACACACACACACACACACACACACACACACACACACACACACACACACACACACACACACACACACACACACACACACACACACACACACACACACACACACACAGCCTGGAGTGTAATTGTAACACAACCCTGTTTCCTCAGCTCTGACTCCATTCACCCCCTCTCCTCTCTTCCTACCCTCCTTTCCCCCCTCGTTCCACCACCATGATGAGGTGAACTGAGGACTTCTCTCCCTGACTAGACTGGAGCTCCAGAGCTCTGTGAATGATGAAGATTGGCATTATCCAGGAGATCTCTGTAGATTCAAGCCTGACAGGGGAGAACACACTCTGAATGCATAAACAGGACTGATGCTGGAGATAATACTGGCACCACGTTAATAAAGCTAGTCCCTCGTAGCCCTTTCCTGCAATCAAATGACCTAGTGGCCTCATCGGTTGAATGGTCTTAATATTTGTCATAATTCCATAGTAAAAATAACAAATCTGCCAAAAAATCTGGTGTTTCTATGTCAAACGGTTTGGTTATATTTCAGTATTCTGTGATGTAGATCAAGTGTAATATTGGGATGTAAACTCAAAATGTAATACATTTAAACTCTATATCTGACATGGTGCAGGTGTCTTCTTTTTTTAGGTCCTTAACCATGCGTGTGAGGAGTATACTTTTGTTTCAAAGTAGATTTGTTAAAGACTACCGAGCAACACTGTGACCCTGATTTAACCCACTGCAGTAAAAGGTTAAACAAACGACTGACTCATATCTGATCTGTGCTCTGAATAGGAAACATGACCTCAAAGTCTGTGGTGAAGGAGAGAAGTCAGGCGTTGATGTGGAAGTCTAAGGCTTAAGAGCTGCGAGAAGCCTCACCACCAAACTGTATGTCAATAGACATACAGTATATCTACAAAGTGACATTCTTCAGGAGTCAGAAAAAGGGAGAAGGAATCTCCTTATCGTGGCTTTGAAAAAACTTGGCATTTCATTAGAAAACTCATAAATTGTCCAATAAATTCACGTCATTAAACCGGTGAAAGAATGAGATAAGAAAACTTAGTGAACTTATCAGCTCAAACTGACACAATGCTGGTTCGGGGAGATATATTCACTCTGTCCCGGTGAAAACAAAATAAGTCCCTGTATTAATCATGCCGGGAGATGCGCCCCGGTAAAAAGGTTGTGTAAATTATCAAAAGATTAGTTCCTCCACTGGCTTTTTATTTTTATCTGCAGGTCCAAGCGAGAGACTTCCCTTCCTTGAACACCTTGAATTCTCCAAACCCAACTCAGAAATATACAGGGGGATTTTTTTTAAATTATTTTTTTGGGCCAAAGATGTCCCACCTGCGTTTTTATAAATCCTCTGATTGTCTCTGTTGAAATAAGATAGCGGTGTAGCCCTTTCAAGGTGCTATGACAGAGCGTAATACCCTTTCATATTAAACGCTGGAAGTTTTGACCGGCTGGGGGAGTCACGTGTTGTGACTAAGGCCCAGATCAACGCTTTGTCATGGGATTAGGCGCATTAGCAAGGTTGGTTGCCAATCTGAACAAACCAAGGTTTTATCGCAGCGCATTGAGGACATTTTAGAAAAGAAATAGTATGAAAGCATCGTTGAGCTTCTCTCTCCCTCTGATTGCTTTGGCCTATTTAGCAGATGTTTTGCTTTGAACATTAAGGCTAAGGTATAGGCCCACACACTCAGCAAAAATCCCCACAGCACCTCAATACACATCTACCTTTCAAATAAAGCTTTTTAAATTGTAGTGTAGGTGGTTCTCATTTCAACAGGGCTGTATAGAAACACCTTATTTGATCACGATTCATCTCTCTTCATTTGAACCTGACTGTCTTTGTGTATAGTAAACTACCACCTTGATTTAGGAATTTAGCAACAATACTGTGTTTGGCAAATATCACAATATGCTGTATATTAACATTAATCAAGCCATTTCAACAACCGAAAAACACTAACTTTTCAAGGACACTGATAGTAGAAATGATACTACAGGATCTAAAGAAAGTCTACACCTCCCTTGGATTTCTTCACTTTTTATTATGTTACAAAGAGGGATTAAAATGTATTTCGTCTTTGTCAACGATCTACACAAAATTAGAACAAGTATTTTTTATTCATGGAAAATAAACCACCAATATACCTTGATTAGATACTAAGTATTCACCGCCCTGAGTCAATGCTGTCACAAGCTGGCTCTTAGACGGTGATAAGCAAGGGAGTCCACGTTGACAGTTAAGTAATAATATATTTTTTATAACTAACAAAGTATAAAAATACAAAGGAAAACTAACCTGTGAAGTGTCAAAGTAGGCATGAGGGGTGTAATGGAGATGAAGGTCAAATGTGTGTGTAATTGTTGAAGGGTTCAGCTAATCAAAAAGCATAATCAACCAAATCACAAATCTAAAATGGTGCTAGTGGAGAGAGAGAGACAGGACTGGGCACCAGGAACTTTCATCTCCTAGTTGATCCAAACCCAGGTGCAACTTGTCATCTTAACGACCCAATCAACTTCACCTGTCCCCAGTCTGCAAACAAAAACAAACACAGAACGAGGCAGGGAGAGCGAGGGGGACGTAATAACCTTTCTCATAAAAATCAGGGACTAAGGACCCGAAAACAAAACCCACAACCACACAAATACACAACTACAACTAATCAAAAATCATAACTAATAAAAGTTCAAACACAAAATACTAAACAAACCATAAGTAAGTGGCCCACCGGATGCCCATGACACCAACCCAACCATATCGCTTGGCCCAATCCAACCTCAGCAACCACGGTACCTGGAAGCAACAATTTAGGAGAAAGAAATGGAGACAGAGCAACAGGAGAGCAGCAGCCAGAGCAACAGGAAGGACAAAATAAACCCTGTACAGACCACCAACCAAAAGAAAACAGACGCAACAAAGGCGTCTCGGCTAAATCGGTGCAGGGGAAGCACATCAGCACCACATCATCCTTCTACATGTCGCACATCCAAACGGAACGCCTACAGGAACAAACGCCAGCGCATAATCCTGCGGTTTGGGCAAAGCATGTGTGCAGGAAAGTAAGGGGGTTGTGGTCAGTGTAAACCACAATAGGGACCATACCCGACCCCACATATACCTCCAAAATGTTGCAACGCCCAGATTAAGGCAAGGGCCTCCTTCTCCCTCACTGAATAGTTCAACATAGATGTTAAACTTACGGGAGAAAAAGCTAACAGGATGTTCAACACCTCCACCTGCTTGAAGCAACACGGCCCCTGCCCCCACATTACAGGCATCCACATATAGGCTGAAAGGCTGTTCCGATCGGGTCAGAGCTAAGAAGCAGTTTCACATTTTCTAAAGCACTCCGACAGCAGGAAGACCAGATGAAATCAGCCCTCTTCGTCAACAGATCAGTCAGAGGTGCTACAACCATGGAGAAGTTGCAGCAAAACCCCCGATGATACCCAACCATACCTAGGAAGCGTTGCAGCTCCTTGGTGGTGGGCGGTGAAAACAAATCGATAGCGGCCAATTTAGCCCGCACCGGGAAAACACAACCCTGCCCGACCACTCTGCCGAGGTAGGTCACTGTTGCCTGGGCAAACTCACATTTGGCTAAGTTCACAGTGAGACAGGCCTCAGTTAAAACGCTCAAACAGAGTCCGTATCCCAAGTGTCACTATAAACAACCACATCTAGATAAACAGCACAGGCTTCAAGGCCAGAGATCACCCTATTCATTAGACGCTAGCAGTAGCGTTGCGTAGGCCGTATAGTTGAAAAGACCTGAAGGAGTAATAAAAGCAGATATTTCACGAGCTCTTGATGACAAAGGCACCTGCCAGTAACCCTTCAGCAAATAAAACTTACTGACAAACCAGGCAGCACCAACCTGTATAACACAATCTTCCATCCGTGGGAGTGGGTAACAGTCAGGTTGTCACACTGTTAACCTTCCGGTAGTCAATGCAAAATCTAAGAGAACCATCTGACTTGCTCACCAAGAGACACGGGGAGGCCCAACTGGAGAATGATGGTACAGCGATATCATTATCTAGTCCAAGTGACATAGCTTCTCCAATGAGACACGAAAAAAACATTGTTTAATGTGTACAAGAAGGTGTGTCAGCAAGTAAAGACTGAAAATCAGTGATCAAATCAGTTAACTCTGCTTGACAATCAGATAGGTGACCCAACAACCGCTCCATGTTTGCAAGGGACTCTGAATTCATCAACCTACCCTGCAGAATACCATCACCAGGGCCCCTCCTCTTCATCACTCTGCCACTGTATGTGAAGGGGAAGCGGCTGACCTCAGATCAACGGATTACACCAAAACAACAGGACTAACCAAGTCAGTTTTAGCACACGGTTCTGATTTAGCCAATTCAGAAGACAAACGAGCCTAGTAGGGTTTTAACAAATTGACATGGCAGAGCTTTGCCTTTCTGCTCTCAGGAGTAGCAATCAGATAGTTCAGATCGGACAACTGGCGAACCACAGTGTATGGACCGCTGAATTTGGCCTGAAAAGGAGAACCGACAGTGGGCAGTAGGGCCAGAACCGGTCAAACTTTTCATCCTCACCTGAGCATGCTAGTTTTTCTTTAGCCATTTCACAAGCTACATACAACCTGTGTCGGAAACCACTAACAAATGACAACAACTTTGGGGAAGTCTCAACCCCTTCCAATCCTCCTTTAATACTGCAAGGGGAGCACAATATGACCAAAAACAAGGTAATTAGGACTGAACCCAGTGCTCTCTTTTGATACTTCTTTAGCAGCGAGTAGCAACCAGGTTAACCCCTCCTCCAAGTCATGTTCTAATTCAGTGCAGTACGCACGTAACAGTGACTTCAAAGTCTGATGAAAACGTTCAAGGGCCCCTTGACTCTGCATGATAAGCACTGGCCTGATTATGTTTTATACGCAATTGTCGCAAGACTTGTGCAAACATGTGCGAAGTGAAGTTGGAACCCTGATTGCTCTGAATCACTTTACGTATTCCAAAAATTGAGATGAACTGTGACAAAGCCTCCACAACAGACTTAGTAGTAATGTTGCGAAGTGGATAGGCACGACTACCGGCTAAGTTGTTACCCAAAATCACATGAACACCATCAATGGGCAGAAAGGGATGTTAAATGTCTGATGTGCCATCTACCAATCACCACCCTTCTTTATGAGCCTTGTGAAAAGCTCCCTAGTCTTTGTAGTTGAATCTGTGGTTGAAATTGAATACTTGACTGAGGGACCTTACAGATGTTGTATGTATCGGGACAGAGGAAGGGGTAGTCATTTAAAAAAAGAATATCAACCCCTATTATTTCACATGTCCATGTAACTTATGATGTGATTTGTTAAGCCACATTTGACTTCTGAACTGATTTAGGCTTGCCTAAATACTTATGCAACGACTATGTTTTAGTTATTTATTTTTTTATGAATTTGTAAACATTTGTAGAATTGTCTTTTTACTCTGACATTATGGAGTACTTGAGTAAAGGTAAAGATACTTTAATAGAAAATTGTGAAAGCCACCCAGTAAAATACTACTTGAGTAAAAATCGAAAAGTATCTAGTTTTAAATGTACTTAAGTAAAGTGGTGGAAAAAGTACTCAATTGTCATACTTGAGTAAAAGTAAAAAGTAAAAGTAAATGCTATACATCAAATTCCTTATACCTCTTAAGGATTGGACCCTTTTTTTCAATTTTCGCCTAAAATGACATACTCAAATCTAACTGCCTGTAGCTCAGGACCTAAAGCAAAAATATGCATATTCTTGAAACCATTTGAAAGGAAACACTTTCAATTAATGTAGGAGAATATGAATATAACACATTAGGTAATACAAACAAAGGTAATACAAACGAAGGTAATACAAACAAAGGTAATACAAACGGAAAAACATGTGTTTTATATATATTATTTTGTTGCATCATCTTTGAAATGCAAGAGAAAGACCAGACAGTGATGTAGCATTCTAGGTGCAATTTAGATGTTGTCCACCAAATGGCAGCAGTGTTTGCAAAGTTTCAGACTGACCCAGTGAAGAATTACATCATTACACAATATTTTGTATCAGGTCTGCCAAGAGTTTTCCCAAATGTGCCGAATTGGTCAATTTATACATTTTCAAGTACATAACTATAGAGGATATACAAAAATGCTATGGTAATAAAAAAATCAAGTTTACACACTCCCAGGAATGTCATACATGATGGATCATTAGCTTCCCTGCAGAAAAGACTAACCTTCACACATCTAGGCCGGGCGGGGTGGGTGTGGAGCCAGAGACAGCAGTGGGGTCAAACTGTAGAACCCAGTTCCTACATTTGAAGTAAATTAAAAATTTATTTTTCAAACAAAACAACACTACATTTTATCTCTGGGACCTTCAGTATGACGAATCAGAGCAAGATTGCTCAATGTTACTACATTATTTACCTTCAGAAGGGAATGTATCAAACCAGTTGCCGTGATAAAAGTGTTTTGTTGTTGTGCTTTACACCGATCCAGTAGAGGTTTGAGAAGGCAAAGTGATCGTGTCAGATGGAAATGATATCAAACGTTTTACCATTGCAACATTAAGATGTACAGTCACATTCACCGTGGTTGTCTGAAGTGTAGAATTCACAGCTGGCGATGATTCATCGTGATTGGTTATTCCCAGCTGGCAATGCCTCATCGTGATTGGTTATTGCCCATCATTTGCAACAATGTCAATCACTATCTTTACTTTGCGGTATCTGTCGTGATTACCAGCTGAGATAAACTTTTATGAGATGATTTTACTCATGGCTCAGAGTTTGTCTGGGCAGTGTCTTAACATCATCCTAAAACCTCAGAGTTTGTCTGGGCAGTGTCTTAACATCATCCTAAAACATCAGAGTTTGTCTGGGCAGTGTCTTAACATCATCCTAAAAACCTATCATCCTAAAACCTCAGAGTTTGTCTTGGCAGTGTCTTAACATCATCCTAAAAACATACTCTGAGCTGGGATTTATTTTGGCCTTTAAAAAGGTTTAACAGAATTCCAAGGACATTTTCTGAAATGCTTTGTTGATACGGACCCTAGTATCTTTTAAATGTCTCAACTTGTACACACATTTCCACACACACACACACACACACACACACACACACACACACACACACACACACACACACACACACACACACACACACACACACACACACACACACCTTGCAGCTTCATTTGTGAAAGAAGACTACTTCATTTGAATGTCTTTGATGTAGCGTGGCTTCGCTCAAATTGAGTATCTGATCCCAATCCCCTGGATAGCTCCTTGTGGTTGTATCGGTGTGAACCTCTTCCCCCAACCTCTTTCTCCCTTTCTTTTCCTCCAACCTATCCCTCCTTCCCTCCCTTCCTCCCACCTTCCTCCATTTATTTCATTTACAATTTTAACAAGCATGCTTACATGCCCAATCATCCAGGTAATTTATGGAGATAGAGCCGCTGGCTTGGGCCCCCAGTGACCAAGTGCCTTGACACCACGGAAAACTTGTTTTTTGACTGCTAGTGCTGAAATGAGAGCCGCTGACAAGGACAGGAGGAGTAGGGGAAGGCTGCGAGAGAACGACTGGCGCGGTAGGTACATGGAAACAGCAAAAAAAACAGCTCTTCTTAAAGATGGGGAACTCAGGAGTATTGAGGCCAAGATACGAGTCTGTAGAGGATGCGTTTTTTGGTTTATGTATACAGCCTTGCGGAGACTTTGTAGAGGCTTTATGTGCCACTTGGTGCAATGATGCCTAAAGTAAGCAAAGTAAGTTATGTAAACAAAGAAAGAGAAAGAAAGGTGATAGGTTTACCTTGAGTGTTTTCTTCCTGTTGTGAGCTGACATGATGAAAGTCAGTGGGCATAATTCTATTTGTACATGTCAGACAGATAACAAAATGGTAGAGAGGTTTGAACATCTTGTTTTCGAGCTCACCTCGAGAAAAGGTATAACTTCAAAGAAAAGGATGAAGACAAACTCTAGTCTACATACATGTTCAATTAAAGAAAGTTACATTCCAATTAGAAAAAACATGAATACTTTTGACTTTTTTGTCAGTTTCTCAGATATCGTTTATGGTAGTGTATTCAAAACTTGTAACAGAATGAAAAAGTGCATAAATCATGACATGCAGCTAATTATTGTAAGCCTTTATTGAGATCATGAGAGCAACATTGCATTTTCAACAATTAATTAGACAGAAATAATAATAAATATAAATAATACATGTTGTATTATTTTTCCCTCAACAAAAATATGGTCTTTCTCAACCAAACAACAACTAAACACCTGAACGTTTGTGGTGTGTGTGTGTGTGTGTGTCTGTATATGTGTGTGTGTGTGTCTGTATATGTGTGTGTGTGTGTCTGTGTGTGTCTGTATATGTATGTGTGTGTGTGTCTGTGTGTCTGTGTCTGTGACTGAATGTTGGACATGTTCACACAGAGTCACAGTCGTGACAGTGGTATGGCTGTACTGGGGTAGAGGCTTGGTGGGCCCATAATTTGCATTCCCATCACTGCACCCAGACCTCTTTGGTTTGGAATAGTTAAAGTGCTCCATACACACAATGCAGAAGTTTTCCTAGTTTGAATCTTCTTGTTCAATGTTCTTTGTTTTGGCTCTTTTATTAAGCAGGACAGTTTTTTGTTTTTTATTGCCTTCTGAATGCTTGAGTTTTTATGCTCTTCCAGTTCCTGCTTGACTGGTGTATCATTTTTACTCTTCTTCCAACCTCTCTTCAATATGTGGCTTGGAAGGCAGTTGGAGAGGTGGCTTGGAAGGCAGTTGGAGAGGTGGCTTGGAAGGCAGTTGGAGAGGTGGCTTGGAAGGCAGTTGGAGAGGTGGCTTGGAAGGCAGTTGGAGAGGTGGCTTGGAAGGCAGTTGGAGAGGTGGCTTGGAAGGCAGTTGGAGAGGTGGCTTGGAAGGCAGTTGGAGAGGTGGCTTGGAAGGCAGTTGGAGATGTGGCCTGGAAGGCAGCAGGAGAGGTGGGCTGGATAGCAGTGGGTACAGTGGTCATAAATCAGCTGCCCTCAAGAGATACTCTGACAACCTCTGCTACTGCTCATCCATGAAGAACATCTTTCCACTTCTGTAGCCTACATGAGGAAGCTCTCTCGACCCCTTCTCCAGTAGCTTCTTTCTCTCTTTGCAGGATCTGTACAGCGTCACATGCCATACAACTGCAACCGATCTGATTGACTTCCCTTGATCTGCTACATCATTTGACGCTCTTTTCTTTTCCAGGATCTAGGCATGCGTAAAAGAAAACATGTACCATTCCGTTTTATTCAGGATTAGAAACATTTTCTCAAAAGTTGTCACAATTAACCCTGACCCTTTCAGTCATTAGCTAGCTTCCATTTTAGCTAATTGTTCAAACTTTAGCATTGTTAACTTGCATCAAATATCTCTACACAGACTGGCTATAAACCCGGTATAAGTGTTGTGAATGGAACTACAAAGCAGTTGGTGCCATCACAAAATCTAATTTGGTAAAAATAATTACTTTCTTACCTCAAAATCAAATTTCTGTCAATATAATCTGCAGAGTTTATCAAAGGGACTTGCTTTTTCACATAAGGGTTCAGGACTAAACTGAGCATGTGCACAGTGAATCACATGATTCTACCTCGCTCCTGATTGGAAGAATTGCAGGTGTTACAACTATCCCATGTTATATCCATCCCCGGTATCCCCTAAATTAATATAACTACATATAACTCATGTACAGACATGATGTGTTAAATGTCTATCTTGAGAACACATCCTGTAAAAAACAACCAAGTCAATAAAATTATCAAGAAAAACATCTCATTATAAAACACTATTAATGTTTATAGATAAAACAATTTACTTAATTAATAATTAGGTTGAGAAAATAAATACTGTACCAGTACAGATTATTAATCAAAATCTAAAAGAAAAATATAGCGAAAACATTTGACATAATTAGCTGCTTCCCATTATTGTCTGCAAATGCCAGAAAGAGAACGCCAGAAAGCAAATTCAACAATCTTCACATTAAGATTCTCTTTCCTGTGCCGAATAACCTCTCTTGTCCTCGCCGAGTGTGTACATACACAAGGCCCTTTCAAGTCCTCTCAATCTAAACAGTTCTTTCTGAAGTAGAGAATCACATTATTTGAACCGGAACTGATGAAGAGAGGGGCAGAGTGAAGGAAGTCTGACAACAAGCGATGTGTCAGAAACACTCCCTCTGGGTTTCTTTGTACTCTTGGGGCAGTGATTCCAAACCTCCATGTTGGGAATACAGTACACCCCTACTCATCTGAAACATTTAGCTCAGAAGCCTGTAGTGTAATGTGGCGATGCAGTCATGCCCGTGAAGCCTCTGATGTAAGAAAGACGGCTTGTTTCACTAATTACCAGTGAGGCCTCTAGCGGTCATTGTAATGGTCATCCTGAGTTGTTTGGACTCTCTACTTAGACGTCTGCTCTTCTGCTCAGGGGATTTTTTTTCCTGTTGACCTTTATTGTCTTTAATCTTTCCCTGAAGGCAGAACTGAGCGATTTGCGCAAGATGTAAAAATTTGCTATATTATAGAAATTCGTTTTTTTGGCCTAGCGTATTTCTGTCAAATGTTGTGCACAAATTTGTTTACATCCATGTTAGCGAGCATTTCTCAAGAAGCTGATTAAACAGCATGGTCATTACACAGGTGCTCCTTGTGCTGGGGTCAATACAAGGCCATTCTAAAATGTTCCGTTTTGTCACATAACACAATGCCACAGATGTCTCAAGTTATGAGGGAACTCATTCTGATTGGCTAGTTCTGGCTCCCCAGTGGACTGATGAATTGATTTAAGTTGACTGATTTCCTCATATGAGCTGTAACTCAATAAATTCTTTGAAATTGTTGCATGTTGAGTATATATACTGTATATCTACAGTGCATTCGTGCATTAAATCTACTCACAAAACCCCAAAATGAAAAAGCAAAAACAGTAAAAAAATATAAAACAGAAATATCACTATAAATATTCAGACCTTTTACTCAGTACTTTGTTGAAACACCTTTGGCAGCGATTACAGTCTTCTTGGGTATGACCCTGGGTATGACCCTGGGTATGACCCTGGGTATGACCCTGTGGCCCCGTCGATGTGTTTAGTGGCGTGCTCCCTCTGCTGTCTCCTGAAGTCCACGATCAGCTCCTAGATTTTGTTGATGTTGAGGGAGAGGTTATTTTACTGGCACCACCGCCAGGGCTCTCACCTCCTCCCTGTAGGCTGTCGCGTCTGTTGGTTATCATACTGTTGTGTCGTCTGCAAAATGTATGATTGAGTTGGAGACGTGCGTGGCCATGTATTCATGGGTGAACAGGGAGTACAGAATGGAGGTTATTTGCATTGGAATTAGAGTGGCAGACATATTGATCCCT
The DNA here is from genome assembly GCA_023634145.1 of Thymallus thymallus. NCBI lineage: Eukaryota > Metazoa > Chordata > Actinopteri > Salmoniformes > Salmonidae > Thymallus > Thymallus thymallus. The sequence goes on from CM042422.1 coordinate 20,397,129, forward strand.
GGTCGTGCGTCCCTCTCTCCTGTGTGTTCACTGAAAGAAAAAAAAGATGCCAGGCTACTGAGAGAGCATGGACACAAGCAGTATTGGATAGGGGGTGAGCCTTTTCAAACATGGTGCATTCAGCGGAGAGGGCGCAGGTTACTGACCACATACCAGCTGACTGATGCAAAAGCCATTGTTTGACATTAATATGGCAAGAAGCTGGAGCAAACATCACACAATCAGATAAATCAGCCTGAAAAGTATTAGGTTCAGCACCGCAGTCATACAGAGGAGATAATGGGAAGGAGAGAGAGAGATAGAGAGACAGAGACAGAGACAGAGACGGAATAAGAGAGACGCAGAGAGATGGGGAGAGAGAGAGGGAAAAGAGAGACAGAGAGATAGGGAGAGAGAGAGAGAGAGAGAGAGAGAGAGAGATATTATACTGCAGGGAGAAATCCCTCTCCACAACCAGGGAGGACTGGAGGATAGCCAGGTTTAACATTCAGAAAGAGTGCAGCTAAGAATGAATTTGAAGTAGTGTTAAATCTTCTCTCTTAGCGACAGGTAGCCTGGCGGAAAGAGAGGCCAGCCAGCAACCGGAGGGTTGCCATTTAAAATCAAATTAAATCCCTACTGTTGTGGCCTTGAGCAAGGCCTCACAACAACAGCTCCCCGTGCACCCAGTGTGGCAGCCCCACAAAAAACAGTATATGTACAGTGCATATTCAGACCCCTTGACTTTTTTCACATTTTGTTACATTACAGGCTTATTTTTAAATGGATGAAAAAAAAGGTCTACACAATAATAACAAAGTCTCATCAATCTATACACAATACCCCATAATGAAAAAGTGAAAACAGGTTTTTAGACATTTTTGCAAATGTATTAAAAATAAAAAACAGATACATAAGTATTCAGACCCTTTGCTATGAGACTCAAAGTGATCTCAGGTGCATCCTATTTCCAGTGATCATTCTTGAGATGTTTCTACAACTTGATTGGAGTCCACCTGTGGTAAATTCAATTGATTGGACATGATTTAGAAAGGCACACACCTGTCTATATAAGGTCCCACAGTTGACAGTGCATGTCAGAGCAAAAACAAAGCCATGAGGTCGAAGGAATTGTCCGTAGAGCTCAGAGACAAGATTGTGTCGAGACACAGATCTGGGGAAGGGTACTAAAACCTTTCTACAGCATTGAAGGTCCCCAAGAACACAGTGGCCTCCATAATTCTTAAATAGAAGAAGTTTGGAACCACCAAGACTCTTCCCAGAGCTGGCCACCTGGCCAAACTGTGCAATCGGGGGAGAAGGGCTTTGGCCAGGGAGGTGACCAAGAACCTGATGGTCACTCTGACAGAGCTCCAGAGTTCCTCTGTGGATATTGGAGAACCTTCCAGAAGGACAACCATCTCTGCAGCAGTCCACCAACCAAGCTTTTATGGTAGAGTGGCCAGGCGGAAGCCACTTCTCAGTAAAAGGCACATGGCAGCTTGCCAAAAGTTTGCCAAAAGGCACCTAAAGGACTCAGACTATGAGAAACAACATTCTCTGGTCTGATAAAACCAAGATTGAACTCTATGGCCTGAATGCCAAGCGACACATCTGGAGGAAACATCCCTACGGTGAAGCATGGTGGTGGCAGCATCATGCTGTGGGGATGTTTTTCAGCGGCAAGGACTGGGAGACTAGTCAGGATCGAGGGAAAGATGAACGGAGCAAAGTACAGAGAGATCATTGATGAAAACCTGCTCCAGAGCGCTCAGGACCTCAGACTGGGGCGAAGTTTCTCCTTCCAACAGGACAACGACCCTGAACACACTGCCAAGACAATGCAGGAGTGGCTTCGGGACAAGTCTCTGAATGTCCTTGAGTGGCCCAGCCAGAGCCTGGACTTGAACCTGATTGAACATCTCTGGAGAGACCTGAAAATAACTGTGCAGCGATGCTCCCCATCCAATCTGAGTTTGAGAGGATCTGCAGAGAAGAATGTGAGAAACTTCCCAAAATACAGGTGTGCCAAGCTTGTAGCGTCATACCCAAGAAGACTTGAGGCTGTAATCGCTGCCAAAGGCGCTTCAACGTAACAAAATGTGGAAAAAGTAAAGGGGTCTCAGTACTTTCAGAATGCACTGTATGTGTATGGATGTGTGTCTTTCGGAGGAGTTGGGTTAAAAGCGGAAGTCAAACTTCGGGTGGAATTGTGTGAAATTGACCAATAAAGTGATCTTAATCTGAATTTGATATAGTGTGTTTAGTGCTTATAAAAAATGTGTTTTGTGCATATAAAATATGTTTGATAAAATATTGAATTACTACCAAATCCTATAGAAACACATTGAACATGAATGAATGGCAAAAACATACTTGAAAAAAATTAGCATAAGGAATAAGATTTTGAAGTGTCTGTCCTATATCTAGGAGATATAAGAAAGCTCAGTAAATATAGATGTTTTTATTTACAAATGTATTGTTGGGGTAGGCATAAACTACCTCCATACTTTCATTCATTTTTTAAACAGGTGCTGGTTACCTTCAGAGGAGTCCCTTGACACTTGTGGGGGTCGTAGAGCATTTGTCAAATTATTTTGTGAGAATTCCAATTTTCGAGATGTCTCATGGTCTGCTGTAGCTCAACCACCTTTCACTGCAGATGCAGAAGGCTGCCATAGGAGGATGCGATGGATTGAGACTCAGCCCATGCACAAAGTATATCTCTAGCTTAAACTGACAGATTTTGATGGGGATTTGTTTTATTATGCTACTTAGATTGACGCACTAGTGCCTCAATAGATCAGATCAGATCAGATATGTACTTTATTGATCCCCGTGGGGAAATTACTTTGTCAAGCAGCTACGAAAAACACAGGGCAGGTGCAAAATGCCAGAACGAAATACACAAAAGACAGATACACGATACATGATACATAGAGCGGCAGCATGAAAAAGTATAAAAATACCTGAAGTCTGAAGTGCAAAAAGATATAGAAATGCATTGCATAGTATGGGTGGATGGCTGAATATGTACACTATACATTGTTATAGTGTTAGGTGAAAGAATTATACAATTATTGCACGTTGATATAAATAAATAAAATATTTGAATGGTTAACTATACAGGTCGATGGCAGAGAAAGATACTTAAATAGCTAAATGCGCATATGATATAAGTGAGGGTAATACAGGTTTACTTAATATACAGTCTGGTTAAATGTACAGGTAAATTAATATTTGCATGTTTAAATTAACTGTACAGGTAAATGACAGGAAGAGATACTTAAATAGCTAAATGTGTGTATGATATAATTTAGGGTAATAATAGTAATTCCCTTACAATACAGTCCTTAGAACAGGGTTAATTACAGATAAATGCACCTATTGCACATTTGATATACTGTATTAAATGCAATGAAAAAAAAAAGATACTACTGACAAGAGTCTTAAGGATTAATATTATAACAATAGACTCTAGGGGGTTTTCATATAGTGAGAAAACCTCTAGCAAATGTAGGTCATTCATCATATTTTGTTAATGACTGTCACAAACAATGAGCATTTCCACTGGCTTTGTCATGCGTACTTGTAGATCGGAAGTTCATTTCCATTCTGTAACACGATGAAGAGGTTTTATACTACCACCTGATTTCTGAGTCCAGAGAAGCTGCTACTCTGATTATAGAGGATAGAGTGCATCTGCAGTCAGTGGCATCACACCCCACTGGGCTAAGTGGTGGTTAAGACATAGTGCATCGTGGGTAGTCTCCAACGAGGAAGTGGGCATGCCAAAGGTGCACTACATTGGATTCCACTGAAAGGGAGCAAAACAAATAAGAGTATGGGAAAAAAGAGAGAGGGAGATTAAACATTACAAAACATCCAGACGATTAATTTGGATTGAGTATGTGTATATTGTTGTTGAATGTATCAATTATGTTTTTAGCCTAGTGCTGCTAGCTAGCGGAGAAAGGCTGTGTTGTGAGGTAGTGGAGGGCAGCACAGGATAAAGGAGGGTGATGGAAAGTGATAGTTCACATTGCCTTTGTAATCACAGTGTTAGCTCAGACATCTGCAGGAGGTGAGCAGTAGTATTTGTCCTAGCACAGCATTTGCTTTTGGCCCGGTGTTACAAGACAATGGCCACCCTCTGGTGTGGGAGTGCTGGTGTTCTCCTTATCTGCTGTGTGTAATTCTGAATCTCCCAGAGCAGATATCCTCTATCCAAATGGAACAGAGCAGATATCCTCTATTGTAAATGGAGCAGAGCAGATATCCTCTATCCAAATGGAGCAGAGCAGAGCAGATATCCTCTATCCAAATGGAGCAGAGCAGATATCCTCTATCATAAATGGAGCAGAGCAGATATCCTCTATCATAAATGGAGCAGAGCAGATATCCTGTATCCAAATGGAGCAGAGTAGATATCCTCTATCGTAAATGGAGCAGAGCAGATATCCTATATCCGAATGGAGCAGAGCAGATATCCTCTACCATAAATGGAGCAGAGTAGATATCCTCTATCATAAATGGAGCAGAGCAGATATCCTGTATCCAAATGGAGCAGAGCAGATATCCTCTATCATAAATGGAGCAGAGCAGATATCCTGTATCCGAATGGAGCAGAGCAGATATCCTCTATCATAAATGGAGCAGAGCAGATATCCTGTATCCGAATGGAGCAGAGCAGATATCCTCTATCATAAATGGAGCAGAGTAGATATACTCTATACAAATGGAGCAGAGCAGATATCCTCTATCATAAATGGAGCAGGTCAGATATCCTCTATCATAAATGGAGCAGAGCAGATATCCTCTATCATAAATGGAGCAGAGCAGATATCCTCTATCATAACTGGAGCAGAGCAGATATCCTCTATCATAAATGGAGCAGAGTAGATATACTCTATACAAATGGAGCAGAGCAGATATCCTCTATCATAAATGGAGCAGAGAAGATATCCTCTGTCATAAATGGAGCAGAGCAGATATCCTCTATCATAAATGGAGCAGAGCAGATATCCTCTATCATAAATGGAGCAGAGCAGATATCCTCTATCATAAATGGAGCAGAGATTAGACTGAAGAGAAAAGCAGGGTGGAATCAGCAGACAGAGATCAATCCTGTAGACTGTAGACTGTAGACTGTAGACCCAATAACAATAAAGATATGCAACATTTAAATACAATAAATAATCGCTATTTACATTTTTATTTTCAGTTGGATAATTGTATAAAGGCCCAATGCATGGAGGTATAGCAATATATACTGTACTGTAGATAACACTGGACAATGTAGCCAGTAGCCAACTATAGCACTACCTGGCTGATTCAATGTTAGGGCTTTATCATTGATTTTCTGTCCACCTCAGTAGGGCAAAACCACCGGAGGCTTGTATTCTGTGGATGGACCGATGGGTGGTAGAGATGGGTGGGGGGTGGGTGGGTGGGTTGGGTACCTATTGTTAGTGGTGGAGGGCAGAGAACAGGGTCACTGACCGGAATGATACAGAACATAGGCTTTACCTGCAGAATAGCAACGCCATGCACATTCTCTCTGTGTGAAGGTGTGTGCAGCATGCACTGTTAACAACCTGTCTGGATCAATATATCTCAGCCAAACTTTTTTAAGGTATCAAACTTCCTGCCTAGTATAAGGAATGTAAACAAGACAAATAACATGTTACCTATAGTGTCGTTAGAATAGCCAACCAATCACAATAGCCAGTGTGTGGACAATGAGGCACAGTAAACAACAGAATGAAACACATTTACTTTGCTCTTCCTTTTCCCTGGGTTAACTGAATGGATACAAAACAAGTTAGCATCAAGAGGACAGAAAAGAACAGGAAACCTGAAGTGGGAGGAGGCGTGGGAGAGATTTTTGGCAATAATGGTTGAGCATGACTCAAAACATTATATTTCCCTTTTCCTCTATTCTCACTGATCTGTTCTTCAACAACCCCGGTGGTATCTCAACTTACAACAATGGTATGTGTTATGTATTATAAATCACATGACACACAATACTATTATGCATTATAAAAAGAAGTCCATTCAACATGCGTTGGGAGAATATTGCAGGAATTTTGTCGGAAAACAGTTCCTGTACCATGATTACCACCAGAGGTGTGGATGTATCATGATTACCACCAGAGGTGTGGATGTATCATGTTTACCACCAGAGGTGTGGATGTATCATGATTACCACCAGAGGTGTGGATGTATCATGATTACCACCAGAGGTGTGGATGTATCATGATTACCACCAGAGGTGTGGATGTATCATGATTACCACCAGAGGTGTGGATGTATCATGTTTACCACCAGAGGTGTGGATGTATCATGATTACCACCAGAGGTGTGGATGTACCATGATTACCACCAGAGGTGTGGATGTACGATGATTACCACCAGAGGTGTGGGTGTATCATGTTAATAATGGAACAGGGATGGAACACAGCTAGCTCATACAAATGACTTCTGAAGGCTACTGTTATTGTAATGCCCTGGGTTATGTAACCAATTTGCTGTCCTTCATACCTACCATGAGGCACATGAGTGGGAGTGAATTGAAGGAACTCTAAATCAATATGTCTAGTACAGAGAAAAAAAAAGAGGGCGCGAGAGAGAAAGAGAGCGAGAAAGAGAGAGAGAGAGAGAGAGAGAGAGAGAGAGGGAGAGAGAGAGGGAGAGAGAGGACAAGTTCCTGTTGTGGCCTATACACTAAATAACATGGGACAACAGGAAGGTTGGAGGACACATTTACATAACCTGGAACGGAAGAAAAAAACTGAGTGAGTGTTAGTAGGGAGAGGAGGGAGGATAAGTAATTATCCTTTCAAGCCTAATTTGAGGTGCTGTTTGAAATTAACCTATGCAAATGAGGGGGCTACATCATGCCACCACAGTGAGAACCGCGGTGACTCAGCCGCAACAAGAACAGGTTGGGTGTGTTTTTTAACTTCACATCATGATCGGCAATTCCTCATGTTGCCATTATTGCACAAGCAAGAGATATACTGTACGTAGGGTGACCACATGTCCCAGACAATCATATCCCACCTTTTATTTACACATTTCAATAAAAAAGGTTGAATTGTCCCGTATTTCAGTCAGACATTCCAACAGGTCTCTTTTTGCTGTCACGTTGTGCTTATGACAACATATACAGTATATCATATGGACGTGGTACTGGTGATGTTGAACACTTCTCCAATGGTTGTTGAGATCTGATATTCTGCGCAGCGTAAAACGAGACATACAGTTGAAGTTGGAAGTTCACATAAACTTAGGTTGAGGTCATTAAAACTCATTTTTCAACCACTCCACAGATTTCATGTTAACAAACTATAGTTTTTGCAAGTAGGTTAGGACATCTACTTTGTGCATGACACAAGTAATTCTTCCAACAATTGTTTACAGGCAGATTATTTCACTTATAATTCACTATAGGGTCAGACGTTTACATATACTAAGTTGACTGTGCCTTTAAACAGCTTGGAAAATTCCAGAAAATGATGTCATGGCTTTAGAAGCTGATGATTAGCTAATTTACATCATTTGAGTCAATTGGAGGTGTACCTGTGGATGTATTCCAAGGCCTACCTTCAAACTCAGTGCCTCTTTGCTCGACATCATGGGAAAATCAGAAGAAATCAGCCAAGAAAAAAAATTGTAGACCTCCACAAGTCTGGATCATCCTTGGGAGCAATTTCCAAACGCCTGAAGGTACCATGTTCATCTGTACAAACAATAGTACGCAATTATAAACACCATGGGACCACGCAGCCGTCATACCGCTCATGAAGGAGACGTGTTCTGTCTGATAGAGATGAACATATTTTGGTGCGAAAAGTGCATAACAATCCAAGAGCAACAGCAAAGGACCTTGTGAAGATGCTGGAGGAAACAGGTACAAAAGTACCTATATCCACAGTAAAACCAGTCCTATATCAACATAACCTGAAAGGCCGCTCAGCAAGGAAGAAGCCACTGCTCCAAAACCGCCATAAAAAAGCCAGACTACGGTTTGCAACTGCACATGGGGACAAAGATCGTACTTTTTGGAGAAATTTCCTCTGGTCTTATGAAACAAAAAAATTAACCGTTTGGCCATAATGACCATCGTTATGTTTGGAGGAAAAATTGGAGGCTTGTAAGCCGAAGAACACAGGTTGAGAATAAACACATACATTACAGTAAATTGGGATGGGTTTTTGTGGATATGTATTAATTGTGCTAGCAGAGTTTATGTTTAAACCGGCTAACGTGGGGGAATATGATGATTATTTCACATTTATACGATTCTCACAGGAACAGTCTATTGGATTATAATTTAGACTGGCCTAAAGCCACTCCTGACCCTGGCTAACCTCTGCTACAGTTTAAAGAAGAATCTATCCCCTGTGTGTGAGTGTGTGTGTCTTTGTGTCCATGTTTGTGCGTGTATTGTAAACGACAAATATTCCTCAAATGTTTTTGTCTGTTTGCAAGTGTGTGTGTGCATGTGTGTTTGCAAGTGAATAATGTGTGTGCGTATGCGTTTATAATTGTTTCTTCAAAAGTGCGCCTGAGGCAGAATGCAGACAAACAGGGAGCTGCGAGTGGCAGAGAGGGGGCACATGTTTAACTGGAGGAGATGAAATGAAAAGTGGTTATTTCCCTGACGACTGCTCCATCTTAGCAGCTGCTTGCCTCTCTTTGTACTGAACACTCCTAATATTTATTTATTTGTTTACGTTGCTCTCTCGCCCCCGTTCAATTCCAACACCCTATGGGCCGCCTTTTAATCTAATAACCTTCCTCCCTCCACCCAGTCCCTCCCACTCTTTACCCAGTCCCTCCCTCTCTGTACCCAGTCCCTCCCACTCTTTACCCAGTCCCTCCCTCTCTGTACCCAGTCCCTCCCACTCTTTACCCAGTCCCTCCCTCTCTGTACCCAGTCCCTCCCACTCTTTACCCAGTCCCTCCCTCTCTGTACCCAGTCCCTCCCACTCTGCACACAGTCCCTCTCTCTCTGTACCCAGTCCCTCCCTCTCTGTACCCAGTCCCTCCCACTCTGTACACAGTCCCTCCCACTATGTAACCATTCCCTCCCCCCATTCCCTCCTCCCAGTCCCTCCCTCTCTGTACCCAGTCCCTCCCACTCTGTACCCAGTCCCTCCCTCCCTCCACCCAGTCCCTCCCACTCTGTACCCAGTCCCTTCCCCTCTGTACCCAGTCCCTTCCACTCTGTACCCTGTCCCTCCCCCTCTGTACCCAGTCCCTCCCTCCCTCCCTCCATCCAGTCCCTCCCTCTCTGTACCCAGTCCCTCCCACTCTGTACCCAGTCCCTCCCACTCTGATTGAGCCTGCCTGGAGCACCAGATGGACGGGGTTTGCACGTTTGGGACTGTTCCATTGCTTACATTGTCTCAGTTAAGCTCAGTCAATCACAGCTGATGTCTCTGAAAGAAAGCATATACTATTTGAAGCCAGGTCTGCTTAGCGCTCTGTATATCCACCCAGAACATTGGTCATTGGGTCACAGTATGAACCGTTTGCTTCTTTTTAATCAGCTTGTGATCTAAATGCTAATGAAGAAGGGGCGGAGGCTGTCTGAGGAACTTATTAACTCCTTGGCTGAGTTTGATGAACAGCCCTCAGCATGGGAAGTAAATGGGGAAGTGGGGCACTGGAGTGATGTGATTACACTGATTCATTAGTCTTCATTTATCCAGCCATTTTCTTTTTTTTTGCCACACAACTTCTCCCACCTAAAGTGATCACATTGGTATTCATTCTTGGCAGGGGGTGGATTCAAGACCCTGTGGTGCTGTTTATTCCTGGTGGGGGTGTGTTCAAGACCCTGTGGTGCTGTTTATTCCTGGCAGGGGTGTGTTCAAGACCCTGTGGTGCTGTTTATTCCTGGCGGGGGTGGATTCAAGACCCTGTGGTGCTGTTTATTCCTGGCGGGGGTGTGTTAAAGACCCTGTGGTGCTGTTTGTTCCTGGCGGGGGTGTGTTAAAGACCCTGTGGTGCTGTTTATTCCTGGCGGGGGTGTGTTAAAGACCCTGTGGTGCTGTTTATTCCTGGCGGGGGTGTGTTCAAGACCCTGTGGTGCTGTTTATTCCTGGCGGGGGTGGATTCAAGACCCTGTGGTGCTGTTTATTCCTGGCGGGGGTGTGTTCAAGACTCTGTGATGCTGTTTATTCCTGGCAGGGGTGCGTTAAAGACCCTGTGGTGCTGTTTATTCCTGGCGGGGGTGTGTTAAAGACCCTGTGGTGCTGTTTATTCCTGGCGGGGGTGTGTTAAAGACCCTGTGGTGCTGTTTATTCCTGGCGGGGGTGTGTTAAAGACCCTGTGGTGCTGTTTATTCCTGGTGGGGGTGTGTTCAAGACCCTGTGGTGCTGTTTATTCCTGGCGGGGGTGTGTTAAAGACCCTGTGGTGCTGTTTATTCCTGGCGGGGGTGTGTTAAAGACCCTGTGGTGCTGTTTATTCCTGGCGGGGGTGTGTTAAAGACCCTGTGGTGCTGTTTATTCCTGGTGGGGGTGCGTTCAAGACCCTGTGGTGCTGTTTATTCCTGGCGGGGGTGTGTTAAAGACCCTGTGGTGCTGTTTATTTTCACGTGTTGCTAACTTGTTTAAAGTATCTGTGAAGATATGTTAAGATGTGATGGTGCACTCTAGAGTAGACATGGGTATGGTGACAAGTTGGGACCGTAAACGTAAAAGGAACAAACACAGTCGTTTAATTAACAAACATGTTATGAACAACCATTTGATGAATGGGAATCAACTTTGCTCACAACCAAATTATGAAGGTAAACTGTGCAAATGCATGCAATATAATATGATAATACAAAAATATGGCAATAAGATAATATGATAATACGATAATATAGTAATACACTAATATGATAATGCAATAATATGATAATATGGTAATAAGATACTATGAATATGTCATAATATGATAATATGGTAATATGGTCATATGATGATATGGTAATATGGTACTATGGTGATATGGTAATATGGCAATATGGTAATATGGTAATATGATAATATGGTAATATGGTAATATTGTAATATGGTAATATTGTAATATGGTAATATTGTGATCATAGCTACCATTAGATAAGTTAGGCAGGTCTATCTACTCCCCCTTTTTTTGTCTTTTTAAATAAAAAATCACCCTGATTTGTTGAAATCTGACATGTTTTTCACCAAAAAGTATTTGAGTAGAGATGGAAGCAAACAAAAGATTTTGATGTCACTGTTTCCCAATGACACCCAAGGACATTCAAAATACCCAACAAGTCACCTTTAGTGAAGAAAACTTTTGAAATGAAGGCAATCTCTATCCTTTTAAAATGTAAATGCGCTCAGCTGGCACCTTTGAAGAAATCATGTTATTAGGAATCCAGTGTCGGCGTTGGATATTCTTTAAATGGGGAGTATTTTTCATACCTTTTTCCCCCCTCTATGACTGTCTGTCGGTGGTGAGGGTCTCTTCCCCCTCTATGACTGTCTTTCAGTGGTGAGGGTTTCTTCCCCCTCTATGACTGTCTGTCGGTGGTGAGGGTTTCTTCCCCCTCTATGACTGTCTGTCGGTGGTGAGGGTCTCTTCCCCCTCTATGACTGTCTTTCAGTGGTGAGGGTTTCTTCCCCCTCTATGACTGTCTGTCGGTGGTGAGGGTTTCTTCCCCCTCTATGACTGTCTTTCAGTGGTGAGGGTTTCTTCCCCCTCTATGACTGTCTTTCAGTGGTGAGGGTTTCTTCCCCCTCTATGACTGTCTTTCAGTGGTGAGGGTCTCTTCCCCCTCTATGACTGTCTGTCGGTGGTGAGGGTTTCTTCCCCCTCTATGACTGTCTGTCGGTGGTGAGGGTTTCTTCCCCCTCTATGACTGTCTGTCGGTGGTGAGGGTTTCTTCCCCCTCTATGACTGTCTTTCAGTGGTGAGGGTCTCTTCCCCCTCTATGACTGTCTGTCGGTGGTGAGGGTCTCTTCCCCCTCTATGACTGTCTGTCGGTGGTGATGGTCTCTTCCCCCTCTATGACTGTCTGTCGGTGGTGAGGGTTTCTTCCCCCTCTATGACTGTCTGTCGGTGGTGAGGGTTTCTTCCCCCTCTATGACTGTCTGTCGGTGGTGAGGGTTTCTTCCCCCTCTATGACTGTCTGTCGGTGGTGAGGGTTTCTTCCCCCTCTATGACTGTCTGTCGGTGGTGAGGGTTTCTTCCCCCTCTATGACTGTCTGTCGGTGGTGAGGGTTTCTTCCCCCTCTATGACTGTCTGTCGGTGGTGAGGGTTTCTTCCCCCTCTATGACTGTCTGTCGGTGGTGAGGGTTTCTTCCCCCTCTATGACTGTCTGTCGGTGGTGAGGGTTTCTTCCCCCTCTATGACTGTCTGTCGGTGGTGAGGGTTTCTTCCCCCTCTATGACTGTCTGTCGGTGGTGAGGGTTTCTTCCCCCTCTATGACTGTCTGTCGGTGGTGAGGGTTTCTTCCCCCTCTATGACTGTCTGTCGGTGGTGAGGGTTTCTTCCCCCTCTATGACTGTCTGTCGGTGGTGAGGGTTTCTTCCCCCTCTATGACTGTCTGTCGGTGGTGAGGGTCTCTTCCCCCTCTATGACTGTCTGTCGGTGGTGAGGGTTTCTTCCCCCTCTATGACTGTCTGTCGGTGGTGAGGGTTTCTTCCCCCTCTATGACTGTCTGTCGGTGGTGAGGGTCTCTTCCCCCTCTATGACTGTCTGTCGGTGGTGAGGGTTTCTTCCCCCTCTATGACTGTCTGTCGGTGGTGAGGGTTTCTTCCCCCTCTATGACTGTCTGTCGGTGGTGAGGGTTTCTTCCCCCTCTATGACTGTCTTTCAGTGGTGAGGGTCTCTTCCCCCTCTATGACTGTCTGTCGGTGGTGAGGGTCTCTTCCCCCTCTATGACTGTCTGTCGGTGGTGATGGTCTCTTCCCCCTCTATGACTGTCTGTCGGTGGTGAGGGTTTCTTCCCCCTCTATGACTGTCTGTCGGTGGTGAGGGTTTCTTCCCCCTCTATGACTGTCTGTCGGTGGTGAGGGTTTCTTCCCCCTCTATGACTGTCTGTCGGTGGTGAGGGTTTCTTCCCCCTCTATGACTGTCTGTCGGTGGTGAGGGTTTCTTCCCCCTCTATGACTGTCTGTCGGTGGTGAGGGTTTCTTCCCCCTCTATGACTGTCTGTCGGTGGTGAGGGTTTCTTCCCCCTCTATGACTGTCTGTCGGT
>CM042422.1:20412843-20465343 GCA_023634145.1 Thymallus thymallus
ATAGTAGAGATAATTATATATTTCAGCTTTTATTTATCACATTCCCAGTGGGTCAGAAGTTTACATACACTCAATTAGTATTTGGTAGCATTGCCTTTAAATTGTTTAACTTGGGTAAAACGTTTCGGGTAGCCTTCCAAAAGCTTCCCACAATAGGTTGGTGAATTTTGGCCCATTCCTCCTGACAGAACTGGTGTAACTGAGTCAGGTTTGTAGGCCTCCTTGCTCGCACACGCTTTTTCAGTTCTGCCCACAAATCTTCTATAGGATTGAGGTTAGGGCTTTGTGATGGCCACTCCAATACCTTGACTTTGTTGTCCTTAAGCCATTTTGCCACAACTTTGGAAGAATGCTTGGGGTCATTGTCCATTTGGAAGACCCATTTGCAACCAAGCTTTAACTTCCTGACTGATGTCTTGAGATGTTGCTTCAATATATCCACATAATATTTCTTCCTCATGATGCCATCTATTTTGTGAAGTGCACCAGTCCCTCCTGCAGCAAAGCACCCCCATAATATGATGATGCCACCCCCGTGCTTCACGGTTGGGATGGTGTTCTTTGACTTGCAATCTTCCACCTTTTCCCTCCAAACATAACAATGGTCGTTATAGCCAAACAGTTCTATTTTTGTTTCATCAGACCAGAGGACATTTCTCCAAAAAGGTACGACCTTTGTCCCCATGTGCAGTTGCTAACCGTAGTCTGGCTTTTTTATGGCGGTTTTGGAGCTGTGGCTTCTTCCTTGCTGAGCGGCCTTTCAGGTTATGTCGATATAGGACTCGTTTTACTGTGGATATAGATACTTTTGTAGCTGTTTCCTCCAGCATCTTCACAAGGTCCTTTGCTGTTGATCTGGCATTGATTTGCACTTTTCGCACGAGAGTACGTTCATCTCTAGGAGACAGAACGCGTCTCCTTCCTAAGTGGTATGACGGCTGCGTGGTCCCATGGTGTTTATACTTGCGTACTGTTGTTTGTACAGATGAACGTGGTACCTTCATGCATTTTGGAAATTGCTCCCAAGGATGAACCAGACTTGTGGAGGTCTACAATTTCTTTGGCTAATCTCTTTAGATTTTCCCATGATGTCGAGCAAAGAGGCACTGAGTTTGAAGGTAGGCCTTGAAATACATCCACAGGTACACCTCCAGTTGACTCAAATGATGTCAATTAGCCTATCAGAAGCTTCTAAAGCCATGACTTCATTTTCTGGAATTTTCCAAGCTGTTTAAAGGCACTGTCAACTTAGCGTATGTAAACTTCTGACCCACTGGAATTGTAATATAGTGAATTATAAGTGAAATAATCTGTCTGTAAACAATTGTTGGAAGAATTACTTGTGTCATGCACAAAGTAGATGTCCTAACCTACTTGCCAAAACTACAGTTTGTTAACATGAAATCTGTGGAGTGGTTGAAAAATGAGTTTTAATAACTTCAACCTAAGTGTATGTAAACTTCAGACTTCAACTGTACATACATATACGGTACCAGTCAAATGTTTTGAAAAACCTACTCATTCCATATATATACACTGGAGGCCAAAAGTTTGGAATAATACTCATTCAAGGGTTTTTCTTTATTTGCACTTTTTTTATATTGTAGAATAAAAGTGAAGACATCAAAACTATGACATAACACATATGGAATCATGTAGCAACCAAAAAAGAAACAAATCAAAATATTTCTCTCTCTCTCTCTCTCTCTCTCTCTCTCTCTCTCTCTCTCTCTCTCTCTCTCTCTCTCTCTCTCTCTCTCTCTCTCTCTCTCTCTCTCTCTCTCTCTCTCTCTCTCTCTCTCTCTCTCTCCCTTCCCCCCCACTCTCTCTCTCTCTCTCTCTCTCTCTCTCTCTATCTCTCTCTCTCTCTCTCTCTCTCTCTCTCTCTCTCTCTCTCTCTCTTCTCTCTCTCTCTCTCTCTCTCTCTCTCTCTCTCTCTCTCTCTCTCTCTCTCTCTCTCTCTCTCTCTCTCTCTTTCTCTATCTCTCCCTTCATCTCCCCCCGCTCTCTCTCTTTCTCTGTCTTTGTCTTTTGCACCCCCCCCCCCGCTCTCACTCCCTCTGACAAAGTGAGATATGTCCAGAAAAGTCCCTCCAACTTCCCATAGAGATGAAAGTGGGAAGACTGAATGACATTCCCACTCTTTCTCATACTCAAAACAGGGCCTTTCCCACTCCTTCTCCTACTCAAAACAGGGCCTTTCCCACTCCTTTTCCTACTCTAAACAGGGCCTTTCCCACTCCTTCTCCTACTCTAGTGTGCTCAGATATTCTCTTTTCTCAGGTCTGACATTTTCAGAAGAAATACGTTTTTCTTGGTGACGTCTTTGGTAAGAGTATGAACTAATAGTTAGATGAATGTTCTTGTGACCCAGGGGAGAGTTTTAGCTACCTCTCTTGTACACACATTCAACGTACTCAACTCAAATCAGCAGCAGGATAAGTGGATACTTGTCTGCTTTGTACGTGAAGGTAAGAAGACACCTGTTCTCACTCTCTTCCGGTTCGTCTCACCTTGCAGTGTCCACTCCAATGACCTCACTCTCTCGCTTAAGTTGACTCCTGTCATAATCCATCTTGTCAACCTGTGATTTCCCATTATATCATTGTCCTTCTGATCCCTAGCATTATCATCATGGCCTTTCCTCTTACAAGTCCAATTCATTTTTTCATTTAGAGGATATACATTGTTTGATTGCACTGTTGTATTTCATTTTGGGTGGTTTCTCAGAAAGCACCGCGTGCCTGAGGCTGCTGGGCTCTTGGGCGGTTGTTTGGCTGAGTACATGTTGTGCTTGGTGAGCTCTTTCATTGCCTGGCATGGTTGACTGTAATTATCTCTAGCGATGGTTTGCTCTGGCTACGTGCGAGTTCCTCTCTCTGTCTCTCTGTCTCAGTGGCTGCGTTTACACAGGCAGCCCATTTCGTATATATTTTCCACTTATTGGTCTTTTGACCAATCACGCCAGATCTTTTCACATCAGATCTTTTTCAGATCTGATTGGTCAAAAGACCAATTAGTGAAAATAAGATCAGAATTGAGCTTCCTGTGTAAACGCAGCAGCTGTTTCTCTTTCTCTCTTTACGTCCTCTTTCTTTCTGTTCCTGTTCTCCCTCATCTCTCTGTTTATGATCCTATGTTGTTCTGCCGGTCTAAATGATTCCATTAGTCATGCATGGCAGGCAGCTCCCCAAAAAAACACTTATATGAGAACATGTGACTAGTGGTAATCATGACAACGCCTACCACCACAACACCTACGTCAACCGAATGAAAAATAACTAAACAAAACACTTCAAACCTCGATCACTGGCTCGGAGCTCTGAAAACCAGAAATACCGTCATACAGTTTAGTTAAGTAGCCCATCCTTAAACAAGATGAACTAAAATCATTCGACGATGTCGTAAAAATATGAAATATTAAACGCGTTCCAATGTGTTGCGATAAAACATCGGAAAGTATCGAGAGCTGAACCACTGTTGCCTTAGATCTCTAATGGGGCCCAAAGTGTGGAGGTTAGGGCTGAATATGAATGCACCTCCATTGAATTATTAATGTTGTGGTGGCTTCGTATTCTGCCTGTCACTTACAGGGGTGATCCACCTCCTACGCCGAAGGGAAGCTGTCACCCGTAATTGGAGGAATCACGACAGCGCCGAGTTAAGTGCTCCACAGTCCCTGGGTGCAAAATCTGACACTGCACACCACAGCAGCTCCAAGAGGTTAAAACATTTTTCTACTGCTGCACCCCCCCCCACACTCCCTCCCACACACACAAGCAAGCACACACACACCTCACATATTTTCTGGATTTCTGTCATAAAGTAATATTCGTCAGAACATACTGCTATTTTTCCCTCTCATTCAAGCAGACAGACTAGCCCTAAAATGGAGGGATTTGGCACAGGTGCCAGCGTACAGTATGCTGACAGGAACTTGCTTTTAAATGGAGACATGATGCGTCTTCACTGTCACAGATTCTGCAGATAACCCACAGTTATTGTCCTAAAGCCACAGATGAAGACAGGCACTGCAGGACAGTTATTGTCCTAAAGCCACAGATGAAGACAGACACCGCAGGCCAGTTATTGTCCTAAAGCCACAGATGAAGACAGACACTGCAGGCCAGTTATTGTCCTAAAGCCACAGATGAAGACAGACACCGCAGGCCAGTTATTGTCCTAAAGCCACAGATGAAGACAGACACCGCAGGCCAGTTATTGTCCTAAAGCCACAGATGAAGACAGACACTGCAGGCCAGTTATTGTCCTAAAGCCACAGATGAAGACAGACACCGCAGGCCAGTTAATGTCCTAAAGCCACAGATGAAGACAGACACCGCAGGCCAGTTAATGTCCTAAAGCCACAGATGAAGACAGACACCGCAGGCCAGTTAATGTCCTAAAGCCACAGATGAAGACAGACACTGCAGGCCAGTTACTGTCCTAAAGCCACAGATGAAGACAGACACTGCAGGCCATTGTAACCACTGTAGTACATCTCCAATGAAGAGACTGTTGTGCGACTCCACCGTGACCTTTAACCGCCCACGCGTTCCACTCACGCGTATTCCGCAGAGGTGAAACGCATCCTTTTAATCCTATTCCAACATGGCGAGAGGTAAACAGGCATCAGATAGGAAATATGCTACTGATGTAAAAACACTGTGTTGGCTACACTGTGTTGACAGTGTGACTCCTGTCTTTTAGAGGATACATGCCTCTTTGGTTCTTCAGACCAGCGGGGGAAGCGTCAAACAGACAATTCAGATCAGAGACAGAGCCCTGTCTCCCACGGATGTGGGCAAGGTTATTGACATGGCAGGGGTTTGGTTGTCATGGCGCCCCAAACAGGGGATCCTGTCAGTTTTTCGTGACAGGAGCAAAACCATAATGGGTCAATGTCGGCCACCCTGGCATCTCCGGTCCGCTGGCAGGTTTGGCCCACAAACTGAGTAGCAGAGCCAACGCTCCATCTAAGGGGGCACGCTTGTCTATGTTATGTAAAAGACAGGATCTCATATACGTCGAAAAAGAGGTTGGGAGCTCTACAGGTCGGAAGATGCTTTCACAGTTGGTTGTGACCTGTTCAGGGGCAGAAAGTGAGAGTTATAAAATATACTGTTCATTTCTGATGGTTTATTTCACTTTTGTTTATGATCTATTTCACTTGCTTTGGCAATGTAAAAATATGTTTCCCATGCCAATAAAGTCCTTTGAATTGAATTGAATTGAGAGAGAGAGAGAGCACAGAGAGCACAGAGAGCACAGAGAGCACAGAGAGAGAAAGTCTCTCCTCTTTACAGTCAATGGAGTAGTCAGGCCAGTCTCAAAAACGGCTTCTATACCTAATCTGATAAAATATTTGATAAAATCGTTCATTTTTAATTTAGTTTCATACACCGTTGCAATTAATTCCCTCGCTCCTTTAGGTTGATTGATTTCCCTTATCGTCTCCTGACCGACTTTCATATAGGACTTTTTTTCCCTATTTTTATTTCTACAGTAAAAAATGAAAGGCAAAAAAAGGGTACAGTGCGATGCTAGTCGATTACTAGTCGATCCTACCAAATCATTTTGTTTCCTCTTTTACAGGAAAAGAAAAACAGATCTGAGAGCCAGGATGCCGAGGCCTCTGTGAAATGCAAATTCAAGTGACATGAAAAGAAAATCGTAAGAAAGTAGAGGAAAGTTGTGCCACCTCGTTGTGCCATCAGGTACTGCTAAAGAAACACCTCGTTGTGCCATCAGGTACTGCTAAAGAAACACCTCGTTGTGCCATCAGGTACTGCTAAAGAAACACCTCGTTGTGCCATCAGGTACTGCCAAAGAAACACCTTGTTGTGCCATCAGGTACTGCTAAAAAAACACCTTGTTGTGCCATCAGGTACTGCCAAAGAAACACCTTGTTGTGCCATCAGGTACTGCTAAAGAAACACCTCGTTGTGCCATCAGGTACTGCCAAAGAAACACCTTGTTGTGCCATCAGGTACTGCTAAAGAAACACCTCGTTGTGCCATCAGGTACTGCCAAAGAAACACCTTGTTGTGCCATCAGGTACTGCTAAAAAAACACCTTGTTGTGCCATCAGGTACTGCCAAAGAAACACCTTGTTGTGCCATCAGGTACTGCCAAAGAAACACCTTGTTGTGCCATCAGGTACTGCTAAAGAAACACCTCGTTGTGCCATCAGGCACTGCTAAAGAAACACCTCGTTGTGCCATCAGGTACTGCCAAAGAAACACCTCGTTGTGCCATCAGGTACTGCCAAAGAAACACCTTGTTGTGCCATCAGGTACTGCCAAAGAAACATCTCGTTGTGCCCTCAGGTACTACCAAAGAAACATCTCGTTGTGCCATCAGGTACTGCCAAAGAAACATCTCGTTGTGCCATCAGGTACTGCCAAAGAAACACCTTGTTGTGCCATCAGGTACTGCCAAAGAAACACCTTGTTGTGCCATCAGGTACTGCCAAAGAAACAGCTCGTTGTGCCATCAGGTTCTGCCAAAGAAACATCTCGTTGTGCCATCAGGCACACTAATAATAGTCAAGCAAATGATGAACAGCAAATATTACTCAACTGAAAGTTATTAAAGATACTTGATGGTTTGTACATTTCAGTAAAATTCTAATATCAATAGGTGACATAATATAACAATTATTTTCAGAATTCCCTTGGTATTTTAGCCCATAAAGTAATCCATAGTACATTTTAATGAGATACTTTGTTATATGACCTGATTCGGGTATGTAATTATTGCTATATATAGTGCATGATTAGACAAGACTGCGTAAAATACTAGCTTGTTAAAGCCAATCTGGTTAAGTGCCAAGGTTAAGCACCATGATACTATTCTATATCACACAAATCTATTGAAAGATTGGGTTGAAGATGGTGGTAAAAGAGATAGGACTGGACACATTAGACAAGATACTATCAATATCACTCTCCACTCAAATCCCCAACTACACTGTTGGACCTAGAATTCCAAAGCATCTCTCCACTAAATGAACAATCGCTTTGAAGTCTGATTTCTCCCCTCGAAGAATGAAGAAGTCGGTTCTTGCTTTTGGGATTGTTAGATTGTTAGACAATAATTTATTTTGTTGCATATTTCTGGTTCGAATAATAAACGAAAATGACTACTCTGTTTTACCAGCTAGAATGCTAATCTTTCCCTTTGCCAGAATATAATAACAGTTAAAAGGAAACGAAACAACTGTTGACTGGAGCTTAATTTGCCTTTGACCAGCCCTTTTCTCAATGTTATTGATAACTGTAGAGGAAACTGTAGAATTTTCAGCTGGGCGAAAGAGAGGGAGGGATGGAGGGAATTAGGGAGGGAAGGATGATGACAAAAAAAACCAATTGGTTTCCTTTTAGCCCAAACCCAGATAGAGAGAGAAGTGGATTTCAAAGGTCCCCCTAATTACAAGTCAATGGAGGCTGATTTCACCTGCTCTGATTTCAGCTGTAATGGCAAGGAAAAACAAGGACAGTCAATGGATAGGAAACAGGGGTATAAGTTGAGAACTCATGTTACATCTGTCCTATCATTATTATAGCATCATTAGAATTAAATCATGACCTTGGGACTAGAAGGTTCTATCTGCGCAAAGCATAGTTCTGAAATATTGAGCATAAAAGTTTTGACAACCCACTTCTCAGAGCTGTTTTGTAGTGAATTCCTCTTTCATAACCCATTAAGATTCTGATCCTTAAAGGCACCTAAAGTACAGAGTATCAAAATCCTTAGGCATTTGTAAATCAGTTTAGGGAGGTACAATCAAAGATAGAACCTTATGACATTTATGAACCTTATGGAGCTGAAAATGTAAATCTGGGTTCAGCCATAAGGTTCTATCTGAAACTACTGAATTAGACATGTTCAGTTTTTAAGAAGACTGTAGCTATTTGAATACATATATGATAGAATAACACTATTTTACTAAGACAGAATCAGAGAACATCAAATACATTAAGATCATCAGAGGAATTACTGTCATCAATGAACAATGATGTGACAACATCATTTACTTTAAGATTTCTGACAGTGTTGTTTTGTTGCTTGTGAGCCATTATTGCTGGCTAGACTAGCCTAGACCATACTTAAAGGGATATGGCAAATAAATTAGATCTGATTGGTCCGTCTGTATTTATTCAGGCTTGTGATCGGACTGCAGATAGAAACTTATAGCGCCAAGTTCAAATAGGTTGATGTAGATAATTTCACCAAAAATGTACTTTTTAAAAATCAAACTTCACAGACACATGAAGAACCATCTTAAGATCAATTATATGTGACTAACTAATTTTGGGCAAAATTTGCAGATATAACCTTATAGTCCCAAGGTCTCAAAATCAAAGGACCCCACAATTTCAATAAATCATATCCAGTGGCTGCGTTTACACATGTAGCCCAATTCTGATCTTTAACCCAATTGATGACTAAAGCTCTAATCTCATTGGTCAAAACACTATGGATGGCCCTATCTCTCATATGCTACCAGACCTTGACTTAGTCATTGTTTTCCATATCTTGCGTATGACTGCCTATTGACCTATCCTGCATTACTAGTAAAGACAGCTTTCACCAATCAGTGATGTTTACCATCATCATTAACATATGAGCCTTACCCCCCCCCCAAGTTGAACAATCTGAGCCTTACCCCCCCCCCTCTTTCTCTCTCTCTCTCTCCTCTCTCTCTCTCTCTCTCTCTCTCTCTCTCTCTCTCTCTCTCTCTCTCTCTCTCTCTCTCTCTTCTCATTCTCTATATCTCTCTCATTCACTCTCTCTCTCTCCTCTCATTCTCTCTCCCTACCCCCTTTATCTCTCCCTCTCTCTCCCATCTGTCTCTCTCTCTCTCATTCTCTCTCTCTTCCTCCCACTCAATTCAATTCAATTCAAGGGGCTTTATTGGCATGGGAAACATATGTTTTACATTGCCAAATCAAGTTAAATTGAAATAAAAACATATACAAATATTACACTAACACAAGCATGTAAAATGCCATATTATGTCTACATACACTCTCTATCTCTCTCTCCTCTCATTCTCTCTCTCTCCCCCTTCTCCCCCCCCCACCCCCATGAGATAATTCAAATGAGATGATGTTTTGAAACTGAGAGGTTGTACATGAAAACGTCAACTAAGAAATGTTTATTTACATTTTCTGTTGGAAAAAGTTTCACTACATTGGGCCCTACTGAACAAGGCCCTGCAATCAGTTGTTTTCACTGATGTGGACAGGTTCATACTGTGGGTCAAAACCCAGGTACTTCAAATGACGGAGGTCACTGCTGCGGCTGTACTTTTTGGACCTTCATGGCGGCAGCCATTTTGATTCTAAACAAATAAAGACATTGCAGCATTGAATTGCTCCGACAATTCTGTCAGCATTTCTTTTCATTTTCTAGAAGTGTAAGCCAAACGCTTCATAGAGATAAACAAATAGAGATTAATAAATAAAACAGTGAAAAGGAGATTGAAACATCCGCAATGGCTTTGATGTATGTATTGATTCTGGCAGACGGACATGCAGTAAACACCTTCCTCCTCCTCCCATCCTTCGTTATACTTGAAGTCAGCACTCTCTCTTCCTTTCTGAAATCCCTCCATCTAGGCAAAAAGTATAGTGTGTGTGCGTGCGTGCGTGTGCGCGTGACAGATGGTTTGATCAAAGTGATTTCTAATAGCGGTGGTGGTAGATGCTTCTGAATTGTTAAATCTAAAGCTTTTAGAGTTGATTTAACACAGGTAAGTGTTTGCTACGGCGAGGCACCATATATCTTTTGAATTATCCTCTTGGATGGAAGCCAAGCTGTTAGTATGGTACATGGTAGACCTTTCAAAAGTATCACCAGATATCCTCCTCACACTCTCACCTGGTTCACATGATGACACATTAGTAAGATCTGCCACATTTAGAACATAATCAAACACCCAATTTAACTTGCTCACTTGCCAAAATGTATTTTCATCATCTCCTAATTACGGTATTAATTTTGGAAACATAGCGATTAACATTTCTAAGACTCCTACACTCAAGATGGCTTTGCTCATTTCAATTAGACCTTTAAATAAGACACAGCATTTCATTTCCTCATTGCTGTGTTGAATGATAATGATTCAATTCATATTCCTGCTGGCTTATTTTAAGTTGGAAGATCCCCTCCTGAATATATCAAAATGCAGCATGGCTTCTGTGTGTGGCGCTTGTTGCATGGATTCAATCATTTATTTGGTCTGTCTTACTTAGTGGGGATAGACAACAGGACTTCATAAGGTATGGAAAGTAATATTTATCCATCGTCAGTAAGGTGACTGTTTCATGTTTTATTTTGGCATAGTACGTGCTTAACCTCTTAAGGATCTTACCCATTTGAACAATTTTCACCTAAAACGACATACCCAAATCGAACTGCCTGTAGCTCAGGACCTGAAGCAAGGATATGCATATTCTTGATACCATTTGAAAGGAAACACTTTGAAGTTTGTGGAAATTTGAAAATAATATAGGATTATATAACACATTAGATCTGGTGAAAGATAATATCATCTTTGAAATGCAAGAGAAAGGACATAATATTACTTAGGAGTAAAGAAGCAATTTACATTTTGGCCACTAGATGGTAGCAATGTATATGCAAAGTTTTTGACATATGCAATGAACCATTGCATTAATGTTCAAAATGTTGTATCAAGTCTGCCCAAATCTCTTCCTTGGTTTATTGATACATTTTCAAGTACAAAACTGTGCACTCTCCTCAAACAATAGCATGGTATTCTTTCTGCCCATATAAGAAATGTCTATGTCCTGGGAAATGGTCTTGTCACTTACAGTGTCATGCTAATCACATTAGCGCAGGTTAGCACAAGCGTAGTTTGACATTTTGGCAATTAAGCAATGTTTTCTACTTACCCTGAGTCAGATCAACTCATGGATACAATTTGTGTATCTCTGCATGCAGTTTGAAGGAAGTTAGATGTAGTTTCTGGAGCCTTTGCTAACTGCCATGAGCGCAATGACTGAAAGTCTATGAGAGCAGCTATCCATGATGACAGTTGTGGCTGCTTAGCGTAATGTATTGTCATCTCTACCTTCTTGCCCTTTGTGCTGTTGTCTGTGCCAAATAATGTTTGTACCATGTTTTGTGCTGCCACCATGTTGTGTTGCTACCATGTTGTTGTCATGTTACGTTGCTACCATGCTGTGTTGTCATGTGTTGCTGCCTTGCTATGTTGTTGTCTTAGGTCCCTCTTTAGGTAGTGTTGTTTTGTCTCTCTTGTCGTGATGTGTGTTTGGTCCTATATTTATATTTTATTTATTTGTATTTATTTGTATTTTTAATCCCATGACCCGTCCCCGCAGGAGGTGTTTTGCCTTTTGGTAGGCCGTCATTGTAAATAAGAATTTGTTCTTAACTGACTTGCCTAGTTAAATAAAGGTTAAATAAATAAAATAACATTATTAAATATAACTCTGGGTAGAAAGAAGGGCTTGATTGACAAAATGTTGATCTATCCCTTTAACTGTGGTGACATCTGGGAGGAAATTGAATATTTTGTTATTTGAAGGTTCATTATTAGTTGCTTTGGGGTGACTAACACTTGGGGCATTAATTTGATTGCACAACATTGAAACAGATGGTAAGGTATTGCTGCAATGCCCCCAGTTTTATCCACACTGGGGATCGAACTAACATTAAAGTTTGATTGATTTCATGAATGATGTTATTGATAAACCAAACTTTTCGGATTTGTTGTGTTGGAGAAAGGACTTGCTTCACTGTCTGTGCTACTGAAGCCTAATGTGAAGCTGAAGTGGGAGTCCTTGCCAAAAGGCACCACATGTTCTTCCTAATGGATCCCAAACAACTTCAACAGCAGCCTGGTTCCAACTAATTCAGAATGGGCTTACAATCAGCAGAAGGCAACCTAACAGCGCAATTGATTGTCACATAAAAACTTTGTAATTATTTGCCATGTGATACATATAAACCAATGAAACATGACCAATAATGAATACAAATACAAAATGGGCTGCTTCCATGACATTTCCCCTGAGACTGAGTTTAATAAGAAAACAACAACAACAGCAACAACAACAATAACTACAACTGTTCCCGGAGAGCTACCATCCTGTAGGTTTTAACACCAACCCTGTTCCCGGAGAGCTACCATCCTGTAGGTTTTAACACCAACCCTGTTCCCGGAGAGCTACCATCCTGTTGGTTTTAACTCTAACCCTGTTCCTGGAGAGCTACCATCCTGTAGATTTTAACTCCAACCTTGTTCCCGGAGAGATTTTTACTCTGGTTCATAAACTGTATCAGGTTAGTTACAGGAAGGTAAATCTCCGGGAACAGGGTTGCAGTTAAAACCTACAGGAGAGAAGCTCTCCAGGAACAGGGTTGGAGTTAAAACCTACAGGAGTGTTGCTCTCTGGGAACAGGGTTGGAGTTTAATCCTACAGGAAGGTAGCTCTCCAGGAACAGGGTGGGAGAGCCATGGTGTAGAGTGTGCTAGTAGCTCGAGCTGTGCTAGCGTAATTTCATTCCTGAATCAATAAGTAATTGAGACTGCTCTAAAACAGATATTTCCCCCTGGAGGTGTACATTTAGTGTAAGTTCTTGATGTAGTGTATGGGCCTGTGGTGTGTGTACCGTCCAGGTCTCAGCTCGGTCTCCTTCACCTTTCTCCATTGATTTGTCTCCCATGACTCTCTTACCCAATAACTAACCCTTTGCCGGCTTGGGAGGACTTATGATGGTGGTTGGAGTATACGCTAACAACAGCTTAATGTTCATATCATACAGGTGGATACAGGTTTTGTGACATGGTATTTAACTCCGTTATCTTTGGATAATATCTTTGGGAAGAAAAAAATACAAAAAAACGTTTTCTCAGCTAACAGCTGTGCTAGATTAACTTATGCCGTTGCGAGGTCGAGGTTACCCAAATCAAAGTCTTGCAGGTGCAACATTTTATCTTTAATGTAAATTGATTTTGAGATCCAACATTGTCCCCACTCTATCATTTTAATCAAGGTAAAAGCTACAGCGGTCGTTCTTGATATTCAAACTACCAAATGTAATTCATAACCTTGATTAAAGGACAACTCTACTCCTCATGTCAAACTCTTTGGACACTTTAGAAAGCCTGTTATAGCCACATATTATCCGACAGCTCAGTATGTTATGCCAAATGACAGTCAGATTGTTTTATAATGGCGAGAGGAACTTCAGCCAATGTGTACCACACTCTAAGGTGGTTGTTACAATCAATGCTGCTATATCAAATGACAGAGTATCTAACTACACTGAACAAAAATATAAACGCAGCATGTAAAGTGTTGGTCCCATGTTTCATGAGCTGAAATAAACAATCCCAAAAATGTTCCATATGCACATAAAGCTTATTTCTCTCCAACTTTGTGCACACATGTGTTTACATCCCTGTTGGTGAGCATTTCTCCTTTACCAAGATAGTCCATCCACCTGACAAGTGTGGCATATCAAGAAGCTGATTAAACAGCATGATCATTACACAGCTTCCCCTTGTGCTGGGGACAATAAAAGGCCACTTTAAAATGTGCAGTTTTGTCACACAACACAAAGCCACAGATGTCTAAAGTTTTGAGGGAGGAGTATTTCAGTCCGTATAAAGCCCTTTTGTGGGGGAAAACTCATTCTGATTGGCTGGGTAGTAAATGTATTACATTTTGGCAGGCCATTAAGCAAGGAGGTGAGAAAATCTATGAGTGTTGGGTAAGATTATTATTGTGTCTGAATGGGGAGGAACCAGGTTGGCTACTTAGCCTGCATGAGGAGCCTTGGTTTTTTCTGAAGAACAGATTTAACACAGGGGACTGACCTGCCCCAGATTGTATGCTACATTGAACTCCTAACAAATTAGTGGAAGGTTATCCATGGTCAGCTTAATTGCGAGGAGCATATGGTATATTAACTCAT
This sequence comes from Thymallus thymallus, assembly GCA_023634145.1. NCBI lineage: Eukaryota > Metazoa > Chordata > Actinopteri > Salmoniformes > Salmonidae > Thymallus > Thymallus thymallus. The sequence continues at coordinate 20,426,821 of CM042422.1, forward strand.
AATCAAGATGAAATCCTACATTTCTCAGTAAGATCTGTTCTCCTGATCAGACCTCCTACACCCCTCATGTCCACACAAACCTTCTAGTCTATAGTGTATTGAGAGAAATGAAACATGGCTAAAGTACTATACATGGGCATACTGCTCATTGGCTCTGATATGTGGTCGATGTGTAGCACTTGAAAATCTGTTGAAAGTAGGATCTACTAATTACAAACTAATGGGATACAACTAAACCAATCAGCGCGTACATCAGCAAACTGTCAATAGCTACAGTTAACATTCCACACAAGGCAGTGAAACAACACTGAATTAATTTATCATATGATTACATCTCTCTCTTGTTGATTCTGGGCCCCAGCAAATTGTTTCTCAGTGATGGTATGTTTTTCCAGCAACATTGTGAAAAAGAGATTGTTGACTAAATGAATGGAGGAATAATCACAGGTTCCAGGGGAATAACATGCGGAGGAGGAAATGACTCTAGGTGCAAACTGTGATTAGTACAAGAGAACTGTTTTACCTCAGTAAGAATAACAACAGAGCCACAGTCATTGTAAGGGAAAACCCTGACATGACTAGCAGCCTGGAACAGAACAGAAGCTTCATCCTATTTTCTTTCTCCTAGGCTGACAAACAATTAGCTCCTCCGCCATTAGTGCAATTGCATGGTTACAAACTTTGACCTGGTGATAATCCACAACTCCATTCTAATGAGATTCACATATGGCTAACCAGTCACCCTAACCCAGTCACCCTAACCCAGTCACCCTAACCCAGTCACCCTAACCTGCTCCCGAGTGGTGCAGCGGTCTAAGGCACTGCAACTCTGTGCTAGAGGTGTTACTACAGACGCTGGTTCGATCCCGGGGTGTATCACAACCGGCTGTGATCGGGAGTCCCATAGGGCGGCGCACAATTGGCCCAGCGTTGTCCGGGTTAGGGGTAGCCGGGGTAGGCCATCATTGCAAATAACAATTTGTTCTTAACTGACTTACCTGGTTAAACAAAATCTCTAACCTCAACCTTATCCAAAGCAGCACTGGAGTGACACATTACATAACAGGCATAGAGGTCTGTATAAATGATGAGGCAAGCCTTCATGGTTTCCATATAGTTCATTAGAAGTCCACATGGTTATAAACTACAGTCCATTGCTAATCAAATAAACTAGTGTTCCTGCTGTGAGTCATAAACCACCACACTGATGGTTTAATATCTTTTTAATCTCAGGGTTGTATCACAATGTCCACATCTTAGAGTACAATAACTACGGTATATATTTACCGCTGATTACATTAGGCTACGCGCTCAGACTGTTTACATTAGGCTACACGCTCAGACTGTTTACATTAGGCTACACGCTCAGACGGTTAACATTAGGCTACGCGCTCAGACTGTTTACATTAGGCTACATGCTCAGACTGTTTACATTAGGCTACATGCTCAGACTGTTTACATTAGGCTACACGCTCAGACTGTTTGCATTAGGCTACATGCTCAGACTGTTTACATTAGGCTTCACGCTCAGACTGTTTACATTAGGCTACACGCTCAGACTGTTCACATTAGGCTACACCCTCAGACTGTTCACATTAGGCTACACGCTCAGACTGTTCACATTAGGCTACATGCTCAGACTGTTCACATTAGGCTACATGCTCAGACTGTTTACATTAGGCTACATGCTCAGACTGTTTACATTAGGCTACATGCTCAGACTGTTTACATTAGGCTACACGCTCAGACTGTTTACATTAGGCTACACGCTCAGACTGTTTACATTACGCTACACGCTCAGACTGTTTACATTAGGCTACACGCTCAGACTGTTTACATTAGGCTACACGCTCAGACTGTTTACATTAGGCTACACGCTCAGACTGTTTACATTAGGCTACATGCTCAGACGGTTAACATTAGGCTACGCCCTCAGACTGTTTACATTAGGCTACACGCTCAGACTGTTTACATTAGGCTACACGCTCAGACTGTTTACATTAGGCTACACGCTCAGACTGTTTACATTAGGCTACACGCTCAGACTGTTTACATTAGGCTACACGCTCAGACTGTTTACATTAGGCTACACGCTCAGACTGTTTACATGAGTATATTAGTATTAGTATGACATCCGTATCTATGTGGTTTATTAATCACAATTAGACTCAATTTAAATCACGTTCAAGTGTTTTAAAAGTCTAGATGTAGGTTTGGCGCTGATCACATTGAACAACCTGATACAATTAAGACAATCATTACACTCTAGAAATCTAAACATCTACTACTATTCCCCAATCTCTTCAAACATTGAATTACACAAAATAGAGGTTTTATTATGTCAACATAAACAAAAGTGTTAAATTGAACACCCAGTAAGTTTATCTTGTATTGCCCCACTCTACACAAAAGTAAATTGAACACCTTTGAAAGTGTTAAGATTGAAACATTGAGAAGCCTGTGCATCAAGTGAGTTTGTAGAGGAGTGAGGGCTATCTGTAGACAAAAGCCTTTTACTATCACATCAACCAGTAAGAGGGGGTGACATCTTTGAAAGACATCCTTTCAAGTCATATCATCCCTGCTGATTGATTACACTCTCCCTCTCAACCGCTTTTGTAACATAATGTCTGGCCTCTCGTTTCACCTTGACCTTTGCGACGTCTTTAGTGCCTCTTCTTCTTGCGCTGTGACTCAACTGAGCCAAAGAGAAGGAGTGGAGGAGAAAAAGAGATGGAAAGAACTTGACATTTTTGATGCATTGTGAGATCCCTGTGTGCTACTTCAGTACAGCTGGTGAATTTGCAGGAAAGAGACTGTGAATGATGTTGGGGAGATAATTTGAGGTAACTGCGATACGCTTTTGTTTCCAATCTTAAAGCACCCTGGCAGCTGTCGTTTCCACCTATCTCATTAATCATGTTAAAAAATCATAACTTTTTTACGGTTGAAAGTACGAGTGTTTATCCGTTACTATGAAATGAAGGGAACCCAGAAAGTTGAAGTTATCAAAAGTGTGTAGGGAGTCTGAAACAAACATGAAATCCCTCTTTCCCCCTGAGACGTACAAGCAGCACTACACTATCCTTACTATATAAAGGGCACCTGGCCTCAAGGCACACATCTGGTGCAGAGAGGAAAAGGGACAAAGTGTGGTGTAACAATTCCCACATCTATCGTACAGACACATTCTGCCCACCTCTATCGTACAGACACATTCTGCCCACCTCTATGGTACAGACACATTCTGCCCACCTCTATGGTACAGACACATTCTGCCCACCTCTATGGTACAGACACATTCTGCCCACCTCTATGGTACAGACACATTCTGCCCACCTCTATCGTACAGACACATTCTGCCCACCTCTATGGTACAGACACATTCTGCCCACCTCTATGGTACAGACACATTCTGCCCACCTCTATGGTACAGACACATTCTGCCCACCTCTATGGTACAGACACATTCTGCCCACCTCTATCGTACAGACACATTCTGCCCACCTCTATGGTACAGACACATTCTGCCCACCTCTATGGTACAGACACATTCTGCCCACCTCTATGGTACAGACACAGTGTGCCCACTATGGTACAGACCCAGTGTGCCCACTTCTATGGTACAGACACATTCTTCCCACCTCTATGGTACAGACACAGTGTGCCCACCTCTATGGTACAGACACACTGTGCCCACTATGGTACAGACACATTCTGCCCAACTCCAGAGCACAGACACATTCTGCCCAACTCCAGGGCACAGACACATTCTGCCCAACTCCAGGGCACAGACACATTCTAACCAACTCCAAGGCACAGACACATTCTAACCAGGTCCAGGGCACAGACACATTCTGCCAAACTCTAGAACACAGACACGTTCTGCCCAACTCTAGAACACAGACACATTCTGCCTAACTCTAGAACACAGACACGTTCTGCCCAACTCTAGAACACAGACACATCTGCCAAACTCTAGAACACAGACAGGTTCTGCCCAACTCTAAAACACAGACACGTTCTGCCCAACTCTAGAACACAGACACATTCTGCCCAACTCTAGAACACAGACACATTCTGCCAAACTCTAGAACACAGACACGTTCTGCCCAACTCTAGAACACAGACACATTCTGCCTAACTCTAGAACACAGACACGTTCTGCCCAACTCTAGAACACAGACACGTTCTGCCCAACTCTAGAACACAGACACATTCTGCCCTACTCTAGAACACAGACACATTCTGCCCAACTCTAGAACACAGACACATTCTGCCCAACTCTAGAACACAGACACATTCTGCCCAACTCTAGAACACAGACACATTCTGCCCAACTCTAGAACACAGACACATTCTGCCCAACTCTAGGACACACACATTCTGTGCCACAGCCATCGTCCGTGTTCTTCTTTAGCTATGATTGGACAAGTGCTCCAGAGGCCGGAATAATGACTAAAAGTTGCCAAGCTGGCAGGATTTCTTACCAGTTGGAAACAACTCATTGTGTGAGTAAACCTATTGCTGTGGGTGGGTGATGTTTTGATGATTTCCAACTTTTAAAATGAATCATATGTGTTAATGGTGTATCAGTGCCAAGAATTAAATATGGCCAAGATTATGCAGTATACCAAGACTGTACTTATACAAATGTATCTCTCTCTCTCTCTCTCTCTCTCTCTCTCTCTCTCTCTCTCTCTCTCTCTCTCTCTCTCTCACCCCCTTTCTGCCGGGGCTTCCGGTGGTTTTCCCCTCAGGTGGGAGGCCTCTCTCCAAAGTTTAAATTTGAATTGTAGTGTCTGTTTGGCCACAGTGTGTAGAGGCTGCAGTGTGTAGAAGCTGCAGTGTGTAGAGGCTGCAGTGTGTAGAGGCTGCAGTGTGTAGAAGCTGCAGTGTGTAGAGGCTGCAGTGTGTAGAAGCTGCAGTGTGTAGAGGCTGCAGTGTGTAGAGACTGCAGTGTGTAGAAGCTGCAGTGTGTAGAGGCTGCAGTGTGTAGAGGCTGCAGTGTGTAGAGGCTGCAGTGTGTAGAGGCTATAGTGTGTAGAGGCTGCAGTGTGTAGAGCCTGCAGTGTTTAGAGGCTGAAGTGTGTAGAGGCTGCAGTGTGTAGAGGCTGCAGTGTGTAGAGCCTGCAGTGTTTAGAGGCTGCAGTGTGTAGAGGCTGCAGTGTGTAGAGGCTGCAGTGTGTAGAAGCTGTAGTGTGTAGAAGCTGCAGTGTGTAGAGGTTGCAGTGTGTAGAGGCTGCAGTGTGTAGAGGCTGCAGTGTTTAGAGGCTGCAGTGTGTAGAGGCTGCAGTGTTTAGAGGCTGCAGCTTAGATATGTTGCAGTGTAGACAGGTTGCAGTGTAGACAGGTTGCAGTGTAGACAGGTTGCAGTATAGAGAGGTTGCAGTGTGTAGAGGCTGCAGCTTAGAGATGTTGCAGCTTAGAGATGTTGCAGCTTAGAGATGTTGCAGCTTAGAGATGTTGCAGCTTAGAGATGTTGCAGTGTAGATAGGTTGCACTGGCTTCGGCTAGTTGCAGTTGGCCTAATTAGCTCCCACCAATTACTAAAGCACCCTCGCGGGCATCGGGGACAGGGTGGAGGAAAGGGGGTGAGGTGGGAGGGAATGAAGGAGGGAAGTAAAGGGGGAGTGGGGAGGGGGGAGTTTGAAGACACTCAGGCAAGTTACGGTTCAACAGAAAACTTCACAGAGGGTCTGAGGGTTAAAAATGGGGGGATAAAAACAGTCTGCAGGGAGGAGGAGAGCGGAGGAGAGAAAAAGAAGACTCTTGCCAATACACCTGACATTTCTCTCTCCAGTGTTCCCATCTCACCAATTACAATTAGGTTGTAATTGTTTGGGTAATTATGATTACATATTTGGTGCGACGCCAGCGGACCGCTCTCCTGTGCAGGTTTTACATCTTCATTTCCTAACCTGACAATAAGATGTGAGATGGGGTTGGAATCTACCACAGTTTTAAATATGTGTTATATATTGATAGAGGAATTTGTACGTTTAAAGTAATGACTAAAGTATTCCACCCAAAGGTGTGTGAACTGTGTGAAATGTGTGAAATGCATTAGTATCATAACAGGTGTTGAGTTTGGGTAAGACTGCAATTATAGTGTAACAACTGGGATGTTGTCTTGTGTTTGTGCAATCGTAAGACAACTGTGGAAACCAGACATCTCCTCACAGGGAGGAGAAGTAAAAGCTTGCTTGCAAAATATAGACAACATGATTTTTTATTTTATTTATTTATTTTATTTCACCTTTATTTAACCAGGTAGGTCAGTTGAGAACAAGTTCTCATTTACAACTGCGACCTGACCAAGACAAAGCAAAGCAGTGCGACAAAACACAACACAGAGTTACACAGTAAACAAACAATGATAACTGAGTGTGAGTTCAGTCTGTCCGAACAGAGAAACAATGTATGAAAAGTACAGAATGTCTTGAAGGGAGTGACATGAGATAACAGGAACTTGTGTGTGTATAAAAAGAGGGGCTCCTCATGACAGGGGCAGAGCTCTCTGAATAAAGAACGGACCATTGCAAGCTGGGGCTCTGTCTGTATTATTAAAAACTGACGCCTTACAACCTTCAGGATACAGATAGAGTTATGAAATAGTTAATTTAGAACATTGAGATAGAAATTCTCGTGACATATATTGTACTATGTAGATATATACACACACAGATCAAATCCAATGTTATTTTTCACATGCGCCGAATACAACTGGTGTAGTCTTTATTGCGAAATGCTTGCTTACAAGCCCTTCACAACTATGCAGAGATTAAAAATAAATTTTTTTATAGTAACTCAAGAGCTTGAAGGGATATTTTACCCATCTACAGTGCATTCGGAAAATATTCAGACCCCTTCCCTTTTTCCACATTCTGTTACGTTACGGCCTTATTCTAAAATGGAGATAGGACCCTTTTTTTCAATTTTCACCTAAAATGACTTACCCAAATCTAACTGCCTGTAGCTCAGGGCCTGAAGCAAGGATATGCATATTCTTCATATAATTTGAAAGGAAACACTTTGAAGTTTGTGGAAATGTGAAATTCATGTAGGATGATATAACAAGTAAAAAAACATGCGTTTTCAATTATAATTTTTTTCATCGTCTTTGAAATGAGAGAGAAAGGACAGACAGGGATGTAGGATTCTAGTTGCAATTTAGATGTTGTCCACCAGATAGCAGCAGTGTGTGTGCAAAGAATCTGACTGATCAAGTGAATAATTACATCACTACACAATATTTTGTATCAAGTCTTCCAGGTGTTTTCCCAGATGTAGAGAACATTTAAAAAATGCTATGGTAATACAACATTTAAGTTTGCACACTCCCAGGAATGTCATACATGATGGATCATTAGCTTCCCCACAGAAAATACACTGACCTTCACACATCTAGATGGCCGGGCAGGGTGGCTGTGGAGCCAGAGGTCAAACTACTCTACATTTTATCTCTGGGACCCTCAGGATGACAAAACAGAGCAAGATTACTGAATGTAAGTACATTATTTACCTTCAGAGGTGAATGTACCAAACCAGTTGCCGTGATAAAAGTGTTTTGTTGTTGTGCACTATCCTCAAACAATAGCATGGTATTTTTTAGATGTAATAGCTACAGTAGGGTGCATCAGGGGTGGGCAGGAGAAGGAGTACAGGAGTGCAATCAATGACTTTGTGTTGTGGTGTGAGCAGAACCACCTTCAGCTCAACATCAGCAAAACAAAGGAGATGTTGGTGGACTTCAGGAGAACCAAGGCCCAACTGACTGCAGTCCCTATACAGGAAATGGTTAGGTCATACAAGTTCCTGGGAGTCAATATGGACAACAGCTGGAATAGGTTGGTAACACCGGGGCCCTGTACAAAAAGGGCCAGAGCCGACTCTACTTTCTGAGGAGGCTCAGGTCCTTCAACGTGTGCAGTAAACTACTACATACCTTCTACCAGTCTGTGGTGGTCTTTTTTGCTGAGGTGTGCTGGGGCGCCAACAAAGACATTTCCCCTTGGGGATCAATAAAGTATCTATCTATCTATCTATCTATCTATCTATCTATCTATCTATCTATCTATCTATCTATCTATCTATCTATCTATCTATCTATCTATCTATCTATCTATCTATCTATCTATCTATCTATCTATCTATCTATCTATCTATCTATCTATCTATCTATCTATCTATCTATCTATCTATCTAATCTATCTATCTATCTATCTATCTATCTATCTATCTATCTATCTATCTATCTATCTATCTATCTATCTATCTATCTATCTATCTATCTATCTATCTATCTATCTATCTATCTATCTATCTATCTATCTATCTATCTATCTATCTATCTATCTATCTATCTATCTATCTATCTATCTATCTATCTATCTATCTATCTATCTATCTATCTATCTATCTATCTATCTATCTATCTATCTATCTATCTATCTATCTATCTATCTATCTATCTATCTATCTATCTATCTATCTATCTATCTATCTATCTATCTATCTATCTATCTATCTATCTATCTATCTATCTATCTATCTATCTATCTATCTATCTATCTATCTATCTATCTATCTATCTATCTATCTATCTATCTATCTATCTATCTATCTATCTATCTATCTATCTATCTATCTATCTATCTATCTATCTATCTATCTATCTATCTATCTATCTATCTATCTATCTATCTATCTATCTATCTATCTATCTATCTATCTATCTATCTATCTATCTATCTATCTATCTATCTATCTATCTATCTATCTATCTATCTATCTATCTATCTATCTATCTATCTATCTATCTATCTATCTATCTCTCCCCTCTTATCCCATAGTTCACGATTATCTCCTTGACAACTGACATTGAGGGAGAGGTTGTTGTTCTGGCACTACATTGCTAAGTCTCTGACCTCCTCCCCATAGGCTGTCTCATTGCCGTCGGTGATCAGGCCTACCACAGTCATGTCGTCAGCAAAGTTGAATCCACTGAGTACTATGTGCACAGCGTCATCACCCAGCCATGTTTCAGTAAGGCATACTATTGGAGCTTTTCATGTCTCATCCATGGAGGCGAGCGCCGTTCGGTTTTCTCTACGCCTCAGTTTCACCAGGACTCCACCTCGTCTCCCACGTCTACGCCTTCAGCGTTTTGGTAGCCCATGGAAAAAAAGGAATAGGGACTGGCATGAACAGGGAAACAGCTGAGTCGGAGTTGAAGTTATATTTGATGTCGAAATGGAGAATAGTAACTGTCGATTTGATGTCCAGAAGTGCTTGGCGGTCGTATCGTATGTGATAATAGTATGATAGATAAACACTATAAAAATCGGAAAAGTTGGGTTGGAATCGTAAGATGTCACCCTTCTCTGTCAGCTCCATCTTTACACGCTCGCGTGCACACACACACACACACACACACACACACACACACACACACACACACACACACACACACACACACACACACACACAGACACACACACACACACACACACACACACACACACACACACATATACACACACACACACACACACCTCCATCCCTATCCCAGCCATGACCTCAATTTGTAACTTGAGCTCTGATTTTGACTTGCTCGCAGCCTTCTGCTTATCAAGTCTGCCTGTGCTGATGCTGAAGGCACTGCTTGTCCAAGTGAACAAAGGCAGGTGAAGAGAAGGGCACATCGAGTGGAGTTACAAATTCCACTGTGTGAGAGAGAAAAGCTCATGGCTAAATATCTTGTCAGGTAGTTTCTATAGACATCTCTGTTGCCATTGACCTTTGTGAGGGCGGTATCTAGAGGTCAAACTTGGTGAGCATGATAAATAGGCCTAGAACATTCTATCCTCTGGTGAGTCATTGTGCTCCTTTCATTTGAATGTTGTAACAATGACAGTTATGTCATAACTCCTATTCAGCAGTATTCTCCCACTGTATTCTCCCATTGTATTCTCCCATTGTATTCTCCTACTGTATTCTCCCATTGTATTCTCCTACTGTATTCTCCCATTGTATTCTCCTACTGTATTCTCCCATTGTATTCTCCCACTGTATTCTCCCATTGTATTATTCAGCTATATTCTCTCATTATATTATTTATCTGTATTCTTCCACTGTATTATTTCGACTGTATTATCCCACTGTATTATTCAGATGTATTCTCCCACTGTATTCTCCCATTGTATTATTCAGCTGTATTCTCTCATTATAGTATTCATCTGTATTCTCCCACTGTATTATTCAGCTGTGTTATTCCACTGTATTATTCAGATGTATTATCCTACTGTATTATCCCACTGTATTATTCAGCTGTATTATTCCACTGTATTATTCCGATGTATTATCCTACTGTATTCTCCCATTGTATTCCCCCATTGTATTATTCAGCTGTATTATTCAACTGTGTTATACCACTGTATTATTCAGTTTTAATTTCCCACTGTATTATTCAGATGTATTCTCCCACTGCATTCTCCCATTGTATTATTCAGCTGTATTCTCTCATTATAGTATTCATCTGTATTCTCCCACTGTATTATTCAGCTGTGTTATTCCACTGTATTATTCAGATGTATTATCATACTGTATTATCCCACTGTATTATTCAGCTGTATTATTCCACTGTATTATTCCGATGTATTATTACCTACTGTATTCTCCCATTGTATTATTCAGCTGTATTATTCAACTGTGTTATTCCACTGTATTATTCAGTTTTAATTTCCCACTATATAATTCAGCTGTATTCTCCCACTGTATTTTCCAACTGTATTCTCTCACTGTATCTCATTGTATTATTCAGCTGTATTGTCCCACTGTATTCTTCAGCTGTATGATTGAGCTGTATTCTTCCAATGCATCATCGAACTGCATTATTACATTGTATTGTCCAACTGTATCATTCAGCTGTAATATTCAGCTGTATTCTCCCACTGTATTATCCAGCTGTATTACTCCACTGTATTCTCCCACTGAATCATTCATCTGCAATATTCAGCTGTATTTTACCACCGCATTATTCAGCTGTATTATTACACTGTATTATTCAGCTGTATTCTACCACTGTATTCCTCAAATGTATTATTTAACTGTATTCCCCCACTGTATTATTCAGCTGTATTTTCCCACTATATAATTTAGCTGTATTCTCCCACTGTATTATTCAACTCTATTCTCTCATCAATTAGCTGTAATATTCAGCCATAGTGTCCAAATGTATTATTTAGCTGTATTATTGAGCTGTATGGTCCAATGTATTACATAGCTGTATTGTTAAACTGTATTATCCGACTGTATTATTCAGCTGTATTTCCCCACTATATAATTTTATTGAATTCTCCCACTGTATCATCCAGCTGTATTCTTCAGCTGTATTGTCCCAATGCATCATTCAGCTGTATTATTCTGATGTATTGTACCACTGTATTATTCAGCTGTATGATTGAGCTGTATGATTGAGATGTATTCTCACACTGTATTAATTCAGCTGTATTCTCCCAATGTATTATTCAGCTGCATTATCACACTGTATTCTCAAACTGTATCATTCAGCTGTGTTATTCAGATGCATTATTGAGATGCATTCTCTCAATGTATTTTTCAGCTGCATTCTCACACTGTATTCTCAACTGTATCATTCATCTGTATTATTCAGAAGTATTGTCCCACTGTATTATTCAGTTGTATGATTTAGCTGTATTCTCTCAATGTATTATTCAGCTGCATTATCCCACTGTATTCCCCAACTGTATCATTCAGCTGTAATATTCAGCTGTATTCTCACTCTATTCTTCAGCTGGATTTCCCCAATGCATTCCCACTTTAACATTCAGCTGTAATTTTTGTTATTGTGTTATTGAGCTGTATTCTTCCAATGTATTATTCAGCTGCATTAATCCACTGTATTCTCCAACTGTATCCTTCATCTGTACTCTTCAACTGTATTATCTCACTGTATTATTCAACTGTATTATTCAGCTGTATTCTCCCACTGAATTATTCAGCTGTATTATTCAGCTGTATTCTCCTAATGTAATATTCAGCTGTATTATTTCATTTAAAACACTACTAGCTGGAACACAATGAATGGACCTTTTAGAATCAATTACCCACTGGCACATAGACATAATCAGATGTTTTTAACCTCATAGGTTGACATGTCAATGAGACAACCTTATAACTGTCATTGTCTCAGAGTGTCCCTATAGCTGATAGGTCCAGGTGTGGAATATTCCTGCTGTTTTTGTGTGGGTTTCCTTTCACTTTGGGCTTCCTCCTCTCTAACCCTCTCTTCACTCTTAGGCTGATCATTTTGCTCCTTGTTGCTAGGCAACCCCGTCTTAAGATCTTCCCGGTAGAGTTATGAAGGTAATAAAACAATGCCTCAAGACATCCAGCCATGGGATCTAAAAAAGCCTGTGAGAGAGAGAGAAAGAGAGAGAGAGAGAGAGAGAGAGAGAGAGAGAGACAGAGACAGAGACAGAGGCAGAGAGAGAGACAGAGAGAGAGACAGAGAGACAGAGACAGAGACAGAGAGAGAGAGAGAGAGAGAGAGAGAGAGAGAGAGAGAGAGAGAGAGAGAGAGAGAGAGAGAGAGAGAGAGAGTGAGAGAGACAGTGAGAGAGACAGTGAGAGAGAGACAGAGAGAGAGTGAAAGAGTGTGAGAGAGAGTGAGAGAGTGAGACAGAGAGACAGAGAGACAGAGTGAAAGAGTGTGAGAGAGAGTGAGAGAGTGACAGAGAGAGAGAGAGACAGAGTGACAGAGTGAAAGAGTGTGAGAGAGAGTGAGAGAGTGAGACAGAGAGAGCTCATGGATGTCCTTGCAGAAGATGACCAACCTGTGATGTATAGCCTGTAACCCACCAACATCCAGTGATGCCCCTTTTCATTCTGGTTGGCACTTTCATTTATTACAACTTTGACCCTTTCTCCAGCGCTGACACACACTTCAAACACACACACACTTCAAACACACACACACACACACACACACACACACACACACACACACACACACACACACACACACACACACACACACACACACACACACACACACACGCACATTTGTATTTTTATTATAACTTTGGTCTGTTCTGTAACACATATACACACACATGGCTAAACTCATGTACACACACACACACACACACATTTTTATTATAACTTTGGTCTGTTCTGTAACACATATACACATACATGGCTAAACTCATACACACACACACACACACACACACACACACACACACACACACACACACACACAAACACAAACACTTTCCAAGGCTAGGATCTGTCAATCAGGCTCGATTGAGATCCCTGTAAGAAAGAGGAGCCTTCCAAGGATACCCAGAGAAAAGACTGTTTCAAACAAAGCATTTGGAGTCAACGGCACTAAGATCCTCTGGGTGATCTAAATTATAACTAGGCACAGGGGAAATGAAACTTTTGTTTTATTTCATTTGTTGTTTTTTCGTTCTCCCCCTCCACCCCTTGTAGACAAAAGAACTTCAAAGCAGGCTCTTACTAATACAAGCAATAAATAACTCCCACAAGATTTTATGTGAATGTAGTTCTCTCTTCCCCCTGTGGTTTTATGACTGACACAATCTGTTAAGAGAGTCTTCCAGCTATCATCCTTTCCCCATATCCACAATAAATGTTTCGCCAAATCCAACCGGCATCGAGGGGGAAGAAGAGAACAGAAAGAGGTGAAGAATGAAAAAGGAGAAGAGCCCAAAAACAAATGAAGACAGGGGCTACAAAACACCAACCGACAACACAATCAACTGAAGACAGGGGCCAGAAAACACCAACTGACAACACAATCAAATAAATACAAGGGCCACAAAAGACCAACCGACAACGCAATCAAGAGAAGACCGGGGCTACAAAACACCAACCGACAACACAATCAAATGAAGACAGGGGCCACAAAACACCAACTGACAACACAATCAAATGAAGACAGGGGCCACAAAACACCAACCGACAACACAATCAAAGTGGCTGGAGTCCTTTTTCTCTGAAGACAGTACTCCATAGGGAAGACAGGACTCCATAGGGTAGACAGACCTCCATAGGGAAGACAGGCCTCTATAGGGAAGACAGGACTCCATAGGGAAGACAGGCCTCCATAGGGAAGACAGGCCTCTATAAGGAAGACAGGCCTCCATAGGGAAGACAGGCCTCCATAGGGAAGACAGGCCTCCATATGGAAGACAGACCTCCATAGGGAAGACAGACCTCCATAGGAAAGACAGTACTCCATAGGGAAGACAGGACTCCATAGGGAAGACAGGACTCCATAGGGAAGACAGGCCTCCATAGGGAAGACAGTACTCCATAGGGAAGACAGTACTCCATAGGGAAGACAGTACTCCATAGAGAAGACAGGCCTCCATAGGGAAGACAGTACTCCATAGGGAAGACAGTACTCCATAGAGAAGACAGGACTCCATAGGGAAGACAGGACTCCATAGGGAAGACAGACCTCCATAGGGAAGACAGACCTCCATAGGGAAGACAGACCTCCATAGGGAAGACAGTACTCCATAGGGTAGACAGGCCTCCATAGGGAAGACAGGACTCCATAGGGAAGACAGGACTCCATAGGGTAGACAGGACTCCATAGGGAAGACAGGACTCCATAGGGTAGACAGGACTCCATAGGGAAGACAGGCCTACATAGGGAAGACAGGACTCCATAGGGAAGACAGGACTCCATAGGGAAGACAGGACTCCATAGGGAAGACAGACCTCCATAGGGAAGACAGGACTCCATAGGGAAGACAGTACTCCATAGGGAAGACAGACCTCCATAGGGAAGACAGGACTCCATAGGGAAGACAGGACTCCATAGGGAAGACAGTACTCCATAGGGAAGACAGGACTCCATAGGGAAGACAGTACTCCATAGAGAAGACATGCCTCCATAGGGAAGACAGTACTCCATAGGGAAGACAGGACTCCATAGGGAAGACAGGACTCCATAGGGAAGACAGGCCTCCATAGGGAAGACAGACCTCCATAGGGAAGACAGACCTCCATAGGGAAGACAGACCTCCATAGGGAAGACAGTACTCCATAGGGTAGACAGGCCTCCATAGGGAAGACAGGACTCCATAGGGAAGACAGGACTCCATAGGGTAGACAGGACTCCATAGGGAAGACAGGACTCCATAGGGTAGACAGGACTCCATAGGGAAGACAGGCCTCCATAGGGAAGACAGGACTCCATAGGGAAGACAGACCTCCATAGGGAAGACAGACCTCCATAGGGAAGACAGGACTCCATAGGGAAGACAGGCCTCCATAGGGAAGACAGACCTCCATAGGGAAGACAGGACTCCATAGGGAAGACAGTACTCCATAGGGAAGACAGGACTCCATAGGGAAGACAGACCTCCATAGGGAAGACAGGACTCCATAGGGAAGACAGTACTCCATAGGGAAGACAGGACTCCATAGGGAAGACAGTACTCCATAGGGAAGACAGGACTCCATAGGGAAGACAGACCTCCATAGGGAAGACAGGACTCCATAGGGAAGACAGGACTCCATAGGGAAGACAGGACTCCATAGGGAAGACAGGACTCCATAGGGTAGACAGGACTCCATAGGGAAGACAGGCCTCCATAGGGAAGACAGGACTCCATAGGGAAGACAGGACTCCATAGGGAAGACAGGACTCCATAGGGAAGACAGTACTCCATAGGGAAGACAGGCCTCCATAGGGAAGACAGACCTCCATAGGGAAGACAGACCTCCATAGGGAAGACAGGACTCCATAGGGAAGACAGTACTCCATAGGGAAGACAGGACTCCATAGGGAAGACAGACCTCCATAGGGAAGACAGGACTCCATAGGGAAGACAGTACTCCATAGGGAAGACAGGACTCCATAGGGAAGACAGTACTCCATAGGGAAGACAGGACTCCATAGGGAAGACAGACCTCCATAGGGAAGACATGACTCCATAGGGAAGACAGACCTCCATAGGGAAGACAGGACTCCATAGGGAAGACAGACCTCCATAGGGAAGACAGGACTCCATAGGGAAGACAGGACTCCATAGGGAAGACAGGCCTCCATAGGGAAGACAGTACTCCATAGGGAAGACAGGACTCCATAGGGAAGACAGTACTCCATAGGGAAGACAGTACTCCATAGGGAAGACAGGACTCCATAGGGAAGACAGACCTCCATAGGGAAGACAGTACTCCATAGGGAAGACAGTACTCCATAGGGAAGACAGGACTCCATAGGGAAGACAGACCTCCATAGGGAAGACAGTACTCCATAGGGAAGACAGTACTCCATAGGGAAGACAGGACTCCATAGGGAAGACAGTACTCCATAGGGAAGACAGGACTCCATAAATCCTCAGCCACATGTTGTTTTCATTGTTTTATTTTTTTCTATAGTTTCTATCTATTTAGGTCTTGGACGGCATCGTCGTGCTGGATTGCAGCCGGAGAGATGTGCTCTCCCTAATCAGAATGCAAATGTTGATTCTCCCTAGTGGACATAAGCACGTCTTGGAGGGTGAATCTCAAGCTCAAATGTTGATTCTCCCTAGTTGACATTATCGTGTCTTGGAGGGTGAATCTCAGGCTCAAATTGAATGAAGATGAATGCAGGGTGATTTCGATGCTAGAAAAGCGAGGCAGTTGCCAAATTAAAAACATGGCCGTGAAAAAAAATCTGCAGAGACCGGGAAAGATAAAATGTAGATTGATAAATAGATAGATAGGTACTTTATTGATCCCCGAGGGAAATTTCTTTGTCAAGCAGCTACGAAAAAACACAGGGCAGGTGCAAAATGCAGGTCAATGGCAGAGAAATACTTAAATAGCTAAAAGTACGTATGATATAAGTGAGGGTAATAATAGTTTAATTAATATACAGACTGGTTAAATGAACAGGTAAGTCCTGAGTGAATGAGTGATTACAGACCAGAGTTATTCACGGATGGATGCCTAATTGTTAAACTAGATCCTAACACCCCAACAGATCCAGATCTATGTTGCAGACAGCACGGCACCCCGGTGAGGCATTAAATAGTCTAATAGCCGCCAGCAGGAAGGACCTCCTGTAGCGCTCTCTGGCACACCGTGGTGGGATCAGTCTGTGACTGAAGGTGCTCCTCTGCGTCATAACCATGGCATGCAGAGGGTGGGTGACGTTGTCCATGATGGCCAGCAGTTTGGCCAGGATCCTTCTTTCCACCACCTTCTCTAGAGTGTCAAGGCTAATCCCCAGAACAGAGCTAGCCTTCCTGATCAACTTATTTACCCGAGAAGCATCACCGGCTGGCCACCACAGACTGGTAGAAGGTATGCAGTAGTAAATTATGCGGGGAGTGAGAGAAGAGGGAGGAGAGGGATGGCACAGCAATGATTGGAACACTTTAGTTAGCAGGTTGTCAATCATGTTAAATTCTTCAGAACACGTGGTCAGTGTCAACCATATAAATGTGTTTACAGCACGTGTGTACAGTACAAGATTGATTGAATGTGTGTTTGTGGGTTTGTGTACAGTATTAGTGTCTGCGTGTGTGAGTTTGTGGATAAGACTGATTGTGCATTGGTGTACTGTATGTGCACATACGTGCGTGTGGGGGGAAAGCTATGAGTGTACATGTACAGTACACATCTTCAAGCGAGGGGGCCTTTAGAGTGTCCGTTTGTCACGCAGGTCTGTGTGAACAGACTGATTTGTGAGCCATCGATGAGATGGATCTGAGCTCTGAGGCCCGAGAGCCACGCAGGGTCGAGGGAGGGAGGGGAAGAGACGGAAGAGTGGAGCGAGGACCGATTCGATCCACAGTCTGTCGTTTCATCCTACTTTTTCTATTCTTTCTCCACCACTCGACAAGATGAGGTATGCCTAGTCTTCCAGCTCTTCTGAGGATTGTTTTTGTGTGTGTCGGTGGGGAGGCGGTGGCGGTGGGGAGGGGGGATGTGGGATGTCGACGTCGCCAACGAACCACATCGCATTAGGATTCCGCCGTCACCTCGTTCTGTCAGTGACGAGCACTCCCGCCAGCTTCCTATCTCTTCAGGTTCACCACTCTCTACCATGTCTGGCATTTGCTATCTGATTTTAGGGAGGTGACACCAGCCGGGGGAGCACAAAAACAGCGCTGCACCCCTTTCACCCTCACCACAGTAACAAATCACAAACATAACACTGTCAACAGTTTGACAGCCATATACCTTTTAATCTGCCGCCCAGATGACACGTGGTAATCTATTTTAGCGTATTGTCACACCTAGTGATACCGAGATACGGTGACGAAATTTAGTCAGTAGCTACATGGGATGGATTTTGTTATGTTTATGTGTGTATTTGTGTCAGTAGGACGCAGTAGTCTGTATGAAGTCTACGTCTCAAGTATTTGCTGATACATTTTGGAAAGTATGAAAAGTAAGTATAAAATAGTTAGACAAAGCATGAATCTTTAAACCAGAAGAAAGTTCAACATAACAGCCCTGCTTTACATTTGATGATGCACTGACCTCTAAGATTACTCAAAATACAGTTGGCTGTTAATTCCTCTTTCAACCCCCTCACCTGCATTAACATTTTCCAGTCCTTCACTGGCCTTTTGAAGCCAAATGAGACGATTATAAAGTGTCTTTGACTGGACTAATAGAGAAGTCATTATCTCCAGCATCAAATAAAGACTCCTTTTCTTATCCTCAAGTCAGCCCTGCCCGACTGAAAGGTTGTTCTGGTCTTTCTTCCTTTCAGAACTGGAAATCGCTCTCTCATTCTCTTTTTCAACTTCTTCATTTTCTGAAGCTCATGTCCGTTGGCTCTTCTTAGACGACCTTCAGGAATATAGCCAGATTTTGATCGTAAGTGCCACTACTCTGAAATGTGAGTTACTTCATGAATTGATTCTTAGCTAACTGCATGTTCATGTTTGGGATCTATAAACTGTTTGAAATGAAAAGTGATAAACCATGACTGCTGGGTTGTGTTCATTATCAGCAAACAGGAGTAACTTTTTGTAACCAATGATGCAAGACCCACCAGAACTTGCCCAATTATACAACAAATGTTTGTGTTCTGTTTCAAAACCTCTTACGTTCGCTTCTGCTGAACACAGCACAGCATGTGCTAAAAAAGACGTAGAAGGAGCATAACCAAAACCTTGGATGTGAACAGGTTGTTATGAACAGGTTGTTATGAACAGGCTGTTATGAACAGGTTGTTATGAACAGGTTGTGTGGTGGCGACCGTCTCCTCTCTCTACACTTAGCTTGTTTAGGTGTGGGTCATTAGTTAGTGAAATATATGCCAATTAGGAGACTGGAGCTACTCGTCTGAAACCAAGTATGGAGAAGTAGCTAAACTTACTCAACCATACGGACTCATTTTGTGCGGCAGGAAGCCTAGCTGTTAGAACGTTGAGCAAATAACCTAAAGGTTGCTGGTTCGAATACCCTTGCCCGACAAGGTGAAAAACCTGTCAATGTGTCCTTGAGCAAGGCACTTAACCCTAATTTGCTCCAGGGGCTGACCCTGTAGGCAGGCTGTCATTATAAATAAGAATTTGCTCTTAACTGACTTGCCTATTTAAATAAAGGTTACATTTGTCTTATATATAGATACAAAGAGAGAAAGAGTCGTCTGTGTCTTGAGCTGATAGCTATTATGGCAATTGTGTCTGTCTTACATCAATTTGGAGAGGTCTTCATCTGCTAAAAGACAACTCTTTGATGTGAAACTGGGTATTCTCACTGCAAAACACACATACTATGTGTCACTCACTCACTCACTCACTCACTCACTCACTCACTCACTCACTCACTCACTCACTCACTCAGTCACTCACTCACTCACTCACTCACTCACTCACTCACTCACTCACTCACTCACTCACTCACTCACTCACTCACTCACTCACTCACTCACTCACTCACTCACTCACTCACTCACTCACTCACAGTGCATGCACAGTCCCACCATGCATATCTTATAAATCTTTAAACCCCCTCAAGATAGATTGATGTTCCTTCACAAAGGAAATATACAGCTTCTCTAAGATGAAAAAGAAAATCTATTTACTCTCCTTTCCCACACCCTCGTATTCTCGTACCTTTCATCTTCTTTATGGTTTGATGACATCGAAGATCTCAGGATGTTACTGTTTTATTTGCTGTCAGAATGGAGGGAGGGACAGAGAGTAGCTGAGTGGAGAGGGTAAGCATGCATACTGCTATCCTGTGAATCTCAGCTATCCCTAGGCTATCCCTAGATACCATGTACTCCTACCACAAGTAGGAGTACATTTAGAGGAGTAGATCATTAGGAAATGTATCTGAAGGTGAGACAACATCAAATCTAATTTAATTGGTCAAATACACGTGTTTAGCAGATGCTATTGCGGGTGTAGCGAAATGCTTGTGTTTCTAGCTCCAACAGTGCAGTAATATCTAACAAGTAATATCTAGCAATTTCACAACAATACACACACATCTAAAGTAAAGGAATGGAATTAAGAATATATAAATATTTGGACGATAATAGAATATAATAGAATAGAAGATGTGGGAGTATATCATTAGCCTTTAGTTGCAAGATCTCTCAGGGTGAACACAAACAATAACCAAAAAAACTATAAACAAAAGAAGCTTCGCCACCGGTGAGCCTCAGTTCACTTAACAAGACGGTGACCTGGCCGACTCCAAGGACTGTGGCGGCCCGTCCACATTACGACCGGAGAGAAGATGGATCCCGCCATCCGGAATGGTTCGCAGGATTATCTGTTCGGCGCAGGAGCCAGAAGAAAGGAAGCAGACAACCAGACGGCCATCTCTGGGCCCGATGAAAAATGAGGGAGCGAGATACTATTTGTCCTTTAATTCACAAGGGGTGGTCTGGCTCAGGTCGCGATAAGACTCAAGTGATCAACATCCTTTTGAGTTGGCTGTGACTCGCTCCTTCCCCCCTCCCATATCTCCCTCTCAGATATGTAGGACATGTTTTGCTTTTCGAAGTGGGGTACAGGGTGGGTAGAGAAAGGGAGAACAGACAAAGCTTGACGGGAGGAAGATGAGAGAATTCTGCTCTAAGCTGTGGACTCAGTGCTACTTCATATGGTGACGGATCTGGATTTATGAACATGAGCTGCTGGTTGTGCTCAATAGGGCCCTGTAGACCAGAGAGGACGTTTAGGAGGCCTTTCCTACTCTGTGTTCTGTACTTATTCCGACTCTTCTGCCTATCTTTTATTACAAGGACAAAACAAAACTCCACCCCCAGAGAGAAGAAAGCATCTTCCACATTCATCATGTTGAAAATGCTCTTAACGATTATATAACAGCTGCTGTAGAACAAATGCATACTGTACTGCATACTGTACTGCATACTGTACTGTATACTGTACTGCATACTGTACTGTATACTGTACTGCATACTGTACTGTATGCTGTACTGCATACTGTACTGTATACTGTACTGCATACTGTACTGCATACTGTACTGTATACATATATCTCATACTGTACTGCATACTGTACTGCATACTGTACTGTATACTGTACTGCATACTGTACTCCATACTGTACTGCATACTGTACTGTATACTGTACTGCATACTGTACTGTATACTGTACTGCATACTGTACTGTATACTGTACTGCATACTGTACTGCATCCTGTACTGTATACTGTACTGCATACTGTACTCCATACTGTACTGCATACTGTACTGCATACTGTACTCCATACTGTACTGCATACTGTACTGTATACTGTACTGCATACTGTACTGTATACTGTACTGTATACTGTACTGCATACTGTACTGCATACTGTACTGTATACATATATCTCATACTGTACTGCATACTGTACTGCATACTGTACTGCATACTGTACTGCATACTGTACTGTATACATATATCTCATACTGTACTGCATACTGTACTGCATACTGTACTGTATACTGTACTGCATACTGTACTCCATACTGTACTGCATACTGTACTGTATACTGTACTGCATACTGTACTGTATACTGTACTGCATACTGTACTGCATCCTGCACTGTATACTGTACTGATTACTGTACTGCATACTGTACTGCATACTGTACTGTATACTGTACTGCATACTGTACTCCATACTGTACTGCATACTGTACTGTATACTGTACTGCATACTGTACTGTATACTGTACTGCATACTGTACTGCATCCTGTACTGTACTTTTTCCTGCTTTTATATCTTACCACTGTTAAAACCTCTAACTAAACTAACATATATAATTGTTTTAAGATATCATGGATAGCATGGATCATGTAGCTATTTGATTTATAATTTTAGGACCCCTTAGGTATCAACAAATATATTTTAAAATTATTTGATAAAATGTTTGCCCATTTTAGCCCATAGAAACACATTGAATAACACATTCAAAAATGGCAAAAAAATATCAGTAAGCAGGTTTTGAAGTGTCTGTCTAGGAAATAATAAGAAAGCTCAGGAAGTATGGTCGTTTTTCTTGGACACTTAACCTCATATTTTTGTTGGCAGAAAACTACGTCCATACTTCCATTAATTTGTATGGGTTACCTTCAGATGAGTCCGGTGGGGGTCGTACAGAGAACACCATCGTATTCGTGAGAGTCTCATCTTTCCGTAGAGTGGTCATATTAGTGGATGCTACAAACGTTTTCGTCAGAAGACCCGGCTTTAGCACGACCATGCTAAAAACAAGATATTTAAACTGACAGGTTTTGATGAGGATTTGTTTTATTACGTTACTCAGATTCACGCACCGGTGCGTTAATAGACTCTTAAGGATTAAAAATATAGAATAGTGAGGATTTAAAGGCTAGTTCGAGAGGGAAACATGGTCGCTAACTATTTTCCACATGGCACTATGAAAGTTTGGAGGAAACCAAAACAATTAACAATGAAATGTAGTTTCCTTATCGGAAGCCTCTATCTCCGGGTGATGCATGTTGTAATGGAAGTCCCTCCATTCTCTGTCTTCCATTTCTACTGAAACTCTGAGACCTGGTTGGAGCCTGCCGTTATCTCACCTTGGTCAGGACAAACGTGAGTGATTGCCGTCTGGGTTATTTCAGGCTCTGCCAGGTAACAGGAAGGGCTTTGTAACTCAGCACCCAAACCTCCATCGCTCCCCTTCACTCCCTCCCAAGCCCCTCCCATCTCCTAGTACCCAGTACCCACAGTTGTCACAACCAATGAGATACACAGTCTCTCAAAACCACACACCCGTGATTAAATCTCCACCTCTGAAAATGCTACAGTTGGTGCCTCCGCCTACTCAATACAGCCTGTTAATTACATTCCACTAATTATTCATCTCAAAATGATAATTGTTCACCTTGACATAACTCAACTATCTGTGATCCATTACCGTAAATTTGACTAATTGCATTAACCGGGAGAAGAAGAGAAAAAAAAAGCTAAAGTCTCTACAAAAACAAATCAAACCAAAGAACTTCAACAAGAAGGAAGTGATTGGGAAAGGAAAAGTTTGGGTTTCCAGTGATGGATTTTGTTGCCTTCAATAGATGAGGCATCCAGTTGATGATCAGCTTTCTCCTGTATCAGGGGTGGGCTAGCTACTCATTATGAGTTACCATTACACTCATTATCAGAGGTAATAGTTAAGTATTATGTGAATATAACCGTTATGTCCTTCCTATACATAGCTGAGTATAACTCCTAAGCCATCAATGATCTGGAGACTGGATATCCATTAGTCCTCAAGCCTAGTGGAAGTCTACACACCCCCTTGATACAGTGCCTAGTGGAAGTCTACACACCCCCTTGATACAGTGCCTAGTGGAAGTCTACACACCCCCTTGATACAGTGCCTAGTGGAAGTCTACACACCCCCTTGACACAGTGCCTAGTGGAAGTCTACACACCCCCTTGATACAGTGCCTAGTGGAAGTCTACACACCCCCTTGATACAGTGCCTAGTGGAAGTCTACACACCCCCTTGATACAGTGCCTAGTGGAAGTCTACACACCCCCTTGATACAGTGCCTAGTGGAAGTCTACACAACCCCTTGATACAGTGCATAGTGGAAGTCTACACACCCCCTTGATACAGTGCCTAGTGGAAGTCTACACACCCCCTTGATACAGTGCCTAGTGGAAGTCTACACACCCCCTTGATACAGTGCCTAGTGGAAGTCTACACACCCCCTTGATACAGTCTTCACATTTTGCTGGCTCTAAAATAAGATTACATTACAGCGGGTGAAATAAGTATTGAACACGTCACCATTTTTCTCAGTAAATATATTTCCAAAGGTGCTATTGACATGAAAGTTTCACCAGATGTTGGTAACAACCCAAGTAATCCATACATACAAAGAAACCAAAACAAATAAGTTCAGAAATTAAGTTATGTGTAATAATGTGAAATGACACAGGGAAAAAGTATTGAACACATGAAGAAAGGGAGGTTCAAAAAGGCATGGAAAGCCAAGACAACAGCTGAAAACTATCAGTAATTAAAAAGCAATCCAGCCCCCTGTCAGTGCAAATTAATATCAGCTGGTTCAGTCCCAACTGATGGCCTACAAAAAGGTCTCATTGCCATGGTTTACACAAGACACATCTCATGATGGGTAAAAGCAAAGAGCTGTCTCAAGACATTCGCGACCTAATTGTTGCAAAACATAATGATGGCATTGGTTATAGGCACATTTCTAAGCTTCTGAATGTTCCAGTGAGCACTGTTGGGGCCATAATACGGAAGTGGAAAGACAATCGTTTCACCATAGATTTGCCTCGACCAGGTGCTCCTCGTAAATTTGCCCATTCATCCTTCTTTCAATTATGTGAAGTTTGCCAGTACCATTTGCTGAAAAGCAGCCCCACACCATGATGTTCCCACCTCCAAACTTCACTGTTGGTATGGTGTTTTTAGGGTGATGTGCAGTGCCATTTCTCCTCCAAACATGGTGTGTATTATGACATCCAAACAGTTCAATTTTGCTCTCATCTGACCACACTATATTCTCCCAGTATTTCACTGGCTTTTCCAAATGTTGTGTAGCAAACTTTAAACTTGCTTCAACATGCTTTTTTTCAGCAATGGAGTCTTGCGTGGTGAGTGTGCATACAGGCCATGGCGGTGGAGTGCATTACTTACTGTTTTCTTTGAGACAACAGTACCTGCTAATTGCAGGTCTTTTTGAAGCTCTCCACAAGTGGTCCTTGGCTCTTGGACAACTCTTCTGATTATTCTTTTCACTCCTCTGTCAGAAATCTTGCGAGGAGCACCTGGTCGAGGCAAATTTATGGTGAAATTATTGTCTTTCCACTTCCGTATTATGGCCCCAACAGTGCTCACTGGAACATTCAGAAGCTTAGAAATGTGCCTATAACCAATGCCATCATTATGTTTTGCAACAATTAGGTTGCGAATGTCTTGAGACAGCTCTTTGCTTTTACCCATCATGAGATGTGTCTTGTGTGACACCTTGGCAATGAGACCTTTTTGTAGGCCATCAGTTGGGACTGAACCAGCTGATATTAATTTGCACTGACAGGGGGATGGATTGCTTTTTAATTACTGATAGTTTTCAGCTGTTGTCTTGGCTTTCCATGCCTTTTTGAACCTCCCTTTCTTCAAGTGTTCAATACTTTTTCCCTGTGTCATTTCACATTATTACACATAACTTAATTTCTGAACTTATTTGTTTTGGTTTCTTTGTATGTATGGATTACGTGGGTTGTTACCAACATCTGGTGAAACTTTCATGTCAATAGCACCTTTGGAAATATATTTACTGAGAAAAATGGTGACGTGTTCAATACTTATTTCACCCGCTGTATCATACACACATTTAGCTATTTAAGTATCTCTTCCTGTCATTTACTTGTACAGTTAATTTAACCATGCAAATATTCACTTACCTGTTCATTTAACCAGTCTGTATATTAAGTAAACTATTATTACCCTCACTTATATCATACGCCCTTTTAGCTATTGAAGTATTTCTCTGCCATCGACCTGTATAGTATAGTTAACCATGAACCATCCACCATTGTATAGTGTACATATTCAGCCATCCACCCATACTAGGCAATGTCTTTTTATAGCTTTTTTGCACTCCAGACTTCTTGTATTTCTATACCTTTTCATATTGCTGCTCTATGTATCATGTATCGTGTATCTGTCTTTTGTGTATTTTCGTTCTGGTATTTTGCACCTGCCCTATGTTTTGTTGTAGCTGCTTGACAAAGAAATTTCCCCTCGGGAAATCTATCTATCTCTCTATCTATCTATCTATCTATCTATCTATCTATCTATCTATCTATCTATCTATCTATCTATCTATCTATCTATCTATCTATCTATCTATCTATCTATCTATCTATCTATCTATCTATCTATCTATCTATCTATCTATCTATCTATCTATCTATCTATCTATCTATCTATCTATCTATCTATCTATCTATCTATCTATCTATCTATATACCTACCTACCTACCTACCTATGATCTATCTATCTATCTATCTATCTATCTATCTATCTATCTATCTATCTATCTATCTATCTATCTATCTATCTATCTATCTATCTATCTATCTATCTATCTATCTATCTATCTATCTATCTATCTATCTATCTATCTATCTATCTATCTATCTATCTATCTATCTATCTATCTATCTATCTATCTATCTATCTATCTATCTATCTATCTATCTATCTATCTATCTATCTATCTACCTACCTACCTACCTACCTACCTACCTACCTACCTACCTACCTACCTACCTACCTACCTACCTACCTACCTACCTACCTACCTACCTACCTACCTACCTACCTACCTACCTATCTATCTATCTATCTATCCCCTCTTTATCCCATAGTTCACGATTATCTCCTTGGTCTTACTGACATTGAGGGTTTGCGCTGGTCAGTTTCCTCTAACTTTTTATTTGGACTTTTGTATTTATTTTGATCCGGACAAACTCCCCAGTCCCTTCTGGTGACAAGCTTACCCATAAGGTAAGTTAAAGGGTTAAGGTTAGAGTTAGGGGAAGGTTTAGCTAACATGCTAAGTAGCTAAAAAGCAGTAATTGCAAAGTTTCTAATGAGCTAAAGTGGTCTGTGATGAGATTCGAATACGCAACCTTTGGTTTGCTTGGCATTAAACGCCCACCAGTGGAGGCTGGTGGGAGGAAGTTTAGGAGTGCAGGCTCATTGTACTGGTTGTTATGGAATGAATTGAACGGAGTCATGTGGTTTCCATATGTTTGATGTGTTTCACACTGTTACATTTATTCTATTCCAGCCATTACAATGAGCTCGTTCTCTTAAAGCTCCTCCCACCAGCCTCCTCTGATATCCAGCCAGACCAACCACCATCATTTTGTTTTTGCCTTAAGTAACCTTTTGTCTTATGTTACCATACCAAACATAACATATCATACCATGTTACATCTTGTCTATGAGACCAGGCTGCGTCCAACCAACCCCATCTCCTAATTTCACGGACAGACCTTTTAAAAAGCATATTCAAGAAAACAACTCGCTGACATTAAAAACTTTATTTTTTTACCTATAATTAAAAAATGTCGTGAGCAGATGTTTTTCCATGCATTGGCTTCTTCAGAAATTGCAAAAACACATCTCTGCTGATTTACCAATAATGAAGCTCGTGATTCATTTCAAAGATCCCACTTTTTTAATTATGGTGCATATGCCATGGTACGTGTGCCACCAAGGGTCCATCATCCATTATCATCCTGACATTCTGGTTCTCTTATTTTTTTGGCACACTTTGCCTTCACTTTGAAGGTCAGTATTGAATTACTTTAAAGCATGCAAAGTACTATGACTGCCTTAACGTTGCCTGAGTAGAAAGAGCGAATGAGGCCCTCGAAAATAAGCAAGGTCTTTCTTTCTCAGCAGGGAACTCTGACTGTCTTGGAGCAGCTTTGACTATAACAAGTTGAAAGTACTAAGAATCTACTCTATACAACTTTTATTTAGCCAGGTAAATCGTTGAGATTGATACACCCATACGTTTACATGATTCCCAATCCCTGCATGAGTTTTCAATAATATAACAGTATAAAGACATATGCTTACACACACACACACACACACACACACACACACACACACACACACACACACACACACACACACACACACACACACACACACACACACACACACACACACACACACACACACACACATACACTGTTTTAGTACACACTCCAGCCTGTGGGCTATAAGCACTTCTTACAGTAATCCACAGTCAGGTATAGCTGGGCCTACAGTGGGACTGGGAAGCACATTTCTGGATCCAAAGTACCCATCGTTGTTACATTTCACATCCATCCATTTAGTAATACACCCAACTCGGCAGTGAGTGTGTATTTGAATATTTCATTGAAGACGGATGGATACCTAATCTTAGCTCCAAGCTGTGCCGTTTTGTCACTGCTCCATTTACCAATCAGGGTCTATCTACTTTCCCATTTTTATCTCCCTCCCTCTCTACCAACCACCTGTCTCTCTCTCTCTCTCTCTCTCTCTCTCTCTCTCTCTCTCTCAATTCAGTTAAATTCAATGGGCCATATTGTCATGGGAAACATATGTTAACATTGCCAAAGCAAGTGAAGTAGATAATAAACAAAAGTGAAATAAACAATACAAATTAACAGTAAACATTCCACTCACAGAAGTTCCAGAAGAATAAAGACATTTCAAATGTCATATTATGTATATATACAGTGTTGTAACGATGTGCAAATGGTTTAAAAGGGAAAATAAATAAACATACTGTATGGGTTGTATTTACAGTGGTGTTTGTTCTTCATTGGTTGCCCTTTTCTTGTGGCAACAGGTCACATATCTTGCTGCTGTGATGGAACACTGTGGTATTTCACCCAGTAGATATGATGGGAGTTTATCAAAATTAGATTTGTTTAATTTTATTTATCTAGGCAAGTCAGTTAAGAACAAATTCTTATTTACAATGACTGCCTACATTTGGTAGGTGGTTAGGAAGTACAGCTCAGTTTCCACCTCATTTTGTGGGCAGTGTGCACATATCCTGTCTTCTCTTGAGAGCCAGGTCTGCCTACGGCAGCCTTTCTCAATTGCAAGGCTATGCTCACTGAGTCTGTACGTAGTCAAAGCTTTTTAATTTTGGGTCAGTCACAGTGGTCAGGTATTCTGCCACTGTGTACTCTCTGTTTAGGGCCATTCTAGTTTGCTCAGTTTTTTTGTTAATTCTTTCCAATGTGTCAAGTAATTCTCTTTTAGTTTTCTCATGATTTGTTTGGGTCTAATTGTGTTGCTGTCCTGGGGCTCTGTAAGGTCTGTTTGTTTTTGTGAACAAAGCAGCAGGACCAGCTTGGTTCATCTCTCTGTAGGTGATGGCTTTGTTATGGAAGGTTTGGGAATCGCTTCCTTTTAGGTGGTTGTAGAATTCATTTTTTATAATAAGCAGGTATCGGCCTAATTCTGTTCTGCATGCATTATTTGGTGTTTTTTGTTGTACACAGAGGATATTTTTGCAGAATTCTGTATGCAGAGTCTCAGTTTGGTGTTTGTCCCATTTTGTGAATTCTTGGTTGGTGAGCGGACCCCAGACCTCACAACCATAAAATCTCTCTCTCTCTCTCTCTATTTATTTTCAGGATATCTCTTCACTAGTATAGCAGTTGTTATGCTTGAAAAGCCAAGCATAACTCTAAGGTTAAATAAAGTCTAGAACATTATAATAGTTTGCTTTATTAACCAATTAAACTGATAAATAGAATGTGGGGCTACATATGAAAACGTTGTAGATACTTTAATAAGTACGACTGCTGTTCGCACAGAGACTGGAGGGGACATACTGTATTCTTAGTTTCAATTAGAATCCAATTAGGAGTCTCTACATTAATCAATAAGGGATCAGAGCAGCTGGATCAGCGTTTCTCCCTGGTAATTATGGGTAGAACAAGCTTTTCCTTAAGATTATATCTGCGCATTATGTTTCATTTATCTACGGTTTGCCATAGAACGAACACAGTTGGGGTATCCTGTGTTAAGGCAGAAAACAATTCGGTACATCAGACTAGTACAAATATTTCGTTTAAGTTTATTCTGCTTCCTTCTACACCAATAATGGACTGTCAATGCAGAGTCTTTCTGCCAAATTGGCTTTTACAGCACAGAGACGCTTTTCAGTGATTTCAAAATGCAACTTCATTAATGCTAATGTTATTCCTCTCTCAGTAAAGATTCTTCATACAGATATGATTATATTATAACAAAATGACACTCCTATTTTTTTTGCATCCGAAACCGATTAATGTAATAATACCACACGCTACCGAATTAGATGACATCATAATCAAGATGAAATGTAATGGAGTATTTAGAGACTTAATACATTGATTACAATGTGCGCTCGCTCTTCCCAGTCATTCTAAGTTTTGATATTTTGAGAAAGAACTTCACTTTGATATAAAGTTATTACTCAGTCATCAAAAATGACTGTCACAGTCATCTCACTTCTTTTCTCAACTTTTCTCTTCCTGACTTCTCTTCCTGTCCGACGGATCAAACTCATCCTGATAGACACCCTCCCTCCCCCGAAAACTCCCTTGGAACTCAAGTTCATATGTCTGGTGTTGGAGAGCACCAATTCTATTATCTCAATAATTGAATGCTACAAGCCACTTCCAACTATTACGGAGTAGGGAGTATGATTAAAGATTTTGGTGACATCGCTTTTCAGTTGTTTTAAATTATTTTTATAACTTTACAAAATTAATTGAATAATAAGGGACATTATTAAGAGTGTTAAGTGTAGATAAACCAAAGTTAATTTAGGTTGGATATTGGTGACCAAAAACAAAGTCTTATCTTTGCACCAGCTAATCACAAAATGAGGCTAGGATGAGGGCAGTGGCTGCAAAATTATTTGTATTTAGTTATGTTTGGGATAAAAACAAACTCAAGAACATAGGCTTTGAATCTAGTTATAAAAGCAGTTGCACACATGTTCACTTTTATCAATAACTTGGTGTGAGAAAGTACTTTTTGTAAATGTAATCAGCCTTATCGTAATGAACGTTTGGAAGAGGATGGAGGGCAGATGTTTGTTATAAATAACATTGGGTTTCTTCAGGTGGATTTTGAGGAGGAAAGCAAAAACTTTTCTAATCAGACTGGTTCAGACACTCAGTATTTAAGGATGTGTTTATTCAACTCACGAATGGTTAAACTCTAAAAAACAGTTTTTGCTTTGTCATTATGAGGTATTGTGTGGTATTGGTTGTGGTATGTCCGGATTGTTATTCTGTGTACGTCATCAACACATTTCCTAATGAAGCCTGTGACTGATGATGTATATTCCTCAATGTTGATGGATGAGTCCTGGGTGGATGAATTTTTAAACTGGATTATTCACTTTGATTCATTATCCATGCTTAATTTGGGGGGGGGGGGGGGGGGGGGTGAGGACCTTCCAAACAATTAGGCCCCTTATTTGCAAACTCTGAACAATGCGACCACCAGGGTGGACATTGATTTTTAAAGTAGACAAACACACCAACAAAACCTTTCAAACTCAGAACTTGAGAAACTAGCTAAGTATTGGTGGCTATGTTTTATGGGGGTTGAGTCGTTAAGGCTTTCACACCTTGTGTTAAACCATCCATGTCTAAACTCAAGACAAACACTAAAATGTATATTTTCTTCTCCACTGTGAACCAAGCGAGAGTGACATAGTAGCAATTAGTGTGTGTAATGTGTGTATTTGCGTATGTGTGTGTGTGTAGGTGTGTGTATTTGTGTGTGTACCCTCGGCTTGTCAGAGTGTGTTAATTTCCCCCTTCCTGTAGCATTAAAGTTGTGACTTGCCTCACCCCACAATTGTCAAATCACTTCAATTATTTATCAATTCAAATTAGAGAAAAACGTTCCATGTTGACATTAATGACTCTGTGTGAGGGAGGGAGAATAAGTGGGAAAAGTCTCAACTTATTAAGCAGACTGACTCACCTCGCCCATTGCTAGAAAACATTGTGGGATATTATGAATCCCTCGTCAGCATCTCTGCACTAGTAAGTCTGGTATTTTTTTAAAACTTTTTTCTGCGTTAGGTGAACAACTGCAGTGTAGAGAGCAGCTGTCTGGTTTCTCTCGTTACGGCAGGACAGGACCTTTTGTTGACTCTGTCTCCACCTTCTCCGCATAATCTCTGATTATTGAAGTTTGGAGACATGTCATGGGGAGGCTGACCAGGGTTCTAGGCCTGGAATAAGGAGGAAATGGTGGATCTACACTTATAAGACATGCAGGAAATGTAAAAATTTGAACGTTATGCCTCAGTAGTCACTGGCATTGTCTTGCTTTGCTTACTGAAACTTGGGCTGATCAAATCAAATCAACGTTTATTTGTGACGTGCGCCGAATACAACAGTTGTAGACCTTAAAGTGAAATGCTTACTTACAAACCCTAACCAACAGTGCAGTTTAAATAAAATAAGTATTATGCAAATAATAGATAAGTAAAGAAATACAATATGAAAAAAAAAACTGTA
Source organism: Thymallus thymallus (assembly GCA_023634145.1). Lineage (NCBI taxonomy): Eukaryota > Metazoa > Chordata > Actinopteri > Salmoniformes > Salmonidae > Thymallus > Thymallus thymallus. The sequence continues at coordinate 20,459,430 of CM042422.1, forward strand.
GAATGACAGTAAAATATTATAAATATATACAGTTAGTATACAGGTGGTATATCGATGAGAATGTGGGCATGCTCAGTTCTCCTCCATTTCCTGTAGTCCACAATCATCTCCTTCGTTTTGATTACGTTGAGGGAGAGGTTGTTGTCCTGGCACCACACGGCCAGGTTGCCTGTAATCCATGGTTTCTGTTTGGGGTATGAGCGTACTGTCACTCTGGGGACGACGTCATCGATGCACTTATTGATGAAGCCAAAGACTGTTGTGTACTCCTCAATGCCATCGGAAGAATCCAGGAACATATTCCAATCTGTGCTAGCAAAACAGTCCTGTAGCTTAGCATCTGCGTCATCTGACCACTTCTTTATTGACCGAGTCACTGGTACTTCCTACTTTAGTTTAGCAGGAATCAGGAGATTTGCCAAATGGAGTGGGAGGGAGAGCTTTGTATGCATATTTCTCTATGTGTGGTGTAAAGGTCGTCTATAATTTATTCCCCTCTTGTTGCACATTTAACATGCTGATAATAATTTGGCAAGACTGATTTAAGTTTCCCTGCATTAAAGTCCCTGGCCACAAGGAGCGCTGCTTCTGGATGGGCATTTTCCTGTTTGCTTATTTCCTTATACAGCTGACTGAGTGCGGTCTTAGTGCCAGCATCTGTCTGCGGTGGTAAATAGAGAGCCACGAAAAATATAGTTGAAAACTGTCTTGGCAAATAGTGTGTCCTACAGCTTATCATGAGATACTCTACTTCAGGAGAGCAGAATCTAGAGACTTCCCTAGATTCCGTGCACCAGCTGTTGTTTACAAGTATACACAGCCCCCCCCCCTCTCTCGTCTTACCGGAGTCTGCTGTTCTATCAAGCCGATGCAGCGTGTATCCCACCAGCTGAATGGTGCCCATGTCGTCGTTCAACCACGACTTGGTGAAACATTATATATTACAGTTTGATGTCCCGTTGGTAAGATATTCGTGATCATATCTCATCAAATTTATTGTCCAATGATTGTACGTTGGCTAGCAGTACTGATGGTAAGGGCAGATATCCCACTCTGGATTAAAATCCTGCAGCACACGCAAGGTCCCCCTGCTCAAGCCAGCGCATGTCCAGGCCCGTCTGAAGTTTGCCAATGACCATCTGGATGATCCAGAGGAGGAATGGGAGAAGGTCATGTGGTCTGATGAGACAAAAATAGAGCTTTTTGGTCTAAACTCCACTAGCCGTGTTTGGAGGAAGAAGAAGGATGAGTACAACCCCAAGAACACCATCCCAAAGCATGGAGGTGGAAACATCATTCTTTGGGGATGCTTTTCTGCAAAGGAGACAGGACGATTGCACCGTATTGAGGGGAGGATGGATGGGGCCATGTATCGCAAGATCTTGGCCAACAACCTCCTTCCCTCAGTAAGAGCATTGAAGATGGGTCGTGGCTGGGTCTTCCAGCATGATAACGACCCGAAACACACAGCCAGGGCAACTAAGGAGTGGCTCCGTAAGAAGCATCTCAAGGTCCTGGAGTGGCCTAGCCAGTCTCCAGACCTGAACCCAATAGAAAATCTTTGGAGGGAGCTGAAAGTCTGTAAGTCTGTATGGCCAAAATCCCTGCTGCAGTGTGTGCAAACCTGGTCAAGAACTACAGGAAACGTATGATCTCTGTAATTGCAAACAAAGGTTTCTGTACCAAATATTAAGTTCTGCTTTTCTGATGTATCAAATACTTATGTCATGCAATAAAATACATATTAATTACCTAAAAACCATACATGGAGTTTTGTTTTAGATTCCGTCACTCACAGTTGAAGAGTACCTATGATAAAAATTACAGACTTCTACATGCTTTGTAAGTGGGAAAACCTGCAAAATCGGTAGGGTATCAAATACTTGTTCTCCCCACTGTATATAAATGCACCTGACAGACAAATCTACCAGGTGACTCGGAACCCCCCAACCCCCCCCCCCCCCCCCCATTTGTTCGCACCCACTTCCTTCCAGAAACCCTTTTCAGAAAACTCAAAGACCAGCACTTTCCCTCCATAAATCACTTGATTTGCAAGCCTTACGCTTTTTAAATGGTGGAAATTAATATTGGAGGTAAAAAAACTGTTAAAAACGGATAGGGACATTTAATAGTGATGTTGTGGACACAGACAGCCTATCCTGACTATTGAGTCGCTGGTAAATTGGCAGTTAGTGTGTCATTCATTGTAGTGTGAGGCAAATATACATGTAAGAGGACTTTCATCTCTTGTACGACTGGCTGCCAGTCAAATATCACCTAGGGCGAGTTTGTATTTCATTAACTCATAATTAACGGCCACAGGTATTATGTCTCCTGTGGGGAAGAGAGACTGTGGATTTCCATTGTGAACACATTTTTCATTATGGAACAGAAACTCCCAAGGAATAGTGTGGCAATTGTTTAAAACCAGCCCCTAATTACTAACGGTGTGTTTTTGTCACTTTTCATGAGTAGGGTGTGTAGCCAGTACATGTGTGTATGTGTTAGAGAAAGAGAGAGAGAGAGAATGTGTGTGTGTGTGTACATGAGGAAGAGGGGCACTGTATTATTTATGTCAATATAATAGCTTGTTTTTCTTTCACACCTATAAACTCTTTGTCTATTTGTTTAGTTTTAATCACAAACCACTGGAATAGCTTTCAATTTGTAATACGTAACAAAGCGATAGAAAAAAATCTGTTTGGCCAGAGGTCTCATTTTTCCATTAACAGCTAGCCATGACATTTATTTCAGATTTGACAATGCCTATTAAGCTTTCTCTCTGTGTCAGTGTGACATTGTGATAGAGCCACGTTAAGTGGCTAGTGACAGGGCTCTCTGAACCTAGTTGCTGTGAAGTCTGGCTTGATCGGTGTGTGTGTGTTAGTATGTGTGTGCATGAGTGAGTGTGTGTGTCGCTGTGTCCTTGTGTGTTTGTATGGGGTCGGCTGGCCACTACTTAAAGGGGATGCTTCTAGTAAAGTAACATTACTAGTAAACGTTTTCAAATGAAATTTGATGAACAATATAAATGGACAATAGACAAAATTACCTCTACAAACACAAGGTATTACAGAAGTTGTGTTTTATTTAGTCACTAGGTGCAACTGTGTTCTAAATGCAAAGCCTCCCGAAGAGGTACTGACATCAGATAATGAGACCCATACGTTCTCCAAAGACTATCTTATGTTATTACATTGATTTCTTGATTCCTGTCTCTTTCTGTCTGTACGCCAGCTTATCTTGGCTGCTTGTTGGCTGTATGTAGAGAGAACATATGTGGATAAGCTAGGCTCTTTGATATGTTTGGGGCTAGTAATGCCAGGAACATGCACTGATGAGATATGGCGTGTTTCATCTGTGTGTGCTACATGTCTGGAAGCCCCGACTACTCACAAACACTGTCATTTGTAACATCCAATAGGAGCCAAGCCCCCTCTATCACACCCGGGAATTCATTTTTGTGCTGCAACAAGTATATTTTCCCCTCTTTCTCTCTCTCTCTCTATCTCCCCCTTCTTCTTTGACAGTAAAGGCTTCGTGCAGGTATCAAACGTTTTCACGACAGTAAAGACTTTGTGCAGGTATCAAACGTTTTCACGACAGTTAAGGCTTTGTGCAGGTATCAAACGTTTTCATGACAGTAAAGGCTTTGTGCAGGTATCAAACGTTTTCACGACAGTAAAGGCTTCGTGCAGGTATCAAACGTTTTCACGACAGTAAAGGCTTTGTGCAGGTATCAAACGTTTTCACGACAGTAAAGGCTTTGTGCAGGTATCAAACGTTTTCACGACAGTAAAGGCTTTGTGCAGGTATCAAACGTTTTCATGACAGTAAAGGCTTCGTGCAGGTATCAAACGCTTTCATGACAGTTGAAAGGTGAACCTGGAGGTTCCATTTCCCTCTCAACTCAAAGTCAACAAGAAGAGGATAATGAAAAGAAAAGCAGAAAACAGAGGATGTAAGCACATTGTTTGTCATCTGCCAGTACCAATTTATGAAACATTCAATGGTTAAGATGGGGTTTGACTTGTTAGATGTAAACCGACGGCTTCAAGAAATGTCTTTCTTCTGTTTCACAAAGACACAAACAGTTGCTCATGTCTTTGAAAGGTTAGCAGGCCTTTGGGTGGGAGCAAGATTTCGACCACTCAGTACTTTAGCAAAGACATGCCATGCTATCTAAATTCAGCATGCCCATTGAACATGACTGGAAGCTTGAATAATTATTCAAATAACACCTTTGTATGTCATTACAATAGTTCACTTTGTATGTCATTACAATAGTTCACTTTGTATGTCATTACAATAGTTCACTTTGTATGTCATTACAATAGTTCACTTTGCATCTCATTACAATAGTTCACTTTGTATCTCATTACAATAGTTCACTTTGCATCTCATTACAATAGTTCACTTTGCATCTCATTACAATAGTTCACTTTGCATCTCATTACAATAGTTCACTTTGCATCTCATTACAATAGTTCACTTTGCATCTCATTACAATAGTTCACTTTGCATCTCATTACAATAGTTCACTTTGCATCTCATTACAATAGTTCACTTTGCATCTCATTACAATAGTTCACTTTGCATCTCATTACAATAGTTCACTTTGCATCTCATTACAATAGTTCACTTTACGGGAAATGCAAAGTAAAACTGTAAGAAACCACCCTTGTTGCACTCTATAATGTTTAATTGAACTAGCAACAATGGCTGCCACAGAAGACAAGAGACTAGCACTGTGTGTATGGTAATTGCAGGTGATATGTTTTCTGCATAAGTGGCTCAGATGCACCAAATTCATCACACACACACACACACGCATGCGCGCACACACACACACACACACACACACACACACACACACACACACACACACACACACACACACACACACACAGAGTTCATCAGACACCTTCATGCATGCATGTTACTGACCCAGATAAGTTAAGAAGTCGAACAGATGAAATATGCACCCCGCTGAGGGAGGCAGGAAAAGGAGTGCCTGGAGAGAGGGAGAGAAGAGAGGGAGAGAAGAGAGAGAAGAGCTCTTTAGTGGCGTGAGGGACATTTGTCACTGTCACCACCTAAAATAGAGGAAAAGGGGGCCGACTGGGACGGTTGTGAATGTAATCTTTGGATACAGTGGAGCATGCTGGGACACTGGAGGCCAACGCATACCTCCCTGCTGGTAAATGTCTAGAGACCCCTCGTTCACGAGAGGGGATGACAAGAGGAAGAGAGGAAAGGAGAGAGGGATGGCCCCCATGGTCATGAGAGAGAGAGAGAGAGAGGAGGATGAGAAGAGGAAGAAATGAATGGAGAAGGTCTATGTTTTAATTAGATGTGAAGGCTGTGTCAAGATCCCTGCATTAATCATTTGAATATCTTCTTAAAATGTGAGTAATTAGTGATGTCGTCTATTCAAATCTATATAGTGATCTCTACCTCAAATAGTAATGTTACTTCAACATGACCTTGAATATTACATAATATAGTATTAATATAGCTACATGTACGTACCTACCTAGAATATGTCTGATCCCTCTGGGATCAATAAAGTATCTATCTATCTATCTATCTATCTATCTATCTATCTATCTATCTATCTATCTATCTATCTATCTATCTATCTATCTATCTATCTATCTATCTATCTATCTATCTATCTATCTATCTATCTATCTATCTATCTATCTATCTATCTATCTATCTATCTATCTATCTATCTATCTATCTATCTATCTATCTATCTATCTATCTATCTATCTATCTATCTATCTATCTATCTATCTGTTGCGATATGTTGAGATATGCGCGTGTGTGTGTGTGCGTGTGTGTCAGACATTTCGTCCATGAGACAGGTAGTGTGAATGAGAAAGTGAGTCAGACTTTCCTGAAAAGA
>CM042422.1:20467843-20472843 GCA_023634145.1 Thymallus thymallus
ATTCGGCAATAAAAAGGCATGAGTTGTCCCCTTGTCATTGTCAAACAGTGTTTACAATATGGATGTGTCATGTGGAACTTACTCCAACATTTGCTAATTAGTGTGAGAGGACAGAATAAATGGGAACACCGCTAGATCATTTCTTTTTTTCCCTCCAAAATGAGTCACAGCAGCCAGGATGAAAACCGACTGCGGAAATCCCTAGCGCGCATCCATCAGAATCGAATAAAAAAACTGACTGACATCAAATTATTTTCAACTTGACAGGTGCGTTGCACTAGCTTTGTCAGTTTTGTCACCTCTTTGGAGAGGTCTCAGTTGTTTGGAATAATTGAAAGAGTAACTGAGTTTTCAGTTTTCAGTCACAATCGGTGGAAACGGGCTTCGATTCTTCTTTCCTCTATCACCTTATCGGGGGGGGGGGGATAATGATACGGGTAAGAATAAGGAAAGAAAATGAAATATGACTTCAAAGTCATGACACTGACAAGACAACAAAGCACAACAGATCGAGCACCTGGGGTTGAGTTACGCATCATTAAGTTAAAAGCCTGAACCATTGTAAAAGGGAATACATTTTTTTATTCCCCTGACTCCGCCGCTGACATCGACGTTTCGTTTCCTGAATGTGAGTTATGTTACCAGGGGTTAGACTCAGTGCTCTCGCAGATTATGTGGTCTGTAGTACAACCGTCTGAGGTCTGTAGTGCAACGTATGAAGCTTACAGCTACTGTACAGTGAGGGGACTCAAAGACACAGTACAGGCATCCATAGATCATACTACTGCACACCTACAAGCACACACACACACAGCACCCCCTCCGTACCACACATACACACTCTTCTACTCAAACCCAGCCCTGATCCTCTCACCGTGAAACAGATCTGTTAAACTGTGGTGTCTGTGCATGCTTCATTAAGCCTGTCTCCAATCAGTCACACACACACACAGCTTGTTCCTGATCTGGAGAATGAAACACACACACACACACACACACACACACACACACACACTCACATATACAGTCTCGGTTTCGTATACTGTCACACAGCGGGCCTTAACCCAGCTGTCAGTCAAACCACTGGAGTTCATTAGAGACACTGAGACACAGTGAGAACTCCTGCTGAAACAGACCTGCTACATGGACTACACAGTGTTGGGGCTACATGGACTACACAGAGTGTTGGGGCTACATGGACTACACAGAGTGTTGGGGCTACATGGACTACACAGTGTTGGGGCTACATGGACTACACAGAGTGTTGGGGCTACATGGACAACACAGTGTGTTGGGGCTACATGGACTACACAGAGTGTTGGGGCTACATGGACTACACAGAGTGTTGGGGCTACATGGACTACACAAAGTGTTGGGGCTACATGGACTACACAGAGTGTTGGGGCTACATGGACTACTGGGAAAAGCTTACATTATCTTCATGTTACTCAGCGGTCCAGGAAAAGCTTACATTATCTTTATGTTTCTCAGCGGTCCAGGAAAAGCTTACATTATCTTTATGTTTCTCAGCGGTCCGGGAAAAGCTTACATTATCTTTATGTTTCTCAGTGGTCCAGAAAAAGCTTACATTATCTTTATGTTTCTCAGTGGTCCAGGAAAAGCTTACATTATCTTTATGTTTCTCAGCAGACCAGGAAAAGCTTACATTATCTTTATGTTTCTCAGTGGTCCAGGAAAAGCTTACATTATCTTTATGTTTCTCAGTGGTCCAGGAAAAGCTTACATTATCTTTATGTTTCTCAGCGGTCCAGGAAAAGCTTACATTATCTTTATGTTTCTCAGTGGTCCAGGAAAAGCTTACATTATCTTTCTGTTTCTCAGCAGTCCGGGAAAAGCTTACATTATCTTTATGTTTCTCAGTGGTCCAGGAAAAGCTTACATTATCTTTCTGTTTCTCAGCAGTCCGGGAAAAGCTTACATTATCTTTATGTTTCTCAATGGTCCAGGAAAAGCTTACATTATCTTTATGTTTCTCAGCAGTCCGGGAAAAGCTTACATTATCTTTATGTTTCTCAGTGGTCCAGGAAAAGCTTACATTATCTTTATGTTTCTCAGTGGTCCAGGAAAAGCTTACATTATCTTTATATTTCTCAGCGGTAAAGGAAAAGCTTACATTATCTTTATATTTCTCAGCAGTCCAGGAAAAGCTTACATTTTTCCAAAACCAAAGTAGCAACTGCAATTGAGTGATCACACACATTTGAATTGTTATGCATACTCATATTTTAATTGTGTTAAATTGAATTACACCATAAATCTCCCTGAATTGGTTTATCGTGGATAAACATGATTTTTACAATATATGCTGGATAAAGACAAATACATTCATAATACCCTATCTTGTTAATATGATTAGAATGTGAAATATTCATCTGAATTAGCTTAATAATAAATGGAGTTATTAAAAATGTAATTCATTCAAATTCTATTTATGGTACATTATTAAGAGTGCACCAACAAGCTATTTCATGGATGTAGCCTTCTAGAATAGAGAAACCCCAATTATACATACCTACCTGTACTTCATCTACCTTTCTCTCTCTCTCTCTCTCTCTCTCTCTCTCTCTCTCTCTCTCTCTCTCTCTCTCTCTCTCTCTCTCTCTCTCTCTCTCTCTCTCTCTCTCTCTCTTTCTCTCTCAACTCAAGTTTCATAAAAGAGTCAGTGAGTTAGACAGCTCCAGGAGAAGAAAATGAAAAGCCTCCCTCCTCCTCTCTTTGGTCCACCCCTCCTCCTCCTCTCTTTGGTCCACCCCTCCTCCTCCTCTCTTTGGTCCACCCCTCCTCCTCCTCTCTTTGGTCCACCCCTCCTCCTCCTCTCTTTGGTCCACCCCTCCTCCTCCTCTCTTTGGTCCACCCCTCCTCCTCCTCTCTTTGGTCCACCCCTCCTCCTCCTCTCTTTGGTCCACCCCTACTCCTCCTCTCTTTGGTCCACCCCTCCTCCTCCTCTCTTTGGTCCACCCCTCCTCCTCCTCTCTTTGGTCCACCCCTACTCCTCCTCTCTTTGGTCCACCCCTCCTCCTCCTCTCTTTGGTCCACCCCTCCTCCTCCTCTCTTTGGTCCACCCCTCCTCCTCCTCTCTTTGGTCCACCCCTCCTCCTCCTCTCTTTGGTCCACCCCTCCTCCTCCTCTCTTTGGTCCACCCCTCCTCCTCCTCTCTTTGGTCCACCCCTACTCCTCCTCTCTTTGGTCCACCCCTCCTCCTCCTCTCTTTGGTCCACCCCTCCTCCTCCTCTCTTTGGTCCACCCCTCCTCCTCCTCTCTTTGGTCCACCCCTACTCCTCCTCTCTTTGGTCCACCCCTCCTCCTCCTCTCTTTGGCCCACCCCTCCTCCTCCTCTCTTTGGTCCACCCCCCCTCCTCCTCTCTTTGGTCCACCCCTCCTCCTCCTCTCTTTGGTCCACCCCTCCTCCTCCTCTCTTTGGTCCACCCCTCCTCCTCCTCTCTTTGGTCCACCCCTCCTCCTCCTCTCTTTGGTCCACCCCTCCTCCTCCTCTCTTTGGTCCACCCCTACTCCTCCTCTCTTTGGTCCACCCCTCCTCCTCCTCTCTTTGGCCCACCCCTCCTCCTCCTCTCTTTGGTCCACCCCTCCTCCTCCTCTCTTTGGTCCACCCCTCCTCCTCCTCTCTTTGGTCCACCCCTACTCCTCCTCTCTTTGGTCCACCCCTCCTCCTCCTCTCTTTGGCCCACCCCTCCTCCTCCTCTCTTTGGTCCACCCCTCCTCCTCCTCTCTTTGGTCCACCCCTCCTCCTCCTCTCTTTGGTCCACCCCTCCACTCCTCGGCTAAACTGATTGCAGGATGGAGCTGAAAAACAGGGACAGGGTCAATAATTTAAGGCACACAGAGGCTCATTTAAATCTGTCATCCTGAGATGTGCAATACAACATGTGTCAAAGGTAGACTGAGGGAAAGATCTGTCATTTGATTCATGTTCCGCAGGGAGAATTAATTTTATGACGTAATTTAATAGTTAGTTTTAATAAAACTTGGTCTGACTTCGTCGGCCGAGGGCGGGGGGGAGGAGAGGAGGAGGACGGGAGTGGGGGGGGGGGCAAGAGTGAGTGAGTGAGGGGGTCGAGAAAGAGAGAGAAAGAAAGAGGGAGAGAGAAGAGAAATAATGAAATAATGGGTTATTAAATTATGGAGCACCTTAACAGCACAATCAGTCTTGTGCAGACATGACTGCCTTACCATTGTGGAGTGATGATCATCCATTTGTCAGGGCTTTTTGTGCAGCGATGAGGTTAGAGCTGTAGAGGCTGTTATAGGCTTGGGTTGGGCCTAGGTCTTGGGTGGTCAAGACTATAGTGAAGAATTTCCAACATGGGTCAGAAGAGGACGTAGAAAAGTTTTCGACTCGCCCCAAGGGATCCAAAATACACGGGTGCAGCAACAGCAGTTTGAAGGACTTGTGCATCATCATAATAACTCATGAAAATCACCTCAACAAGCATGCCCAATCATTCACCTGCAGTATGGTTCCCTGCCCATTGATGGTGCTGATGAGGCTATTTCAAGCAAAGTCATCTAATAGCAATAGGCCTGTATGCAGTAACTCCAGTTGCCTGTGTGGGTGCTTGCCTGTATGTGGTTGATAGTCCCTGAGCTCTGCCTACTTTTAGTTGTCCTATCCTGTCCTATCCTATCCTATCCTATCCTATCCTATTCTGTCCTATCCTATCATATCCTGTCCTATCATATAATGTCCTATCCTATCATACCCTATCATACCCTATCCTATCCTATCATATCCTGTCCTATCATATAATGTCCTATCCTATCATACCCTATCATACCCTATCCTATCCTATCCTGTCCTATCATATAATGTCCTATCCTATCATATCCTGTCCTGTCCTATCCTATCCTATCCTATCTCCTCTCTTTTTCTCTTTGATACTACAACCTAAATCTCTGTCAGCGTGTGAACCCCTGGATGGAAAGTCTTCAGGACTCTCTGCTTTTCTGTCAGCTAACCTTTC
>CM042422.1:20477843-20487843 GCA_023634145.1 Thymallus thymallus
GTAAAGTCATGAACACGAACACAAACTAAATATTATCAACACTCATCTCCCCAGTCTTCTCCTCAGCCAGCTGGGGCTGATGTTGTTAGCCGTACTCCATTGCCGATGTTGGAGAGCTACATGCCATGTTGCCCACAGCGATGTTGGAGAGCTACATGCCATGTTGCCCACAGCGATGTTGGAGAGCTACATACCATGTTGCCCACAGCGATGTTGGAGAGCTACATGCCATGTTGCCCACAGCGATGTAGCCATGTAGGGAAAGGTTCCCGAGACTTGTGGTTTTTGGTCATTTGTCACTATTTTAGGACATTTTCTTATTTTTTTAATTAAGGAAAGGGAGAGAAAGACTGTTTGTTCTTCTCTCTTTTCACTTTAAGTGCATTCTGCATCGGCATGCTAAGTTGGGTTCTGGGAACATTCCTCTTTTGTGATTGGACAAACGTCCTTCCCACCTTCCAGGGTAGAGTAGACGTTATTAATTATGTGCCATTCATTAAGACCAACTGTTGTTATGTTGTTGTTTTTCGGGCATTATTACTAGAAGGCTTTTTTCTTGATTAAACTCATTCTTGGTGGGAAAGGAGAGGATAGAGGATGGAAAACCGTTTTCTTTCTCTGGGAGAAGGAGGGAGTTTTCCCCCTCTTTATTTCCTGTTTTGATTAATCAACGGACACTTTAATGAGGACAAATGACTTTATGAGTAAACATATTATTGTGCAATAAAATAACTATAAAATAATAAATTAATAAAATGAGATTTCCTTTGACTGAGGACTAGTAGTTAGTAGTAGCTCTGTGGCAATTGGCTGGTGTCTGGTTTGTGAAATATGCTACACTGAATTCAGACTTTGTTCCAATTACCTTACTAGCATACCACCTCTTCAGAACGTAGCATTGCACTGGGGCACTGGGGATTCTAAGTGGTATGCTTATATAGATACCAGAATGTAGCCTATCAGGGAGAGAGGTTCATTAAGGGAAATGTGAAGCAGGTGTGAGGTCAAAGGGGCGTGTCCATGTCAACAAAGACGAGGAGGGAGTAAGCAGTGATACAATTAGCAAATTAGACCATAATTGGCACATCCCACAAAGTAAACAAATAGACATGAAATTAATCAAATAAAACACAGCAAAATCACAGAATCCAACATGAGAGTAAATGGTTGGCATATCTACAGAGATGGCTACACCCTTGACATGCTTACATTGATCAAAGTGTAATTAAGCAGTAATTACAATTTAATGTCCGCATTAAATGTTCACCGGAAATGATGAATAACTCCATTGCCATATTATTCACCTAATTTGGGTTTGTAAACTCTGCAAACTTACACCTTGATTGAAAACGAATGATTTATCATCATGTTTTATTACTTTGATGTCACAATAACAAGATATTCCTAATAACACACAATAAACCTCTTTATATCCAATCAGGCCACTTTATTATTCTATTGATCTGACATGTGTCAATAAAACCGATAGCATAAAAATCCGGTAGCTGTGGAAAAAGGAAAGTCATTACATAAGAAGATAATAAATCTCCATACTGTACGTGTAAAATACAAGTGGTGTGATATTGTAATTATCATGCTATGTAGCCTACAGTAACTCATGCAATATAACATTATTTTTAATAGGTTAGACCTCCTTTACTAGAAAGACACGCAGTTCACTAACAGCTCGTAAAATTATTAATAAAAGGGAAATACGTGGGCCCGGCTAACCGTTTATAGCCACCGAGTCGGAGACACGCTTGTTTTCTGACTTCTCACTAACAAGAGCATCATTTTGTGCAACAATGGTGTCAAGTCACCAAGGATGATTCCTCCTCGAGGAGCGAGTCACCGGATTATCCTAAACTGATTCTCCATAATTTACCCTCACCGAGTGGAAAAAACACAACCCCGGATTCATGTTCATAACGCCCTTTCCCTACCTTGTTCACCCCCACTTCATTGTTGTCTCTTGAATGTCGGGAGCTCGGAAGCTGTAAATTAGGCAATTTAGGGTTGGAGGGAATTTGAATACACCATCTTGTGGGTCAACATCTATGTTGTGGAGAAACGCAGTGGTAGCTATTTTTATTTGGTGCCTCAACACTTTTAGAATTCATGTATTCAGCCCTTAATAGGTGATGCTGATTTATCCCCATATTTCTCACCTCGACTGTAACACACTCAAAAGAACCGCATGGATGGCCTTATTTATGACCTGTCTAATGGGTTCTGTGCACCGCCGTGATTCGCGTCAAACATGTCCAAATACATCCGATGGCTCCCTAGCTGAAAACAGAGACTGTATTACACATACCATATAGTGTACAGTACAGAATACTACAATGCCCACTCTATAAATTATATGCTGATGCCCACATGGGCCATCTGTATGAAGACAATGGGATTGCTGGAGAAGTGAAGATTGGGTTTCTTGAAACAGAAACTACAGCCGTGACACCCAGGTACCCAGGTAGTGTACCTTCAGCCCAGTGGAACATTGGGAAATGCATATTTCTATACCATTTGACAGAGCGCAGCAGAAGGTTTTGTTTATGAAGCAAATAGAAACATCCCCCTACATGTCCCTCTGGCTCAGAGCAATGTCGGATCAGATAAAACCCAGGATGTGTAGAGGGAAAGTAGCTTTCATAAGGTGATTTTATTACATGTTATCCTCCCTCTCTAGTTTGTCTTTGAGCTCTGAGGGGCTGGGGGTCGCTGGGTGTGCCACTACAGCAGTCCAGTGCTGCAGCCACAATCACTGTGACGGGGCCATAGGCTAATCCGTGGGGTTAGGAGTACTTAGAACCATGGAGTTTGGCACAAAAAATATAAAAATACTATGATATTCCTAAAGCTGCTCAGTAACTTAAACTAAAAGTTCAGTCATGAACAGATACTGCATGTTTGCATTGATGCAAAGTGAGTAATCTACATCGCCTGATATACGTATGAATTTTGTGGCAGATAGCGGTTAAGAGAGTTGAGCCAGTATCCTAAAGGGCTGTTTCGAATCACTAGGTGAAAAATCTGTCGATCTGCCCATGAGCAAGGCACTTAACCCTAATTGCTCCTGTAAGTCACTCTGGATAAAAGTGTCTGCTAAAAAAACATTTCTCATTTATCAAAATAAGAATAGACTGATGAGTTTCAGAAGAAAATGATTTGTTTCTGGCCATTTTGAGCCTGTAATCGAACCCACAAATGCTGATGCTCCAGATACTCAACTAGTCTAAAGAAGACCAGTTGTATTGTAGCAGTTTTCAGCTGTGCTAACATAATTGCAAAAGGGTTTTCTAATGACCAATTAGCCTTTTTAAATGATAAACTTGGATTAGCTAACACAACATGCCATTGGAACACAAGAGTGACGGTTGCTGAAAATTGGCCTCTGTATGCATATGTAGATATTACATTTAAAATCTGCCGTTTCCAGCTACAATAGTCATTTACAACATTAACAATGTCTACACTGTATTTCTTATCAATTTGATGTTATTTTAATGGACATATAGAACCATGTAGTAACCCAAAAAGTGTTAAACAAATCAAAATATTAATAAGTAGCCACCCTTTGCCTTGATGACAGCTTTGCACACTTTTGGAATTCTCTCAACCAGCTTCACCTGGAATGCTTTTCCAACAGTTACACAGCCTGGAGGTGTGTTGGGTCATTGTCCTGTTGAAAAACAAGTCATAGTCCCACTAAGTGCAAACCAAATGTTATGGCGTATCGCTGCAGAATGCTGTGGTTGCCATGCTGGTAACTCTGAGTCTTCCTTTCCTGTGGCGGTCCTCATGAGAGCCAGTTTCATCATAGTACTTGATGGTTTTTGCGACTGCATTTGAAGAAACTTTTAAAGTTCTTGAAATTTTCCGGATTGACTGACCTTCATGTCTTAAAGTAATGATGGACTGTTTCTTCTCTTTGCTTATTTGAGCTGTTCTTGCCATAATATGAACCTATTTTACAAATAGGTCTGTCTTCTGTATACCACTCCTACCTTGTCACAACACAACTGATTGGCTCAAACGCATTAAGAAGGAAAGAAATTCCACAAATTAACTTATAACAAGGCACACCTGTTAATTGAAATGCATTGAACGTGACTACCTCATGACGCTGGTTAAGAGAATGCCAAGAGTGTGTAAAGCTGTCATCAAGGCAAAGTGTGGCTACTTTGAAGAATATATTTTGATTGTGTTATTTCATAGTTTTGATGTCTTCACTATTATTCTACAATGTAGAAAATAGTAAAAATAAAGAAAACTCTGGAATGAGTAGGTGTATCCAAACTTCTGACTGGTACAGCCCGCTTGGAGTTTGCAAAAAGGCACCTAAAGGATGAAATCAAGATTGATCTCTTTGGCCTGAATGTCAAGCATTACGTCTGGAGGAAATCTGGCACCCTCCCTATGGTGAAGCATGGTGGTGGCAGCATCATGCTGTGGGGATGTTTTTCAACGGCAGGGACTGGGAGACCAGTCATGATCGAGGGAAAGATGAACGGAGCAAAGTACAGAGAGATCTTTGATGAAAACCTGCTCCAGAGCGATCAGGACCTCAGACTGGGGTGAAGGTTCTACTTCAAACAGGTCAATAACCCTAAGCACACACTAAGCACACAGCCAAGACAACGCAGGAGTGGCTTCGGGACAAGTTTCTGAATTTCGTTGAGTGGTCCATCCTGAGCCAGGACTTGAACCCGGTCGAACATATCTGGAGACATCTGAAATTAGCTGTGCAGCAAAGCTCCCCATCCAACCTGACAGAATCCAACCTGACAGAGCTTGAGAGGATCTGCAGAGAAGAAAGTGAGAAACTCCCCAAATACAGTTGTGCCAAGCTTGTAGCGTCATACCCAAGAAGACGTGAGTCTGTAATCGCTGCCAAAGGTGCTTCAACAAAGTACTGAGTAAAGGGTCTGAAAACTTATGTAAATGAGATTATATATATTTAATTAATTTTTTTGCAAAAAAATCTAAAAAAACTGTTTTTGCATTGTCATTGTGGGGTATTGTGTGTAGATTGATGAGGATTTTTTTATATATCTTTAAATACATTTTAGAATAAGTAACGTAACAAAATGTGGAAAAAGTCAAAGGGTCAAAAACTGTTCTGAATGCACAGTACATAACCACATTTTACCCTCAAGGAACACTGACTGTGTCCACTCTTTTCCACTACCTTCCTGGTTGGTTTAATCGACCAATGGGAATGTACATTTGTGAATTCTATCAAATCAGTCAGCCAATTACCACTACAGTTGAACTGCCAGCAGTTACACCGGAATCAGATCAGTTTCCAACTGATTTCATTCTTTAGAAGCAATCCAAGAGCCTCACATAGCCTTGAGTTGACATTAGAGAGCAGGATGGAGAAATAGTTGACTCCTGCCACTTTGCATGGACTTTATAGACAGTCATTTTTACCATTCTTGACATTTTCATAATTTGTCCAATAGAATATACTTGTTGTAGTGACTATTTCTTATAGTTGTATGACAAAATGAAAATGCTTAACTGCTTTAACGAACACTTTGTATCATCTGGTAAGCTGTTTGACTCCGTTACTGTCTCTGATCAACCCTGTATTGAGGAACCTGTGATACCTAGTGAGACTTTCAGTTTTCATCCATTCTCAGTCCAGGAAGTACATAAAGCCTTGAAATCATTATATCTGAAAAAAGCCTGCAGGTCCAGATCTACTTGATCCCTGCTTTTTGAAACTGGCAGCTGATTTTATAGCTGAACCACTTACATATCTGTTCAATCTTACCCTGGAATGCAATGAAATACCAGAGATATGGAAGTCGGCATTTGTTTTACCATTGTTTAAAGGGGGTGATCCTTCTCTTTTAAACAACTATAGGCCAATCTCGAAGCTATCACCCCTGGTTAAAATCCTTGAAACCCTTGTTAGTGAACAGCTAAAGGAGTTTTTGTATACTCATTCTATTTGATCTATTTATCAATCAGGTGATGGTTTTAAATGACATTACTACTGCTCTCGATAAAAAACAACACTGTGTCTCACTTTTTATTGATCTTTCTAAGGCTTTTGATACAGTAGATCACGCTATACTGAAGAAAAGGCTGTCAAGCATAGGTCTCTCTCAGCACACTGTGTCATGGTTTGCTAACTATCTATCAAATAGAACTCAGTGCACAAAATGTAATGGGCTCGCATCTGATACATTGTCTGTTTTAAATGGTGTGCCCCAGGGCTCTATACTGGGTCCTCTTTTATTTACTATTTATATTTATGATCTAGATAAAATTGTACTAAATGCCCAATTTCACTTTTATGGCGATGACACTGTTATTTATTGTTGTGCCTCGACTTTAGCAAAAGATTTTCAGAATTTACAAACTGCTTTTAATGCTGTTCAATATACCTTATGTCAATTGAGGCTTGTTCTTAATGTAGAAAAAAATAAACTAATGGTGTTCTCCAAAGCCAGAAAGAAACTTTTAAATCTTCCATGCATTACTATCTGCCAGGGAAATGTGATCGAGGCAGTGACTTCGTATAAATATCTTAATTGACGATGACCTGTCATTTAAATTGCATATACTGCAACTTGCCAAAAAACTGAGGTTGTTTCTCTTTTAAAGCCAGACAAAAACATATTTTAGGAACTTTAATGTGTATACTTGACTATGGTGATATTTTTTACATGAACGCCTCTGCTCAGTGTTTGAGATCTATTGAAACCCTTTACCATGGAGCATTGAGATTTATTTTAAATTGTTGGGCACTCACGCACCATTGCACTTTATATGCTGGGGTTGGATGGCCTTCACTAGCATCCCGTAGACTTAGTCATTGGTATACCTTTGTTCACAAAGCTATACTGGGGTCGTTACCTTCTTATCTATGCTCTTTTATACAGAAAAATTTAGTGAGTACTGTCTTCGCTCACAGGACGTTGTTTTGCTTGCTGTACCAAATGTCAGAACGAATTTAGGAAAAAGTGTTTCATGTACTCTGCCCCATCAGCTTGGAACACCCTTCAACATCGTTTGAAATGGAAAGAACTTGTCTCTCTTGACATTTTTAAATCCTTGATGAAGGACTTTGAGGCCGATTCCTTTACTTGTCAATGTTTTAAATTTTGCTATGTAAACATCTGTGGAATTATATAGTTTTTGTTTTATGTATTTACTGATGATATCTATATTTGTTTTATTGTACTTGCAACTTTTATGTAATGGCTTACTGCTGCCTGTTTTGGCCAGGACACTCTTGGAAAATAGATTTTTAATCTCAATGTGCCCTTCCTGGTTAAATAAAGGTAAAAATTGCTATGTGTTTGCCATAGTTACCAAAGTATGTGTGTATTTTGTGTACAATATTCTTACAGTGTACTGTATGTTCATTACAAAGAAACTGCAGAGTACATCTCTGTCACGGACGGACACGATAGGAAACGCTCCTGTCAATGACATTATTAATTGCTAGTAAAGACCATGTAATTGGTATTAAACCCTATTGACGGCAGCATGTGTTGATATTTAGCTTCTGGGGCTCTGAGGGGAGACATAGAGGGAAACAGGGAGGTGGGATGGCCGAGCCACAGTCTGCAGGGGCAGAGAATGGTGCTCTGCGATTAGCAATGGTTTTCATGTCCGTGCCAAGTCAAGAGGACACAAGAGGTCAGACCGACAGCACACACTGTACTGTGCTGTGTATGGGCAGAGGCAGGGGAAGAGACAGTTACTTAGCCCGGATAGATTGGCTTACTGGAGTTTGGAGTTGGAGCATCAAATTCACAGGTGTATACTATGATGTTGGGCATGCATCGGTTTAGTTCATACATTTACACAGTGCATTTGTTTCTAACGTTGTCTTCCTAGCCTTCATTCCTTGTGTTGTCTATTCTGTGGTTGTGTGTACATGTATACGTTGTGGATGCATTTATATGTGCCAAGAAGGCCTTTCGGGGGCTAAGGAGGTTAAGAACAGGGTGAATATGTTCCTTGCTAGAGTACATATGCCACCCATGCAAACCCCACCTTCATGAAGTTTGTTGCTTGGGTTGTTGCTTCACAGGGTGATCTGAGGTGTATATCGTTCAGCGGCTCTGCAATAAATTCAATTTATTCATTTGCTATTGATTATTTATATGTTGACAGGTAGCATAAGTTTTAGCCGTTCCTGGCCCGAGCCATCTGTTAATCAGAGACAGTTACAATTAGAGACATATGTTGCCAGTCAGAGTTTATGAAAGTGTGTACAATGAATTCCAAAAAGTTCCATGAATTATGCATTAACTTGCTAATCTAAGCGCCTATTAGCTTCCAGACGCAATTACTCCAATGGAGAGAGGAAGAGGGGGATGCTGATTTCAAAGTGGAATGAAAGAACAGGTGAAAAAAAAGACCTCCTCCTCTCCCTGACTTTGCTAAGCAGTGAAGAGAGGGTTGCCTAGGAGAGGTGGAAGTTGATATTCTGCCAGAGCACTGCTCATTGAAATCAGTAGCTGGAATGTAAATGTCCAGGTTCTATCCCTTCAACACGTCTCTGATGTGAATGTATATTTATGTCAGAGGTATATGTAATTTGATTTCCAAAGTCAATTATATTGTATTGTGAAGGTCACATCGCAGTGGATTCAAGTACATTAGAAGTATGGCTAGGATTTAATATTTTATGTGCATACTGAAGTGGCGGCTATGAAGTCAGGAGGCCCAAGCAGTAAATGAAATAAAATTGTAAAACCCCAAGCCGAGATGTAAAAAGAAAATCAACATGCGGATACACCAGACAGCCCACATCAAGCCTGGGGAAAATATCATCATTTTTGAACTGGAATGTTCCGTAAGCACAATGTCCTTTGGACTGTATTCTATCTGTATTTCCTGACTATCTGGAAATGTTTCCCTCTCTATCTATCCTCTTAGCAAACTACAAGCAACACCTTTAATAACCAAGTTCAAGCCAAAATGTACTGTATCAACCATTTAGAACCTAAACCTACATAGCCATGTTTTACATCATCAACTGTTTAAGTAATACAATTAACAGTAAAGTGCGTGAGATACTTGACTTGTCTATAAAAGTCTAAGCATATGGAGACTAAAGGTTATTGAATGAAGTTCCAGATTACATACCACCCAGATAACTCTGCTCTGGCTCAGAAAAATAATCAAGTATATTTGAAATGTTTGTAAACGCTCACCTTTGGCCTCAGTCCAGATGGTCACTAGTTCAATCCCCCACATGTCAAACACTACTTTTCAGGCACACAACTTAGAGTTCCTCTCTTGGTCAAGTAAATGCTTGTTTTATAGACTAGTGGGGAGTTATTATTGTGTCTTATACAAGACTCCCGATTTCACAGCTCCAACATCGGCTACCATGGCAAAGAAAGGACTCTCCAGCCCTTGAGAATGTGAGGAGGGTGTTCTTCTATAATCAAAGCAGGAAAAAACAACCAAGATGAAAGGGAAATGGGCTGAAATCCCCAGCCTGCCTGATGATTCTGCCTGATGACTCTGCATGATGACTCTGCCTGATGACTCTGCCTGATGACTCTCCCTGATGACTCTGCCTGATGACTCTGCCTGATGACTCTGCCTGATGACTCTGCCTGATGACTCTGCCTGATGACTCTGCCTGGTGACTGGACTCTGCCTGGCTTCTTCGCTCTTTTTTGCCTGAAAAGACAGAAACATTGTCACGCTGTGATTTTTGCCACCTATTAAAGAATAAAGTAAAGCTTCTCAACATCCCACCACAGAGTGTGGAGCTCTAACAAGGCTCGGTGCCCGGGAGACGATCAATGGACACCACATTGGCAGACGTCACAGAGCGCCTAATTGAAACGGCCCTCTTTGAGGACCCCCACCACCCGCCGGGTTGGCAGTTTTGCACCCGCTGTGACCCCCAACAATCCTTCTTTCCATGACAGAGAGAGGCACTGCGTCCTGGGGTGAAGAGGTGCAGTCACCTTGGCATCTAATTTAGGAGATATGCGTCATAGACCCTTGT
>CM042422.1:20492843-20500343 GCA_023634145.1 Thymallus thymallus
TGTGGGGCTGTCAGAGGATGCTTGTGGAGATGAAGTGATGACCATAGAGGTCTGACAGTGAAGTAAGGAGGGAGGTGGAGAGACAAAACAAGAGATTCCTCCTATGATAACAGCTCCATTGTACTTTTGCTGTGAGTACAAACTAAGGGAAAGATGCAGATTCAAAGCAGAGAAACAATGTAACAGCTTACCTTTAGGAGTCAACACCAGGGAAAATAAGATACATGTGAGGCAAACATTCCCTTTGAGATGCAATCTTGGACCTACTGTTCAAGTTTTGAAAATACAATGGTATAAATAACATGGCTGTAACGCAGCCAATAACTTAACCAACTTTCCCTTCACTAAACTGGAGAGATATACAGTACTGATAAATCTAGTCGGAGTCTAGAGGCCACCGACTAGCAACAGCCTCACACTGTTCCCGTTATGTAATCACTTTTGTAATTGCTTCACTCCTAGTGGCTACTCCTGTTTCATGGCTCAAGCAAGAAAACCCACAGCTGTTTGTCAGAAGAAGCTGCGAGTGGCACCATATTACCTACTGTTTCAATCTCCTCCATTTTCCCAAATCTGACTTCCATGAAAAGTGACAGAATTTGCGCTTGTGTGTAGGCCAGGGTAGGCATCTTCCTCATTTCTTTGCCACCCCAGTGATCCACAACAGCAGATGCTAACTCAATTTCACACCCGGAACCTTTAGAGATACTCACAGGTACACTGTATACACATAAACTTGCACCAGAGGCTGTGCACATGAACACCAGTGCTCATCGTAACTTTCTTGGTACATAATGTTTCCTTCATTGTTTCCTATGACCGAAAAGAGCTTCTGGGTAACAGAATAGCTATCACTAACCCCAATTTGGATGAGGACTTCTACTTCAATAAGTCGGAGGCGAAAGACATATTGGTTATCCCAGACCAGACCCAAATCCCCGATACTAGGAGAAGGAGAGGCCAGCGTGTGGGATACCTGACGAGACTACACCGGAGAGTGAATAAACCGCCTCTTTCCGCTGTTCTATTTGCGAATGTGCAATCACTGGAGAATAAACTGGACAAGCTCTGTTCGAGACTATCATATCAACGTGATCTGAAGAACTGTAATATCCTATGTTCCTCAGAGTTGTGGCTGAACAAGGACATGGGAAATATAAATCTAGCTGGCTTTTCTATACATTGGCAGGACAGAACGGTAGCCTCGGGGAAGCTCAGGGGAGGGGGTGTCTCTCTTTGTTAATAACAGCTGGTGCACGATTTGTAATATGAAGAAAGTCTCAAGGTTCTCCTCGTCTGAGTTAGAATACCTCATAATACGTTTTAGACCATACTATTTACGTAGAGAGTTTTCATCTATATTTTTCATAGCTGTCTTTTTACCACCACAAACTGACGTACTTAACGAGCTGTATAGGGCCATAATGAAACAAGAAAATGCTCACCTAAAGGCAGCGCTCCTAGTGGCCAGAGAGTTTAATGCAGGAAAACTGAAATCTGTTTTACCTCATTTATACCAGCATGTCACCTGTGCAACTAGAGGCAAAAAAAACATTGGTTATTATCTACTACTAGAAAGACGACCAATTACATATCCCAATGGAGTAAAAATGTGTTATTTATACTTGGTGATCTATTTGACTCTCAAGGACTATGTGCTTTCAGATGTACAGCAAAGTTTAATTTACTATTTTTTTATCATTCTTTTTGTTTTGGTGTTCCTTGGTTTCACATTCATGTTAAGACTGCCTTAAAGGCTTATGGTGTTCCTTGGATTCACATTCATGTTACACACTGCCTTAAAGGCTTATGGTGTTCCTTGGTTTCACATTCATGTTACACACTGCCTTAAAGGCTTATGGTGTTCCTCGGATTCACATTCATTTTACACGCTGCCTTAAAGGCGTATGGTGTTCCTTGGATTCACATTCATGTAAACATCCATTTACTGACTGGATCTATGTAAGATCTAAAACCAAAGGAATTTTATCTGTTATTTACCTTGATGGTACAAACAAACCCTTGAATATTTGTAAACCATTGAATAATGAGTTTCCAGTACCAGAGGGAGACATTCAGTCTGAAACTCTGTGGAGTAGCATAAGTCGAGCATCTCGGAACCCTATTCACTATTAATTTCAACTTCATTCATAGAACTTATGCTACTCCACACAAAATATATTAAATGTCTTTGTGTTCACAGAAGGTCATCGGCTCATTTATGCATGTATTGTAGAATTGTCCTCAGGTTTATTATTTTTGGAAAAATACCACTATATCCCTGTTCAAAATACTTGGGAGTCGATGTAGCTTGCTCTCCTGTTCTGTTGCTGTTGAATTAAAGGTGTTTCTAGCAGGCATAACCGCTGCAAACATTTTTTGCCATAAGATGGAAGCTCCCATGTACACTGGCATATGTTATTGATAAGCATGCAATGATTATCATGTGATATGGACGTGCGCTGACAAGGTATTTGTAATTTGTTTATTCTGCAAATTAATTTAATATATAATAATAATTTAAACAAATTATTTTAAAAAAGGAATTTAACAGTCAGCAGTTTCATTGCGAAGTGCATCGGCAACCATAAGTACATATCCCAACTACAAGTCATGATTACAGGCTACATCCGACTGAGCTAAAGGCTAGAGATACAGCTTTCAAGGAGAGGGACACTAATCAGGACACTTAGAAATCCAGCTACGCCCTCCGACGAACCATCAAACAGGCAAAGCGTCAATACAGGATTGAATCCTACAACAGGATTAAATCATACTACACCAGCTCTGATGCTCATCGGATGTGGCAGGGCTTGTAAACTATCACGGATTACAAAGAGAAACCCAGCCGTGAGCTTTCCAGTGATGCGAGACTACCAGACAAGCTGAATACATTCTATGCTCTCTTTGAGGAAAGCAACACTGAACCATGCATGAGAGCACCAGCAGTTCCGGACTACTGTGTGATCACGCTCTTCGTAGCCGATGTCAGACCTTTAAACAGGTTAACATTCACAAGGCCGCAGGGCCAGACAAATTCTTTCACTGGCTCTATGCACACTCACTGGACTCTACCCAATGACTCACACATACTACACTGACACTCCAACACACACACACACACACACACACACACACACACACACACACACACACACACACACACACACACACACACACACACACACACACACACACACACACACACACACACACACACACACACACACACACACACACACACTACATACGCTCACATACACAAAACACACACACACACATGCATACACACTCACACATAGACACACTTTCAGACTCTTCACATACGCTGCTGCTACTCTGTTTACTACCTACATGTACATTAGCTCTGAGCGATTTTCTAGGTCGGTTCGGTTTCACTTCAATTATTAAAAAAACTATTACGGTTCTAAATTTTGGTTATGATAAAACATTTCTTATATTAAATGCATTATGAAATAATACATAAATAATTTTTGAGAATAGTGAACATTTTATTCCATTGTCTCTGTCAAGTCAAGTCAAGTCAATTTATATATCCCACTAGGGGAAATTTGGTTGCAGACAGGTATTAAAACACATTCAATCCATCATAAATACTACATTAAAAAACAGCATACCCAACAGGACACAGAGACAACAGTACAATACAGTACAAGGATCACTTCATGTTGAAACCCAGGAGAATAAGTTTCTCAATACAAAAATGCTTAGTGGCATTAATTTATGCAAATTTAGCCTCCCAATAGCAAAACAAACAAAAGAGTCCTTAAGTCTTTTCGTTCTGTGGTTAGGAACTCTGTACCTCCTACCTGAAGGCAAGAGCTCAAACTCCCCCTTCAGGGGATGGTCAGTGCAGGCCAATATGGCCTGGGTCTTCCTTACGACCTGCCTAACGTAAAGATTGGAGAGCTGAATTTGGTTCACCCCAATAACTTTACTGGCCACTCTGACCAGCCGATCAAGCCTGTTCTTATTAGCCAAATGTAGATTCCCGAACCACAACACAAAACGTCAGCACCGACTCAATAAAAGTTCTATAAAACAGAGTCATAATTTTGGTGCACAGTTAATTTTTCTCAGGAAATAAAAACGTTGCTGTACCTTCTTAGAAATGGCATCTGTATTTGTCTGAAAGCAAAACCTGTTATCAAACACAGTACCCAAATATTTATAATTCTCAACCAAATCAATCTCAATTCCCTCAATAGTTGTGAGTTTGGGAATGGGCACTGACTTCCTGAAGTCAATAATCATATCCTTGGTCTTTGACACATTCAGTTCAAAGTAAAACTCCTTACACCATGACACAAAGTCATTGACAATCGGCCCATGATCCAATTCCCCTCTCTTCAGCAAGCTAACTATGACTGTGTCATCTGCAAACTTTATGATATGTCTATTCTCAAACTTGCTCTGGCAGCTATTTGTGTAGAGAATATAAAGAAGGGGAGAGAGTACACAACCTTGCGGTGAGCCAGTGGATGAGTGTTGCTTGTGTGAGAGGACACCCTTAACTCTCACACACTGTGATCTGTCTGTCATAAAGTCTTAGATCCATCCAATGATATTAATATCGAGATTGAAGTAAGAGAGAAGTTTCTCTACAAGCAAGTGTGGTTGAATGGTGTTATAAGCCGAGGAAAAATCAGTGAACAGAAGTCTAGCATGAGTTAGTGGGCCCTCGAGGTGACGATACAAGTAGTTCAGCAGCATCAGGGTGGCATCCTCAACACCCCTACCAGCTCTGTAAGCAAACTGCAGAGGGTCCAGAGAACCCTGTACCTGCCGCCGTACAGCTTGCCCCACCACCTTCACAAAAACCTTCATAAGTAAAGATGTGAGTGCTACCGGTCTAAAATCGGACTTTGGGTTTGTACACTTAGCAACAGGGACAATAATTGAGTGTTTCCAGATTTCTGGAATCTTCTGTAACTCCAGAGATTTCATAAAAATAATTTGAAAAACATTGCAGAGCTGATCAGCACAAGACTTAAGTACTTTACCACAGATCTCAACAGGGCCTGGACTGTTCCTACTGTGGATGTGCCTGAACAGTTTCACAACAGAGTCGACATCAATGGTAATTGTTTGACTCGACTTAGTCTCAGCTCGTCTATCTGCTTATTAAAATCTTGTTTATCAAACCTTAAGTAGAAATCATGTAAACTATCTGTTAATTGACTGTCAGAATTAAAACCATCCAGATTGGCTGCCTTATTGCCCCTCACATCCAGCCATCTTTATCATGCCGTTCCAAGCAGCTTTTAGATTATTAATTTTAAACTGTCAGGTCCACTTTCGGTAGACAACAATAGAAAAATAGGAAAAGACTATGAAATAATAACATGTCAGTTGTGCATATTACTTTATTTGATTACTTTACTATTTTTCATTCCTTAAATTCATAATCTCATCTCTGCTCAGGCAATAGCAGCCACACAACATGATCTCTGTTGCTCTGTATTTAACCATCATATTTAGCTAGGCTAGCCGCGGAGCTGTCTGACAAAATTATTTTACTAGTTCCTTCATAGAAGATAAAGCATCCTTTCAGGAACCGTCTCTATCCCTCTCTCTTGTCGTTGTGTTGTGTACATTCCTCTCTCACGTGGTCTATGCGGACTGTGTGTATCTAACCTAATGTAGCAGGTGTAAAAGTGTATCAATCGCTGCCTGAGCCAGAAAAAACAGGTGCAATGTATTATGGTCATTGTAGTTAATTACCACATTTCTGCGCTGAACTCAGTTTATTATTTGTTAATGAAAACTACAACTCCCTTCAGCTCAGTGTGCCACATAGTTCTTGAGTTGGGCTCACAAAAATGACTAACTAACGACATCGGAAATCAATGCACACTCACTGTAGGCCATCATTGTAGATTAGAATTAGTTCTTAACTGACTTGCCTAGTGAAATAAAGGTTAAATAAATACATACAATTAGTTGTTTAATAATAACTGAAAATAAACAGAAATGTTAATCTCTCAGGACTAATGTACATATTACTAACTTACCTCACCTCCCTTGCAGCCCTGCACATTGACTCGGTACTGGTACTCCTTGTATATAGCCTCGTTATTAGTATTTTATTGTCTTACCATTATCTTTTTTTTGTTTTGTTTTTACTCTGCATTGTTGAGAAAGAGCTCGTAAGTAAGCATTTCACAATAAAGTCCACACCTGTTATATTCGGCGCATGTGACAAATAAAATTAGATTTTTTATTTGATTTGAATTGATTTTAACAGTACATCAGACAGATGTGGCTCTAAATTAGAGTGGAGGAAACCAACAAAGCTGAATGATGAACACAGCAGGATCATTTGTTTCAAGTGAGGGCGAGTCTAAAAGGCGATGGGCCAAGGTTCTCAGTAAGGCAAAACTCATGTGTACTTCTTTGACACATGAAGACACAAATTATCATCATAGAAGTTTAAGGTAACAAGTTGTAAGTAACACTTTACAACCAGTTTTGTTGGCCTAAGCCACATTTCATCGATGCATGGATGTAACAGCTGAGGAGGAAGAACATGAATGGTCCATAATGTAGTAGGTAAACAGTATACGTTTGGAAGGGAGCTAGTTAAGAGAGGATTTGTTGGATTTTCAAGAATCTGCTACTTTTCTTACCATGTATCTGAAAACAGTGTGGCACAGTGGCAGTGAAGATATTAATTTAGTAGGCCCTAAATGCTGAAGCAGAAGTTTATTAAAATATGCACATATTTCTACCGGGAAAACCACAAAGCCACTATCTCCACATGAGATATCTAAATTTAAGTGTTTCCCATTAAATATTAATTTGATTTACTAGATATGATGAATTATTGACTTATTTACCAACAACATTTTTTATTTAACCTTCATTTAACCAGGCAAGTCAGACAGACAAATTCTTATTTACAATGACGGCCTAACCCGGACGACGCTGGGCCAATTGTGCGCCGCCCTATGGGACTGTAAGGACAGACGCTGGTAGATGAGAAGCAAGTACAGGGAGAACATTAAATAAACAACGGACATGAAACAGAACAGGTACAGCGTCTGGACCGACGCTGACAAAGAGAACAAACAGAGGAACAGACAGATATAGAGGCGTAATCAATAAAGTGAAGGAGTTCAGGTGAGTCCATGAGCGCAGATGAGCGTAATGAAGGTGACAGGTGTGCGTTATGAAGGTGACAGGTGTGCGTAATGAAGGTGACAGGTGTGCGTAATGAAGGTGACAGGTGTGCGTTATGAAGGTGACAGGTGTGCGTAATGAAGGTGACAGGTGTGCGTAATGAAGGTGACAGGTGTGCGTAATGAAGGTGCCAGGTGTGCGTAATGAAGGTGACAGGTGTGCGTTATGAAGGTGACAGGTGTGCGTAATGAAGGTGACAGGTGTGCGTAATGAAGGTGACAGGTGTGCGTAATGAAGGTGACAGGTGTGCGTAATGAAGGTGACAGGTGTGCGTTATGAAGGGCAGCCTAGCGCCGT